>CM062291.1:25829527-26338812 GCA_031216915.1 Pictodentalium vernedei | reverse complement strand
AATAAACTGGCGGTAGTGTTGTTTTACAAAATCATTTCCACAAGAATTAATTTTATTAATCCCCCGTCCATTATATATCTGTAAATCCGCAGAACACCTACTTGCGGCTTGTTCCCGGAACGTCGAAAACTAATTAAGAAGATCAGGAGTGTTTATACAAGAGAACAATAGGCTAATCTGTATTGTCTGTTTCAATCTAGTGGGGGAATTGGTGTCTTCCCACTACACCAATTTCCCTTAGACCAACTACATAGTGTTTCTGATAAAGGGTTGTTTAAGGATAATTAGGAAAACAATTATTTATAAAAATCTGCCCAACATCTATAAAATATCGACAAGCCAGAAAACGAGCAGACTATCATCTGAAAAATGAGGTCCCCAGAGGGTGAATTTAGTGATGCTACCCTGCACAGCAGGGTAGCATCACTAAATTCACCCTCTGTGAACTTCAATCTGAATAATGGTCTCAAAACTAAACAAAACGAGGTACCCAGAGGATAAATTGGCCCACTGTATGGGAAAGCATCATCAAATTCACCCTCTAGGGACCTCATTCTGCAAATGTCAGACTACTTATTTTCAGGGTTGAATATCAATAACATTAAATACATTAATAAATATTTATAAATATATCAAATTATTGATATAGAATTATTTTGAAAGTAGAACACATCAGTTGGTCTGCAGGGAATTGGTCTTTTGTGAATTGGCCTCGTGGGAGTTGGTCTGCAGGGAATTGGTCTAGTGGGAATGAACCGGGGAATATGTACTCTTAATCGGTTGCTCGTGGACTGTGTTGTTGAAGAAAAATGAACAAGTCTGTCATTTCGAATAATTTTATTTTAACTATTATAATCGTTTAAAATGGTTACAATTGTTAAATGGTAATGATTCATACAGAATTATACACAAGAATACATTTTTGAGCATGACGTAGTTACGTTGGGTATAGGGTTAACAAACTTCTTAGGGAAGTTATATTATAATTAAGGAAGTTATATTATAAATACGGGTGTCTTCCCACTAGACCAATTCTCTTTAGGCCAATTCCCAAAAGACCAATTCCCCTTAGACCAACTATATACTGTTATTGTTTAAGGGTTGATTAAGGATAATTAAGAAAACATTTATTTATTGATAAGCACTTTATTTGACAAAAAAAAAATTATATGCATAACATACAAAAATATAGGTTTATAACATTTCAGCATAGCTCAGTACATAAAACATTTTACAAAAATATAGATGTATAACATCAATACACACAAAGGATGGTGTTTGTTTTGTTATGGAAATCAGCTCAACATCTGTTAACCACAAAAGAATCACAGCCTTTGAAAGTGTGTGATCACTATAACAACTGTTATGAAAAACTTGCCCAACATCTAAAAAATATCAACAAGCCAGAAAATAAGCAGGCTGTCATCGGAAAAATGAGGTCCCCAGAGGATGAATTTAGTGATGCTACCCTGCTGTGCAGGGTAGCATCACTAAATTTACCCTCTGTGTAAACCTGAATCTGAATCAAGGTCCCAAACATAACAGAAAGAGGTACCCGGAGGATAAACTGGCCCACTGTATGGGAAAGCATCACCCTCTGGGGACCTCATTTTGCAAACAACAGACTGCTTATTTTCAGGCGTGAATATCAATAATATTAAATACATTTATAAATATTTATAAGTGTATCAAATTGTTGATATAGAATTTAAAACTAGAACATATCAGTTGGTCTAAAGGGAATTGGTCTCGTGGGAATTGGTCTAGTGGGAATGAACCTAAATAAGTCATATAATTACAATGGCAATGATGCAGAATATTTAGTCTGAATGAAGCAATTCTGAAACAGAATCAATATACGACATTAAGTTGATCACACCATCCATGTATCCGAGTTTTAAAGTTGTTAACCTTCCGTCTTCATTCATGTATTTTTTACACTGTTTCCTAAATTTTCCACCAGCGTCCTTCTGTATAGCACTAAGTTCATTTGCATTTTGAATGTCTTTTAAAGTTTGAATAATAATAACACTTTGGCCAGCCGCTGATTTGTCGCGGTTCTCGGACGAGAAGGCCATGGTTACCCCTGTACTCCCAACTGCCTCCCTATTCCCACGCTTCTCCTCTCGTCCCAACACTCGAAGACGAACTGCTTGATGATATCCCTTGTCCCATTCTTCCCAACCTCTCCGATTAGCATATTAACCCTCTCCTTTGAGTCTCCCCCTGACCACATGTCCTTCATTCTCCATCCCACTTCCCCATTATACTCCCAGTGAATCTCATTCTTTTAGACTGATACTTTGGGCATTCTAGAAGAAAGTGTTCCAGGGTCTCCATGTCCAAGTTACACATCTGGCACTCCCCTTTCACAGTCTTTCCCAATTTTTCCCCTCAGCTCCAGGGATCGCGACCTCAGCTTGAACAACAGTGACCACCCAAAGGTGCCATCAAGGTACTCTTCAAAACCTGGCTTCTCTTTATCACGCAGGCCACCCAAAGACCTCTTTGATTTGACCCCCTCTCGCCAATTACGGTTACAATCCTCCATGACCCTTTCTCTGACGATTTTTTTACCCTGGTTTGCCCCAACGTCCAGGTCCGAGATCTCCAATGAGTAGTTCTCTACTAGCTCCCTCATTTGGACCATCCACCCCGTTTTGATATTTGAGTTGAAAATTCTCAGGAACATTACTTTACACCATCGGCTGTCGGGCATATTTACCAAATAATTAAGATAACCAAGCTTCAATAGGTCTATCCTGTCCTTGATCCTCATCCACCCAAGCTCACCCCTGATTGCTTCTAGCGCTGCGGCATTACTCGACCCCGTTATCCATCGGCCTGCATCGTTCTGCAGGATTTCCAAGCTCTTTACGGCCGTCTGGTTTAGGGGTACCACTTCCGTACCGTATGTTATACTTGGCAGCCCCACCATTTCCCAAATGGTTTTCCCCACGAAAACCTTATTGAAACTGTTTCTCCCTATAAGTTTCATTTGGTTAAGGATTCGCTTCCCCTTCAGAATCAATTTATTTGTGTGGTTCCGGTAGATGCCTCTTCCTGTAATGTTTATATTTACCTCCAAATACTCGTAATCACCCGTCTCTCCCACACTGAGAAGTTTGCTGCTCCCTTCCGGAATGCAGAACTAACCCACTCTCCACCTTCGAGTGGGGTCCACTTTGCGGCCCACAGGTATAACTTTGCTTTTGCTTTCATTAAGTTCGAGTCTCCATTTGCTCCCATATTTCCCAACAATTCCCAGCATTTTCGTTAGCCCCTCTTCGCTTTCTGACACTAGAACCATATCGTCTGCAAAAAATAGCCCTGGGATCTTCAAGTCACCAACTGTTACCCCCTCCTCGCTACGCAGGAGTTCATCTCCTAAACCTTTGATGTACAATGCAAACAGGATCGGCGAAAGGATACACCCCTGTTTTAGGCCTATCTCCATAGGCACACGTTTCGTTGTAATGTTTCCCAGGCTAAGTTCATTCTGTACATCTTTATATAATTCTTTCATAATTCCAACAAACTCGCCTCCTAAGCCCATAGCCTCCAGCTTGCGCCACATACCTTCCCTCCATACTCTATCGTATGCCTTCTTGATATCCAAAAAGGCCATAAACATCTTTTTCTTTTTTGCTTTCGCGGATTCTATCATTTGGGATAGTGTGAAAAGATGGTCAGTAACTCTCCTTCCCTTCCTGAAGCCATTCTGGATTTCTCCCAAAAAACCCTTCTCCTCAATTACCTCCTCTAGTCTCCCATAAAGGACTTTACAGAACACCTTTCCAATGTTGCTACTGACAGAGATCCCTCGATAGTTATCCAAAACTTCTTTTTCCCCCTTTTTGTGAATAAATGTCACTTTGCTTTCCCTCCACTCCTTTGGGACCTCTTGTTTTTCTATGGCTAAATTGAATAGGGCAGTTAGGCTTTCCAAGAGTTCCTCTCCCCGTTTTTTGATAAACTCGTTAGGAATTTCGTCCACCCCTCCCGCTTTTCCATTCCTCAATTTTGAGATCACCCTTCGCACTTCCTCAGTTTTGATTTCGCTGCACACGAAGTCCGAGAGATTTTCCTCGACCTGGTTCGGACACTCCGGTGGGTTCCCCATGCCCCATCGCTTACCTTTTCCCAGTGCTTGACTAGTTCTAATGCGATTTGATCTCGCTCTTCTGTAACTCTGCCATCTACTTTAATGCTCTGTTGGTTATTCCCTTTGTTACGTTTGTTCACCCATTTCCAAAATACGCTCGAACTCGACCCCCGTCGTTCTTACCGTCCTAATAAGACTGCTATTTCGCACTCTCCGGTTGTCGTCTTTTATCTTGTTTACTTTATTTCGTGCTTGTTGGTATTCTTCCTTTGCTACGATGGCCTCATTGCTTTCCACCCCCCTTAAGTTTTCTACTTCTCCTGTATGCAGCACATTTAGCTTTTCTAACCTTTATGGCCCTTTTCAGTTCTTCGTTCACTCTGTACCCTAGTTCCCGTGTTGGCACCCTAATCTTTCCTACACTTTCCGTCCCTGCCCCCACTAGGCTCGCAACTATGGCGTCGGCCATCTTCTGGACACTACCCCCCTTGTGTACGGCTGCAAGCTTTGGTTTCAGTTTTTCTTCGAACTTCACCCAGTCGGCATCCTTTTTGAGTTCCCAAATATCCTTGAAGCTTCCTTTCCTTTTCTCTAGGTTTTTGGCCCTCATCGTCACTGTTATCAAGTTGTGATCACTATCCAACTCCATTTTGCCCTCATCATCCACTTCTGCCCTTATCACCTCCCTCCATAAATTCATATCTATGAGAATGTAGTCAATTATTGATTTTCTGTCGTTTCTCTCCCAGGTCCATTTCCCCTTACATCTAGCGTCCCTGTTCAGAATCTTCAGACCGAGCTCATTTGTGAAGTTCAACAGCTTCCTTCCATTCCTGTTGACTTTCTTGTCCCCACCCTCTATGCCTTCTTCCTTGTCACCTATGTGTCCATTAAAGTCGCCCATCAGAATTATACCGAGCCCCCTGTTTTCTAGTTTAGTGATATTGGACCTTAGTGTTGAGTATATCGAGTCATTCCACTCGGGTTTACTTCCCTCCACCGCACAGTACACAATCCCAAGGCAATACTTTTGTTTCTCAGACTGATCTTTACCCATCCAATTTCTTTTGACACATCAGCCGAGGTGATATCTTCCAGATCTGTAATCAGCGACGGTTTTAAATCCTCTTTAATGTACATGCCTACCCCTCTCCCCTTTTTCTGGCCTTCCGTTCGCCCTACACCTATCCACACACACCCGCTTACTTGGTCTACCCGTTCCTCGTGTCTTACCCACGTCTCGCTTAAGCCCATGACATCAAACTCCTCTGCCTCGATCAATGTAGCAATTTCACTTACTTTCCGGTGGAGACCCTGGATGTTGCTATAACCCACTTTCAAGGTACCGAGGTTCATTGCCTTCCGCCTATTGGGCCCATTGTTTTCTGGTGCTAGTCTTGGTAAACTTATTCTGTCCCCCTCACTCTTGTTCGCCCCACCTATGTCCACTCTCGTTATACTTGCCTCTGACCTCCCAGCCCGCTCCTCTCCAAAAAAGGCTCTGCTACCCGTAGAATTTTATCCCCTAATACCCGTTTCCCCGCCCTGTTAAGATGCAGCCCGTCACGCCCGTACATGCTCCCATTGCCCCAAAACGTGTCCCAATGGTCGATAAAGGGTATTCCCAAATCAACACAGTAGTCCTCTAACTCTTCATTTAGCGCCAAAATCCTTGAGTTCCGTTCGTCCCCACCTCCAAGGACAGGAAGGACCCCGGATACGACTACCCTTGCATTTCTACTTAGCAGTTTGCCGACTAAGCCTCTATACGACTCCGCCAAACTTACTGACCTTCTCTCCCTGATATTGTTGGTCCCCACATGGACCACCACTACCGGTTCCGGTCCTGACCCTGCCACAATGCCATCTGCCCGGTCCCTGAGATCCTCCACCTTCGCCCCCGGAAAGCACAAGACTGTTCGATTGGAACTATCAGGACCACAAACTACATTGTCAATCCCACGTACAATGCTGCTCCCCGCTACCACTAATTTTCTTCTTCTGGCCACAGTTCCTATATCATCTGCACCTCCTCTCGTTTTGCAAGCTCCTGGCCCCCTCTTTCTCTTGACCGCCCTCCTTACACCGACTGACCTATCATCATCAACAACCATCTCACCCCCCCCCCCCCCCCACACTTTCCCCCTCACTCTCGTCCCCAGGGGTATCAGAGTCTAAAACACTAAACCTGTTTTCTAAACACCGCCTAGCAACCTTGGCAGCCTTACGCCGACTCTGGCTTCCGGACTCGACGCAGCCCTGGCCTGACGCCACCTTCCGAATTTTCCTACTAGTACCCCCTCCTCAGTTACACCCCCCACATCAAGCATTATTCCCCCACGTTTCCTGCTTTCCAGTTTCCTCCTTGAGTCCACAACGACCTTCCACCCACCTTCCACCTCACCATCGTAGGTAACCTTCAACGGGGTAACTCCAGGGGTAACTCTAGATACACCGGCCCTCCCCAACCTCCCTCTCAGCTCTGCAATCTCCCGCTCGAATCCAACACACTTCTCTAACAACTGTAAAATATCCCTGCAATTCGCACATATCCCACTACTCTCCATTGACCGACCACCACCATACCTCATATTACACTGTCTGCATGCCTCCGGATCCTCACTCTCCCCCACCTGCACCCCTCTATATAATGTCTGGAGACCGATGTCTTGGGCTTTCCTCCATATACACTGGGTGAAGTGAAAGAAGCACCCCCTAATTTTCACATTTGGTATAATGCATCGGAGCGCATTGTGCACAGCCGTCTCAAAATCGACGAAAACACTTTCTGGGTTCAACACTAAACCTCATGAATAGAGTATAACTGGGGGAATAAAGTTGGGCAAGTATAAAATGTCCCATGACAGTAAAAAGTTGGTGAGTTGGCCAAGTGCGCAAGGTTGGCGTCGGTTGCAAACACTATCATTTGTTCATTGGTGCCCATGTTTTCATCAAAAAGAAGAAATCTTTGACCTGCAGAAATCTCAGTCCATTTCCCTTCAAGCAGTATTTCAGTTGTGGTTTTGGGAAGCTTTGGCCAAAGTCTGTTTTTGCCGTGCCCTGCAAAGGGCGGATTTTGCTGAATAAAAAGTTGGCAATCTCTGTACAACTTCTTGTGTTTCAAGGTCCCAGTCAGTATCTCGAAGCTTCAGTAGTTCTTCTGTGAATATCGTAGGGATCGGTTTTACTACTTCTATGCACTTTTTCGCAATTAGACTTCGTATCTCCTGTACAACAACGCCAGTATGATCACTTCGGTGACTGTGTTGGTATTTCCCGAAACCACATGGAATTCTGTTGGATGTAGTAATCGTTGGTAGACTCCCTGGTACGACACATGTCCAGTATGTTCTGCACTAGTATGATCACTTAGGTGACTGTGTTGGTAGTTCCCAAAATGGAATTCTGTTGGATGTCGTAATCGTTGCTCGACACCCTGGTACAACACATTTCCAGTATGTTCTGTGAAAGATAGAAAAAAATAATTAATATTTCATAACATTGTTACATAATAAATAAAAAAAAAATAATAAACACGCCCCCCCCCCCCTAACCCTTTACCCAATGAATCGGCCGCATCCGCCCACGTAATATGCAAATTCAGCAGTTGAAAAAAGATTATTTTTCAAAAAATTTCAACAAAAACATATCATGTGACCCCTTGTTGGAACGAGCTCGTCGTGCTCGTTCCAACGAGGGGTCACATGATATGATTTTGTTGAAATTGTTTGGAAAAAAATTGAAAAAAATGATATTTAAAATAATAAATTTTGATATCGTCTGCGTTGGGTAAAGGGTTAAACTAAAGCTACCCAGACCCCTTAACTTGCCGCCCCCTCTGAAATAAAGACACTCAAACACCCCACCACCATTAAACTGAAACTCAAATGCACCCCCCTCCCCCCCCCCCCCCCTAAAATAAAACTACCCAGTCCCCTTAACTTGCCGCTGCCCCCCTTCCCCGCTACATTTTCTGTAAAAATTATTTTAAAAACATTATATGAAAAATAACTTACTTTTCTTTGTAACTTCTATTGAATCCGCAGATGAAACCTTCGTACGCTAAATTTTTCCCTCCTTCTCTATTGTGTAAAAACTTCACATTTAACTGAGCCTCTGTCATGATTTGTGATTGTGCTGAATGATGATGATTATGATTCGAAGTATATATATATACTTTGAATGCTATTCACAATTATTCACAATATAAAATAAGTTCAAAAGCTTAAACATTCTGCTTGAATCTTTTTCACAATTATATAAAAAACTTTCGCATTGATCCAAAAAAATAATTCCCACAATTTTCAAAAATTGTTATTCTCATGAAAACAGTGAGACTATTTCTCACAAACTATAAAAAATAAAAAAAAAAAACATTCCCCAACATCAGTGATTGTCTCTCACAAACTTTCCTCCTTATCACACAAACTGGTCAAACATTTAAGATATGGACTATAATGACTATAAAAACAGTCCTGAGAAGGTGCGAAAATTAATTTTTCAACGTTCCGGGAACACCCTATTTGCACACTAAAATTGCAACAGCATTTGAACATCAACAAAGGAATGGTTTTGCGCGCCGAAGGCGCACATGGATGGTATGGGGAACAAGCCCCTTTCGACCCTCAATGACTGTAAATGATTGACATTCGCATGTCTAGGCGTGTCAAAGGAGGAAAATGTTCGGGTACTCGGCAAGTGTCTCCGGTTGTGGTGTGATGGCTTCGTTGACATATCTCGGTTGAGGACCAGTGTGGGAGGTTGGGTCCTCTCACAAAGGTACTACCTCTCCCCGAGGGTGCAGTGATTCTAGGTTTTCAGGCGAGTAGGTCGATTTTCAGGCAAGTATAGTCTGCCACTTCCGAGATGATTTTGATTGATGGCCATCACTAGCAAGTATAGTCTGCCTCAGGCTGTCTGTATTTGGTTGGACTCTTTGCAAGAAAACAACAATGACCCCTTTCGGGGACCACCAGAAAGAAGAACCGAACTTCCCTGGTTCGGGGACAGGCCTGCATTGTAATCCTAATGGGTTGGGACAAAAGATGTGCAATACGCTTACAAAAAGGGGCAGAGGCCGGACGCAGGTCCAACGCTCGCCTCCCTTAAAGTGGTCGACCACTTTTAGGGATGGAGTGGAGGATGTTCAGGAACCATGGGGGTTACCGTTTCTATAACGGTTAGACTGTCCATAGCGGTTATTAGGGTGCTGGTCAAAAAGCATTTTCTGTGTACCTGCTTAAAAGAAGAAGGCAGAATTAAGTTTTCATTAGAATGTGTAGAAATAAAAAAGATAAAAGTAGCACATTATGTTTTAATTTGTGATCTAATCTTTAGCCGAGTCGGTGAAGGTAGCCCTTTCTGGTAGAAGGCCACAGTTAAGCTGTTAATCTGCCTGTTAGATCACCTTCTTAGGGTGAGAGTGAGTTTGTAGCGGGAGGGAGTCCCACTGTTTGAACATGTAACAGTGTTCAACCTTTGAACAGTGGTGTTCAACCTTTGAACACTGGTGTTCAACCTTTGAACTCCGGTGTTCAGTTTTTGAACACGTACTTTCGAACACTGGAACATCACGTGAAATCTACAGTGTTCCAATTCTGAACACTGGTTGAACATGTTTGCGTGAGCAAATTTACTCTCACTTACACCAGTAAAAGAATGCAACAGGATTTGAACACATTTTAGTGTGCAACACAGGAAGGTGTTCAGCACTGGAACGTGTATTAAGGCCGTGTGCTCGGTGTGAGAACACCAGATGTTTAAAAAGAGTAAAGCAATGCTGAACACCTTCCATTGAGTACAACATGGATTTAAAAGAAAAAAGGGAAGGGAAAGATTTCAAACAATTATTTGAAAACACCACCTTTTAATTTTCAATATTTTTAATTGAAAAAAATAACTAAAGTGATATAAATCTACAAATTTAACATAGAATCACATTTCAAATATAAGTACTTGTTTATCATGATAAACCCATATATTCTATACAGTTAAAACTAGAAGTCCCGTCACGAACTGTGCGCTTATCTAGGCTTAATTGCGCGTAGGAATTGTGCGCGATTGCCATATCGAATGGCATCCAAAGCACGGCAGGTTTACCTGGTTACTCACAGCAAGCACATGCAATGTTTCTGCCAATGGACCTCCGGGTTACCCGGAGGTCCATTGGCTGAAACATTGCTTGTTCACAGGCCGTATGTACAGAATGTGATAGTCTAACTATGGTCATAACGAGTATATTAACGCGCAGATCGACATGCTATTTGTGCGCATTTCATGACAGGACTTCTAGTTTTAACTGTATATATAAATTTGGGGAGTCGCAAATTTGTTGCAACACCCTCCCCAGGCCTTGCATTTTGTTTGTGCCAAGGCTGAAAGGTCACTGAGATGTGCCCCGCCCCCCCCCCCCCCCCCCAATTTTCCAGGTGACCTACTGATAGGCCCAGAAAAAAGGGGCTGATTTCCCCTTATAATAAAGTACCATGGTATTACCAGGGTATTTTGGGATTTACCATGGTTTACCATGGTACTTTTTTATAAGGGTCATAACATTTTAACACTAACTTTAACAAAATAGGTCTGACAACACAAAAATAGGCCTTTAAATAGATTTTAGGAACCAAATTTAGGCAACCGAATGATAGGTTGTGACAGTATTTCAAAATGCAAGGCCTACTCTCCCACTCCAAATCACAAAATTTAATAATCGGTTAAAATATCTTGTGCTGTAAGCCATCAATCATCTTATTAAATACAGATATTACAAATTACCCGTGTCAATTTTCTAAATAGTCAAGCCTGAGCCCATGAAGAACTAAGATCCTCTCAAAGTCAATACTTCAGATACTTCAATGTTGCGTTAGTAGGTATTCGAAAAGCTCGTATTTCGCCAAGTGTTTGGTTTTCTAGATAGTAATATTCTCTTAACAAAGCTTCAGTCTGGCTTTATTCCAGGCGACTGTACTGTCAACCAGTTAATATAAATTGACCATAACATAGGGCCAAGTCTCGATCAAGGAAAAGACATTCGCTTCGTTTTTTGTGACATCAGTTAGGCTTTCGACCGGATGTGGCATGAAGGTCCAATACACAAACTAAACGGTATAGGCGTTAGAGGAACGACCCTAGAATGGTTTAAAGATTTCCTAACGGGATGCACCCAAACAGTCATAATAAACGGCCAATCTTCCACAAAAAGGACGATCCACCGCAGGAGTACCCCAAGGATCCATCCTGGGCCCTCTGCTATTCAACATAAATATAAATGATATTGTGCAGAGTATATCGTCAAACATCAGATTATATGCTGATGACACATCTTTGTATTTGGTAGCTGAGGATCCAAATCTGGCTAGTCTTTTATTAAATGATGATCTACTGAAAATTAGTGATTGGTCCAAAAATTGACAAGTGAAATTCAGCCCTGAAAAACTGTAACAATGTGTATAAGTCGTAAAACTACCTACATTGACTATCCAATCCTTTACTTGCTAAACCAGCCAATTAAAGAAGTTAATACACATAAACACTTGGGTATAACTTTCCATAATACGGGCTCTTGGAACAATCATATTGATAGTGTCATTAATAAATAAAGTATCCCCAATGATAAACTGTCTACGCAGTTTAAAATATAGATTAACTCGTATAACGTTAGAAATATTCTGCAAATCTTTTATTTTGCCGCTTTTTGATTACGCAGATGTGATCTAGGATAACTGTTCCCTTGGAAAAGCGGAAGCACTAGAGAACTGCTTTGCGCACAATTTGTGCGGCAAGAAGAGGAACTAGCCATAGACTCATTTATGAGGAGACTGGATATATACCTCTGCGTGATAGAAGAGCTGGGCACAAAATTATAACTCTATTCAAAATTTTGTCAGGTAACGTCTCAACGTATTTAACCCTTTTGACACCGCGTCAGGTTTCCGATTTCTCTAGGTACCCATTAAGATCATCTGATCTCCTGCGAAATTGGCATTGTCGTACTAAAACATTCGCCGAGTCTTTTTCCCCATGAGCGGTAAGTCACTGGAACAGCCTGGATGAATCCACTCGAAATGCTGTTCGTGTTTACAATATCAAAATGCAATTAAGTGCTCAGGATATAATCGTCCCGGAGTTTTACCGCATTAGATCCAGAGTGTCTCAAATCCAGCACTGCAGATTGCGATTGCGATGCAGTGACCTTAATGCTCATAAGTTTGAAAGATTTATAAGTGATGATCCTAAATGTTCATGCGGCTATATATACGAGGATATCGAGCATTACGTTCTTCATTGTCCTCTTTATAATGCACATCGCTTGGCGATACTGAGGAACATCCTTGACGCCGGAGTAGACGTGGAACAATTGTTGTTTGGAAATTGCTCTAATACAGTGGAGTGGAATACTAGGATTTTCCAGAAAGTTCACGAATATCTCAAACATACCACTCGGTTAATTCACCCGACCTAATTATCATTTGCATAAATCCCTGATTACTGCGAACAGGCGTGCAATTACGCACCATGAACACAAACGCATACGAATAAGTGCTTAATATGTTATATAAATGTTACGTGTACATGCGAGACCTCGCATGCGTGAATATCTTTGTGAGCACAGTAATGAATATATAAAGCACGTGCACACCACGGGAACGTATAGTTGTTTCTGTGGTAAATAAGTCCTGGTCTACTGATTGAAATATTATATACCAATATAAACAATGGTGTTAGACTGGACAGGGATGCACGTGCACATCTCCCCAAGCAATTATCCAACCTTGAATATTGAAATTTATTAAAGAAATGCATGGAAAAACGGCCCATTCTATCTCTCCATTCTTTTCTCTTTCTCTTGTTGCACCCGCACCTGCACAGAAACACAGTACAATGTAATTTCTGATATGTAGGGTGAGGTATTACATAGGCCTAGCCTGTTTACCAAACCCATTTCTGTTACAGAGAAATAAAATATTGTTTATAAAAAAAAATACTTCAGACAGGTACTGCAGGCCTTAAAATTTGTCTCGATTCATGAGAATCAGTTTACAGTTCTTAAATATTTTGAATCTGAGAGTACTGTTTTACCCCTGTGAGTGTAACATGTACACATGTAAAAGGCTCACGTCATAGTTTCTTTAAGAGAGTTTACCCTTTATGGAACCAGTTTGCATTTTGTCGAGTTTCTCACATATGTGCATCAAGCCTGAATATAAGCAACCTGTCATCTGCAAAATGGGGTCTCCAGGGGGTGAATTTGCTGATGCTATCCCATACAGTGGGCCAATTTATCCTCTAGGTACATCTTTCTGTTTTAGCTTGAGACCTTGATTCAGACTGACGTTTACAGAGGGTAAATTTTGTAATGCAACCCTGCTTTGCAGGGTAGCATCACCAAATTCACCCTCTGGGGACCTCATTTTGCAGATGAGTCTGCTTATTTTCAGGCTTGATGTGCAAGTTCCAACATACAGGCTTTTGGTGGTCTGGTTGATGGAAATTACAGTATCGTGGCAGTGGTGTGAGGTGAAATCTTGGCTGCCAAAATAGGCAGCCAAGACTTCATTAGCCACCACTTTTAAGTGAAGTTGTGGTACCTTATTATGATGGGGCAAAGGCAGAGCATTCTCTTGGCTTTTTAAAGCCACTTTTAGAATCTACAGCAAGAATCAAATAAACATTTTGCACGAATCCAAGTTGATTCTCATTGTATCTCTTGCGAGAATTATTTGCGCGAATCGATTCGGATTCACGCATGAATTTTAAGCCCTGTACTGTTGGGGGAAAAAAGAGTGTGATTATTCTCATTTGCATCACTCTCCTAAAAGTTGCGCTAGGACAACAATCAATCACTTGCCTTCATTTCATGTGTTGAAATTATTATCATGAAGTAATATATTGCATTTCAATTACTCTTTACCTAACCTTAGTAGCAGACAACCTTCCAAAACATTTTTTTTTATATCACTAATTTTTTTCATTTTTGGTTTGTTTCAAAAACATAGCTTATGACCCCTCACTGGAATGAGTACTATGAGCTTGTTCCATTGCAATGAGGGGTCATAAACTTATGTTTTTGAACAAAACAAAAAAATTGTATGGCACTTTTTGTGTTCGCAGATGGCCATTTTATGCTGTTACATTATTAGACAAAGGGTTAAAATCAAAATCACTCTCCTGATTGTTTCACTCTTGCCCCCAAAAGAGGAGAGTGCTTATTCCCTCGTCTGCATTTTCTTTCTAAAAGTCTCCGCAGAGAAAGTGTACGAAACTGCTATCCGAGCATCACAGGGCTGACACTGTGACAATATTTATTTATTGGTGTTTAAGGTATACTGGTACAGTGGAACTCAATAAACTGAATAGTCACCGTTAATATAGAAATGATTCAATTAACAGGAGTACAAAATTAGTAACAAGGATTTAGTCATTTTTCTGTACATGTACTAATCAAGCCCACTTCATTGGACATCTCTCAATGGTATATTCCTTGTTAACCTTGCCTAATGCTAGTAGCAGACAACACTCGTAACAAATTCCTGTATAACTAAAAATTTTCATTTTTTGCTTCCAAAAGGTAGCTTATGACCCCCCACTGGAATGAGTGCAACATGCTCGTTCCAATGAGGGGGACATAAGCTATATTTTGGACGTAAAAAATTATATAAAAAAAATATGAGTGGCAATTTTTGTATATGCCGCTTGCCAGTTTGACAGTTACGTTAAGTAAAGGGTTAATTGAATACAAATTCCAAACACCAAACCAATTACCATTCCTTCAATGTAAATTTGACCTGTTAATTGCACATAGGTCATGGAGTGCAATCCTGTAAATTGAAGACTTAAAAATTTTTGACAGCCAGTGAATTCCGTACCATCCCATAAGTTACACATCCCATTTGTCACACAGTCTAAATGACTATATAAACACCACCCTTGCACACCTATTATTGGTGTTAATGGTCTGTTCTGAATTAATTTCATTCAGTGACCATTTTAAAAAAAACAACAAATTAAATGGGTTTTGATGTTTATTGCTAATTAATATGCAACATGGCAGATAAATAAATGAAGAAAATAATAATGAAATGAAATTTTTCAAATACACAATACAACAAATTAACCTGATAGTATATTTGGACAACACATAATAATATTACACAATGATACACAAAAAGCAGATAAATAAATAGAGAAAACATACAATAAAAAATAAAATAAATGAAAATAATAATGAAATGGAATCTTTCAAATACACACGATAATAAATAGTGATTGACAAAGCAGATAAATAAATAGAGATAATATATAACAAATTAACCTGATAGAATATCTGGACTACACATAATAATAATACACAAAAAACAAATAAATAGACAAAATATACATAGACAATAAACATATAGTGTGTTTTTATATCTGTGTTATACAACGAGTTGAAATATGTTTTATTTTTTCTCGGCAAAGCCGAGAAAAAATAAACCATATTTCAACGAGTTGTATAACACAGATATAAAAACACACTATATGTTTATTGTTTTTATCTGATAACAAACAGACACCCGTCTCGTGCGTCTACCCGACTTATATATGCTTCCCACGGGCCTCCAAAGAAAACCAGTCTATGAGACAAAAGAAATAGGACAAGGCGCATAGAGTTGTGTCCCTTACATTACAAAATCGATGACAGCGATTGTAAAGTGCGATTGCACTTCTTGCATCATGTAACTGCGCTGGAACAAAATAAATTTCAACTATTTTATTAACAGTAACAAAACGGTGTTTCAGTAGAGTTATTCTTTTTTTGACATAGTTCCAGTTTTCTTCCGTGTTTTATGCTGTAGTCCCAATATAACAAATAATTTTGCGTTTGTTTACAATTTTTACGAAGTGTTTTTTTTTCAGGTAGAGCAGACGAACTTTTAATTAGAGCAGTTCCACGAGTACTTTTGATCGAGGCCGTGACTATAAATAGTTCGCAGTCGCCGCATACTAATTACTATTAACATTCAAGTAATTTCTACAATGTTTTGAAGCAAAATTTTAGGTTGCCCTTATTGAAGCAAAATAAATAAGAAATGACACCATCAGAGGATTTTGACAAAGTGCAATAAGCGTACAATTAAAACCTGCCCTGTGATATAACGATGTTTCATGAATGAATGAATGAAAATGGAATTGAAAGAGGTCAGAGGTCGTTCGCATAAATTATAATTATATACAACACCCGTTGTATATACTTCAAGTATATACAACGGTGGTTATACTCTATGGTTATCAGATAAAATGGATTATACAATGGATTAATCAATAAAATTAATTTAATTATAAAATGAAAAAAAAACAAACCCAAAACAGATAAATAAATAGCGACAATATATAATGAAATAAATAGCTAGTCTAATGGAATGAAATATTTTCAATATATATTTTATTTTACATATTAGCCAAGTTTCAACAAATGGCCGACACAATCGAGAAAGTCCATATCATTTTTCTCATGCCTCAACAGCTGTTCTTTCAATCTTATCAATCTGTTGTCCATCTCTTTATACACACGTTTTCCTTTGAGGAGGGGCTGCACCCATTTGCAATTGTAAAATTTTTGCTCTTTCAGCTACTTCTATTTACTTTATTGTTTCAACAAATCTATAGATATTGGGATGATGATTAAGTATAGACCTGTGTATTCTGTCGTGAAAGCCTTCTAAATTATTGTTTGTCCGTGGCCCAGTTGTTGTAAAATGATTCCACATTGGAATAGGGAATCTGTCGTCATCATCCACCCATGTTGTTACCATGTAATCGTTGAACTGGGCTGTATTGTGGCCTTCAGGTGTCAATTCCATGACTTCCAACCATGCATCCTGTACTTTTTCAATGGGTAAAAGGGGAAGAGCTGCTGCTCGCCTTACCCAATCTTGTGTTTCTTGATCTTCTCTATAGGCTGTAGCCAGACCCAGACTCTGAATTTTACTCCAGATGGCTTGAGTGTAATGAAAAAAGGCACCCCTTCACTTCAGCATGTGGATTTGGAATTGTTGTTTTTCTGTGACGATAAAGAGCGCTTCTCATACTTGGGTAGCTTGGTATCACGCCTTCCTGACCTGACTGACTCAACTGTCCAATTTCATCATTGTAAATCATTGACAGGGGAGCTATTTCTTCTCTTGCTCTTTTTCTCATATTGCTGACAAATTTAGTAATTGTTATATTTTCTGGTGTGTGGTTGTGTTCTGTGGTGTTTCTGATGAATTCATCAACAGTTGTGCAATGACCTTCGCATGATTTTACAGCACATGTCCAGTGCTGACAAAACTTCCTAGTGACATGCTTGTTGAAGATGTAACCTTCAAATAAAACTTGTTGTGTGCCACGTTGTGATAAAATGTATTCTACTTTCTGAAGAGCTGCCATGTTTACTGTGGAGAACGGTAAGTGAGGAAAATTTACTGTGGAGAATCGAACGAAATGATTTCGCGCGTCAAAGGCGTGCAGGGACGGTATGGAGGACAAGCCCCTTTCGACCCTCTGTAACTGTATAGGATGGCTGTCACATGTCTAGGCGTGTTGAAGGAGGAAAAGGATCCGGTACTCGGCAGGTGTCTCCAGTAGAGTCCAGTTGTGGATGGGCAGTATCATTGGCTGATGTCGGTTGAACCCTCGGGTGAGGACCAGTGTGGGAGGTTGGGTCCTCTCACAAAGGTACTACCTCTCCCCGAGGGTGCTGTCGATCTGGATTTTCGGGCAAGTATAGTCTGCCGCTTCGAGGATGATTTGAGTGGTGGCCATCACTGGCAAGTATAATCTGCCTCAGGCTGTCTCTGTTTGATAGGATGTCTTTGAAGGAAACAACAACGACCCCATTCGGGGACCACCAAGAAGAAGACCCGAACTTCCCTGGTTCGGGGGCAGGCCTGCATTGTAATCCCATTGGGTTGGGACAAAAAGATGTGCAATGCGCTTACAAAAAGGGGCAGAGGCGGGATGCAGGACCAACGCTCTCCTCCCTTAAAGTGGTTGACCACTTTTAGGGATGGAGCGGAGGATGTTCAGGAACCGTGGGGGTGACTGTTTCCATAACGGTTAGACTGTCTGTAGCGGTTGTTGGGGTGCCGGTCAAAAAGCATCTTCTGTGTACCTGCTTAAAAGAAGGTAGAATTAGTTTTCATTAGGATATGTAAACTGTGAAAATAGAAGTAACACATTTTGTTCAATCTTCAGGTTTTAATCTTAAGTTGAGTCGGTGAAGGCAGCCCTTTCTGGTAGAAGGCCACAGTTAAGCTGTTTTTCTGCCTGTTTATTCACCTTCTCGTTCCATGATTATTGGTTTGTTTTTAAAAAACAGTATTTAATCCTGAAGTAATTTTTAGTTGAATCGGTGAAGGCAGCCCTTTCTGGTAGAAGGCCACAGTGGAGCTGTTTTTCTGCCTGTTCATTCACATTCTTATTCCCTATTTATTTAGTTTTTAACAATATTTAATCCTATGTAATTTTACTTGAGTCGGTGAAGGCAGCCCTTTCTGGTAGAAGGCCACAGTTAAGCTGTTTTTCTGCCTGTTGGTTCACCTTGTCATTCCCTAGTTTTTATTCGAGCGGTCTTAGTTTTGGTTACAATTTTTGGGCTTTTGTCGGCTTTCGCAAATTGCTCCAAGTTCGGAGATTAGTTTGCTGTCGGCTAACCGGTCATGATTTTTCGCGGCCAGGGTGGCTAGGCGGTCTTTAATGGTGGGGATATCGGCCCCTGTTGTGGAGTGTTTTGATGGGTGTGTCCCATGGGGCGCGGAGGGCAACTCTAAGCACGTGATTTTGGACCCTCTGGAGTTTTCCCATATTAGTTTGGTTGAGGTCAGTTAGTATTATTGCACCGTATTCGAGTGTGGAAAACCCAAAATTTACTCCTTACATAGGGAATATGCATTATGTTTATTCAACATAGAAGCCACTTCGAAAAACAATGTTTAGGCTAAAAACAACAAATCAAATAAAACTTCAAATGTTTATTAATAATCAAAAAAAACATAACATTTGTTTTATGTAATCAAATCAAATCAAAACGCCATTCAGGTAATAGTGTTTGTACAGAGTGAACAAGGTATGAGTTTTGAATACTTGAAAAAAAATACAACTAATAAAACGAATTGATGATTACAGTAAAGCAAACTTCAATTGATTCTCACGTAATAACACAGTATTATCTGTCGAGGGGTAACAGGTTGTTAGCACTCTTTTATTAACTTCAAAACTGTGTAACTAATGACACATTTGGATTGTGTGACAATGGGACCAAACCGTGAATTCACAAGGATAGACATTTTTGGCCTCTTTACACCCAATATTGACATTGAATCCACTGTATCTTATTTGACAGGGCACAATGAGCTCGGTCAAACAAGATGTAATAGAATAAATGCTCTATTTATCACTAGAGGAAAGAAAAATAACCAACCTCCTGTTAACCCTTTACCCAACAAATCGCCCGCATCCGCCCACGTAATATGCAAATTCAGTATTTGAAAAAATATTATTTTTCAAAAAATTTCAACAAAACCATATCATGTGACCCCTCTTTGGAACAAGCTCGTTCCAACGAGGGGTCACATGATATGGTTTTGTTGAACTTTTTTGAAAAATTAAAAAAAAATGGTATTTAAAATAATAAATTTTGATATTGTCTGCGTTGGGTTAAGGGTTAACTGTATACACCTCATAACCGAACAATTCCTCAAATGCAGGTCTAAATCTCTTCAAAAACATTTTGAATTTTTCAGACATTTCAAACGTCAAAGGCTCTCCCATTACAAACATCTAAGAAGCCCAAGAGCCATGACAAAACACTTGAGTAATCTATGTCAAACAGATAATACACTGCTAGAAGTTCCAGGACACATGCACAAACACTGCTTTCTTCACATTTTATGGTTATCGCATGTTACGGCATGGAAATATTATTGATTTTGGTAACAGAAAGAAATCTGAGAATTAGCAACAATAACTATGAATTTAACTATTCTGAAATTTAATTAAAAAAAGTTAATATAAAAAAAAAAAAAAAATACAATGATCTTTTACACTAATTGGTTTACAGAAAATAAAAGCAGTGGTACTTATCAATTACTGAATTAGTCCAAAATACAGTTTGACAGAATCCAGTAATCCAGTGGTGAAGAATCTTGTGGAGAGTTACCAGCTGGTAGTATTAAATCCAAGAATGTCTCTTCAGAAACAGTATCCCGTAGATTTGTAATAAAATTTTCACTTAGAAATTTCAGCAGTCTCCAATAAAATATAATAAAATGCTCCACAAAATTCAAATGGAGTAAAAATCCAAGAAGTATTGGCACCACAGGTAATTTCCAAATAATCGAGTAGAATCCTGGCTTTTCACAAAAATAATATTATTCTGTTTCACAGAAAGTATAAATTCTCTTCCAAGACGAATAGATTCTCTTCAAAATTCTCTTTTGGAATCAATCTTCCAAATTCACAAAGGAACACTGCTTCTATAATAAATGCACTGTTCTGAAACAATAATAATCTCCAATGGAAACAAATTTAAGTGAGTCTTTCTGAAATGCTTTCTAAAAAATGAGTTTTTGAATTCTGTTGACAAACCTTTATATGGTAATCAGATAGAATGGCCCAGAAGAGGAAGTTTCTGCAAAGTTCTGTCCGTTTCTAGGTGATTCCGTCATAATTCAAGTAAACAAGGTCCTTGACCTACTTAAACAATTAAACAATCAACAGCTATATTACAATATATTAGTGTAACAAAGATGTAAACGAAGGTCACAAATGAGTCAGACCAGTCAGAAAATGCAGAAAAACAGCAAACTCAAAGAATTATCAATTAAGGAAATATTAATCTCAATATAATATGGGGGCTATATAACATTGCATCACCTGCAATGTACAGTCCTGTAATTTCTTATCTTGCTGGAAACATTTGATCTGTGGTGATGATTTTTCTTTGGTTGAAAGTTTCTCATTCACTTCACAGTCAGGAATATCCTGAATATAAAAAATGAAAGACTGTTAATATTACAATAACAGCTATAGTTAAAATATCCCTGAAACATAAAGTAATAGCTGTTTAAAACTTTACCCAATGCAGACGATATCAAAATTTATTATTTTAAACACCATTTTTCTTCAAATTTTTCAAAAAATTTCAACAAAACCACATCATGTGAACACTCGTTGGAACGAGCTCGACGAGCTCGTTCCAACAAGGGGTCACATGATATGGTTTTGTTATAATAATAAACAAATAAATAATATTTTTTCAACTGCTGAATTTGCATATTGCGATGTCGGATGCAGGCGATTCATTGGGTAAAGAGTTAAAACATACATTCGGGCTGCAATAATCAGTGTGTTATCGGAGCATCATAGAAATGTAACTCTTTCATATAATCATATAACATGCTTTACAAATGTAAACAGATTTATATCAATACAAACAAAAAGATCAAGTGTAGACCAATAACATAGAGATTATAAACTCAACTGCATGTTGCAGTGTTAACTTTGCATACGCTATCAACAAACAATGTCAAGCTAAAAGTGGTGCAATAATAATAACAAGAGGCCCCACGGGGCCTGAGGGCGCTCACCTGATACTGGCCGAGTCATATCACCAAAATAGCAAGGGATTCTGCCTTGTGGTTATTATCAGTTTTTCAACATAAAAGTGTTTTCTCTACTTAGTAACCCAGAGTGTTCATATGTTAGATACCCATATTGGGTACTCAATAATTTATCTATTTATTTATTGGAATTTAAGGTCACTTTCAGCATCTAAGGCTACATCTTACAGAGGCGTAATTATAATATCAAGTTTGGTCAATCGTTTATGCCTATCACTGCCCACTTTACAGGGCTTTCAATGCAGGAATTGGTTACTACTGGGCCCAATTTTATCAATAAAGCAGAACTTGAACAAACTTCAATTTGCCACTTCTAAGAAAATCAAAAATCAAATATCAAAAGATTCTGACAGGAGTAACAGAAAAAAAAGATTTTTTAAGAATATTTCTCATACTGAACTAAGTTATACATGGGCTCCCATAGGGAGCCCAAAAATAAAAGCTTCTGAAGCAGTGTTTTGGGAGAAGAAGATTCTTCAACGTTATTCCCATTAGCTACACTGTTAAAAAATGATGACTCGGCACTTTTAGTCCTAGAAAAGAACCTTATGATAAAATTTTTACCATTTTTTTCTTCCGGTCCTAAGGAAGCTTCACACCATATAAAAATTCTCAGTGCCATGTAGTTCTGGAGATATGGGCATTTAAAAAGAAAAAAATTTTTTAGCTCCTGCAGTTCCCGTGGGGGACAGGAAAACAATTTTCGGCATAAATTAGGTACTTATGACCCAATAAGCCCTCATATCAAATTTGGTTCAAATCGACTTTTTGGTTTGGAAAATAAAAATTTTGGTATAATTTGGGCTCCCACAGTGAGCCCAAATATGAACCCAGGTACTTGGCTTTACCAAACTTCACTCTCAGCCCCTAAGAATGCTGTACATCAAATATCAAAACATTTTGACTGGTGGATCTGAAAAAAAAATTTTTTTTAAAGAATATTCCTCATATTGAACTAAGTTATAATTTGGGCTCCCACAGGGAGACCAAATATGAGCCGAAGGACTTGACTTGAACAAACTTGAATCTCACCTCCCTAAGCATACTGTATACCAAATATCAAAAGATTCTGACCGGTGGATGCGAAGAAGAAGATTTTAAAAGAATATACCTCGTATTGCACTAAGTTACAATTTGGGTTCCCAAAGGGAGTCCAAATATGAACTCAGGGACTTGGCTTGAACAAACATCAATCTCACCCCCCTAAGGATGATGCATAGCAAATATCAAAAGATTCTGATTTGTGGATCCGAAGAAGAAGATTTTTAAAATATATCCCTCATATTGCACTAATTTGAACATTTGGGTTCCCATAGGGAACCCAAATATGGACCGAGGAATTTGATTTCTACAAATATGTGAATCAATGTTCCAAAGATGTTATATGTAAAATATGAAAGCTTTTAGAGCAGTGGTTTGGAAGAAAACAATTCTTTATTTTTTTCCCATTGCCTACTGTGTTAAAAAATACTGACTCAGCACTTTTTCAGAGTCCCGAAAAAGTACCCTATGATAAAACCGATAGCAATTTTTTTTTACCAATCCTTTCTGTTGGTCCCAAGAAAGCTTCACACCAAATAAAAATTCTCACTGCCGTGCAGTTTTTGAGATATAGGCGTTTTAATTTTTTTCTATTTTTAGCTCCTGTGGTTCCCACGGGGCTACAGGAAAAAAAATTTCTGCATAAATTAGGTACTTATGACCCAATAAGCCCTCACATAAAATTTGGTTCAAATTGGCCTCTCGGTTTAAAAAATAGAAATTTGGGGTGGGGCCAAAATTTTTGCTCCTCCCATAACATCGCCAAGTATAGACCTACGAACTTCTCTTGAACAAACTTGAGTCTACACCTCAAAAGGAAGCTGCATACCAAATATCAAGTCTCTGCTATTGCTGGTTCTTGAGAAGAAGATTTTTTAAGAATTGGAGCATTTTTGCCCCACCCCTCTGCTCAATATGAGCCGAAACCTAATTTGCCCAAAAATCAAAATGCCGCTATATAACCCCTACTCACATGAAATTTCATTAACATGCGGCCAGTGGTTTGGAAGAAAAAGACCCAAACACCACCTTCACGCCGGACGACGGACGAAAAGTGATCAGAAAAGCTCACCCTGACTTTCAGTCAGGTGAGCTAATAATAACACTTCGGCCGGCCGCTGATTTGTCGCTGTTCTCGTATGAGAAGGCCTTGGTTACCCATGTTCTACCAACTGCCTCCCCCTATTCCCGCACTTCTTCTCTCCTCCCAACACTCGGAGACGAACTGAAATGGGCTGTGCTGACGCCATGCAGCTATTCCAGACAGGCCCCACCCCTACGCTTTCCATATAATACAGTCTCTAAGTAAACTTACATCACAGACTTCAATCAATGGCTTGAAGTGCAGTTTGCTGCTTTTTCCCGTCCTGTCAAATTTTGTCTCTTTTTCCACATATTCAATTACCTCTAGCATGGTATGTGGTGTCTGCAAAATAAAGTACAAGTTCATGTAATTCAGCCTATTGAATGTTTTTATCGGTACATACATATTCAGTTAGAGTCATCCTTTCTTTTCATTATTATTTGATAAAAATTGGGAACTTGCATCCAAATTGTATAATGATTATTACCCTAATATACACAATGGTTGTACTCTTCCAGAGAATATTGAGCTAATTAAACATTGTTCTTATAGAATTTGCGACAAAATATTGAATAATCTCTTATAGAAGGAAGAACTTGAGTTTGAACTGCAGCAATTGGGAATTCCAGTTAGAAATTGGGAAAATATGTGGTCAACAGGCATTGGAACCGGGGCCAAATAATGGCCCCCTGAAGCCAACTAGATCAATCAATCCCTGGCTCGAGTCATCTTCCTGTCCATTACAACTGGCCTTTGAAAAGTTAAACATTGAAGTTTGACAATACTGCACAAATACCTTTGATCTGCAATAAAAAGGAAACTCAAAGACGCAAGTCACCATGTTCAAAAGTCCTCAGAATGTGCGGCTGGCAATTTATTGAACACTTTACCCAATGCAGACGATTTCAAAATTCATTATTTTAAATATAATTTGTTTCAATTTTTAAAAAAAATTTCAACAAAACCATATCATGTGACCCCTCTTTGGAACAAGCTCAACGAGCTCGTTCCAAAGAGGGGTCACATGATATGGTTTTGTTGAAATTTTTCGAAAATATTTTTTCAGCAGCTGTATTTGCATATTACGCGGACGGTTGCAGGCGATTCGTTGGGTGAAGGGTTAATAAATTTGAGGAAGGGCTAGGATGCTGTTCACTGTTAATTAAAATACATGTATGATTTTTTCAGCAATGGTGTGTGCATTCGTTATGGGGAGGGGGGGGGGGGGGGTCAAGGTGGCGGGATGTTGTGAATATTTCAATTTTCCATGAAACTGCCAAAATACATAATATGAATTGTACATTTAAACTCCCACAATGATTCAGCCCATGTCAACCCAAGCAAGATTAATCAGCTGGCAATCTTCAGACACAAAAGTCGCAGTAGGTTCCAACAAAGAGAAACCACAAAATTGACTTTGATAAGGCATAATATCGAAAATTTAGCTTTAGTTACGTGTCATTGCCCAGCTGAAGTTAGTTGTGAAAAACTGAATTGGAAAAAATATTTTACCTCAGTAACTTTATCTTTTCTTCCCATTAAGATACAAGAAGCTGCTACCACTTTCTTCAGGTTAGCTGAAATTTCCCTCATTCTCTCAGAACCAAACTGAGCTGTGAAGTCATAAAATCTGGAAAAATAACAAGAGGCCCCAGGGGGCCTTAGGCACTCACCGAATGTTCCATACTGTTAAGACACAAATTATATCAAAAGCTATTCTTAAGGTTCTACAGAGTAAATCTATACTTTCTGTGGAGCTAAAACATCAACAGGACTGAATGGGACAATGCTGCTGATCAAATATCAAAAGATTTTGCATGATGGTTCTGAAGAAGATTTTTCTTGAATTGCACAAAGTAAACATTCACGCCCTCATAGTGAGGCCCAAATATTGATCAAAAGACTCAATTTGAACAAACATGAATCCAACCCATACCAAGATGCTGCATACCAAATATCTAAAGATTCTGCACACTGGTTCTGGTGAAGAAGATTGTTAAAGATTTTTTCTTAAATTGCACCAAGTAAAAATTCACACCCCCATAGTGATCCCCAATATTGAACAGGCCCATACCAAGATGCTGAAAACCAAATATCAAATGATTCCGCCCATCGGGTCCAGAAAAACGATTTTTAAAGAAATTTTCTTAAATTGCACTAAGTAAAAATTCACACCCCTATAGTGAGCCCCAATATTGGTTGAGGGACTCGATTTGAACAAACTTGAATCAGACCCATATCAAGATGCTGCATACCAAGTATCAAAAGATTCTGCCCATTGGTTCTGGACAAGAAGAATTTTTAATAATTTTTCTATAATTCATACGGTGCTATCAGAGTTATGCCCCATACAGAGCCCCCAAGGGACGTGGCCATTTCATTTGAACAAACATGAATTGCCATATAGTTATGAACATCCACATGAAGTTTCGTGAAAATCATACCAGTGGTTTCCCAGAGGAGAAGTCGTTTGAAAAATGTTCACGACGACGGACGACAAGTGATAAGTTGAGCTCCCTTCGGTAAGCTAAAAATTCCTCATATTGACCAAGTTATAATTCGGGCTCCCACAGGGAGCCCAAATATGGACCCAGAGACTTGCCTTTAACAAACTTGAATCCCACCCCCCCCCCCCCCCCCCCCAAGGATGCTACACACCACATAACAAAACATTCCGACTCCTGGATCTGAAGAAGATTCAATCAGATTTTTTAAGAAAATTCCTCATTTCGAACTAAGTTACAATTCAAGCTCCCACAGTGAGCCCAAATATGGACATAGGGACATGGCTTGAACAAACTTGAATCTCACCCCCCTAAGGGTGCTGCATACCAAATATCAAAACATTCCGACTGCTGGATCAGAAGATTTTTAAAGAAAATTGCTCATTTTGAACTAAGTTATCATTCGGGCTCCCACAGTGAGCCCAAATATGGACCTAGGGACATGGCTTGAACAAACGTGAATCTCACCCCCGTAAGGATACTACATACCAAATATCAAAACATTCCGACTGCTGAATCTGAAAAAGAAGATTTTTAAAGAAAATTCCTCATTTTGAACTAAGTTATAATTCGGGCTACCACAGTGAGCCTAAATATGAACCCAGGGACTTGGCTTGAACAAACTTGACTCTCACTCCCCTATGCATGTTGCATACCCAATATCAAAAGATTCTGCCAGCTGGATCTTGAGAAGAGGATTTTTAAAGAAATTTGCCTGAAATGCACTAAGTTCGAATTCAGGCTTTATAGTGAGCCCAAATATGAATCCAGGGAGCCGATTTGAACAAATTTGAATCAGATCCACCCCACAATGTTGCATACCAAATATCAAAAGATTCTGCCTGCTGGATCTGGAGAAGAAGATTTTTTAAGAAATTTGCCTGAAATGCACTAAGTTCAAATTTGGCCTTCTACAGTGAGCCCAAATATGAATCCTGGGAGCCGATTTGAACAAACTTGAATCAGATCCATACCAAGATGCTGCATACCAAGTATCAAAAGATTCTGCCCACTGGTTCTGGAGAAGAAGATTTTTTAATAATTTTTCTATAATTCATACGGTGCTATCAGAGTTATGCCCCATACAGAGCCCCCAAGGAACACGGCCATTTCATTTGAACAAACATAAATTGCCATATAGTAATGAACATCCTATACTGAGCCCAAATATGAACACAGGGGGCCAATTTGAACAAACTTGAATCAGATACACCCCACAATGTTGCATACCAAATATCAAAAGATTCTGCCAGCTGGATTTGGAGAAGAGGATTTTTTAAGAAATTTGCCTGAAATGCATCGAGTTCGAATTCGGGCTTCTATAGTGAGCCCAAATATGAATCCAGGGAGCCGATTTGAACAAATTTGAATCAGATCCACCCCACAATGTTGCATACCAAATATCAAAAGATTCTGCCTGCTGGATCTGGAGAAGATTTTTTAAGAAATTTGCCTGAAATGTACTAAGTTCAAATTTGGGCTTCTATAGTGAGCCCAAATATGAATCCAGGGAGCCGATTTGAACAAACTTGAATCAGACCCATACCAAGATGCTGCATACCAAGTATCAAAAGATTCTGCCCATTGGTTCTGGAGAAGAAGATTTTTTAATAATTTTTCTATAATTCATATGGTGCTATCAGAGTTATGCCCCATACAGAGCCCCCAAGGAACATGGCCATTTCATTTGAACAAACATAAATTGCCATATAGTAATGAACATCCACTTGAAGTTTCGTGAAAATCGGACCAGTGGTTTCAGAGGAGAAGTCGTTTGAAAAATGTTCACGACGACAACGACGGACGGCAAGTGATAAGTTAAGCTCCCTTCAGTGAGCTAAAAATAGCCTGTGCATGTAGATATCGACATACAGTACCTCAGGGATTCCTTTGCCCTCATTGGGAAAGGGTCCGGGTCCCCTCCCACTGGGAAAATTAGCGTTTTAATGGGTCAAATTGGGAATTTCTTTTAAATATGTAGAAACCTAATCTTAGGCCAAAATTAAAAAAAAAATATCAATTGATTCTCAGGCACCACCACGTTGGCCCACGTTAGGCGTTTCTATTGGTGGTATGACTCGTAGCACAGAAATGGGAAACTAAAAATAAAAAGGCATATTGTTGAAATGACCGAAAATGAACAAATATAAGGGTTCCCTACTGGTGAATAAGCCCAGGGGTGCATACAGTAAAAATGTGGGAAATGTATATGGGTTGGTTTCTCATTTTCGAGATGTTGAACTTGCATGACCTGCACTCGGCTGCAAAATTCGGATGCAAAGTTGACACGAAATTAGGTGAGCTTTTCCAACCCAGTGACGTCCCACAAATGTCAAACAGTTTACCAGGCACCGGTAAGTAAGAAATTTGTTACAAAAACATCGCCAAAGAATAATACATACTGGTAATGGTGTTGGAAGAAGTTTTACTCAATAAAAAAATATTTTGATGTGCTGTCCAACCCGACGGTGACAGGAATAAAAAATCAGCTGTTCAAAACAGCTGCACATCAAGGGAGAGTACTTAAAGTGCATGTGGTACTGGGTTCCCCAACACATATCAAATGGCACATGCTACATTATAAATAAAAGCGAAGCCGTTTTGGAGTAAAACGTCCTCAAATTCCGAGATCTTTGCACTCCGCTTAACTGAGATTCATTGTTTTTTCTAGGTTTATAATTGCCCATTTCAAAATAGTGATATGAATTTAATATGAGGCCCAGAGATTGGGAATTTTGACTTGGAAATTGGTAAAAAAAAAAAAAAACATACCCCAACGTCATTGGGAATGGGTCCGGAAATCGGACCCTGTAGACACCTAAAAGAATCCCTGTACCTATATATATGACAGTTACTTATGCCACTCCTATTTCTGTGTACATACCTGGTTTAGTACAGCCTAAAAGAAAAGAATGCAGGCCTGGCATTCTTAAAAATGCAGAAGGGCTAAAATCGCTCTCTTCACATGGACTAGGGGAGCGGTTTCTCCTCAAGCTTACATAAGCTAAAATTGGCAAAATGAAGTTGTACTATTAACCCTTTACCCAACGCAGACGATATCAAAATTTCTTTTTTTAAATGTCATTTTTTCAAATTTTTCAAAATGTTTCAACAAAACCATATCATGTGACCCCTCATTGGAACGAGCTCGTTCCAACGAGGGGTCACATGATATGGTTTTGTTGAAATTTTTTTGAAAAATAATATTTTTCCAACTACTAAATTTGAATATATTGAACTAAATTTGAATATTACAGGGGCGAATGTGGCCAATTCATTGGGTAAAGAGTTAATGAATTCTGCCTCGAGGGCTTTGTACATTTTATTTGGTGCTGCTAACAAGGTAGTCTATGTGAGACGGCTACACCGCCCCTCCCACACCTCTGGGCATTGACGAGGCCCAGAGGTGTGGGAGGGGCAGTCTGGCCATCTCGCAGAGACCACTAACATAGTAGAGATCTGAAAACCTGCTGACTTTAGGAACAGGCTGTTGTGGTAATCATTATTTTTTAAGGTTAGGAGGGTTATTTTTCGCCGTCAATTTTTTTAAGGCGAGCAGGAGGCGAGCGAATAAATCGCTCTCCTGAAAATGCCAGGCCTCAGAATGTGTAACATGATTTCATAAAATAATAATACTGTTCGTTTATTATTGCAATATTTTAGAAACTTTCAACACAGCATACTTTGTAGTCTTTGTACTTATTAGTAAAAAAAAAAAATACAGTAACTGAATAGCCAATTTGCAAGTGGAAATTTTTCAATTAAGAGGAGTATTCAATCAACAGGGATTTGGTCACTTTCATGAGCATTTATTCTAAATAACCTATATGCAATAAAAAGGTCTAGTAAATGGTTTTGTGTTTGCAAATAATATTCAGTCCATTAAAAGGGTTATCCAATTCCATGTAAGAGATGTCGAATTGAGTGGGCTTTACTGTACTACTATTTTTAATAACCAACTACTTTTTGAAATGGCATGCTAAAGCTCTTCCAAGGTAAAAGAACATACCACATGCGGTACAGCTAGCAGAATTTTTCCACAAAAAATGTAAAACCACATCACTTGGAAAACAGCAAGATACAAATGGCTCAAATCAGCTGAATGTTTCTGAAAATTAGTATTGAGTGGAAGTTAAATGGCAAAATATAAAATACTAAATGTAATGTGCTACTTACATATGTACCATCTGAGAAACATTGGAATTCCTCAAACAATTCTTTCAACAGACTTTTACTGTCCTTCAAAATTAACTTTCAGTAGTGTGTTGTTTCCTTCAGCAGCATCTCATTGTCGCTGATCTGGGGTAGACTGATAATTTGCGGCAAATTGCAAGCATAGCATTTCCAGTCATCTAGAGTTTCTAAACCACGCATCAGTCTGCGATAAAAAGTCTGTGTGATGCCACTTTGGCAAAGACAATGTTGCCATCTGTTACAGGAGTCACATTGAAGGCATTGCTGTCGACTAGTACACTGCCTCGAGCAGGACACACATGCATCAGAATCCATTTTTACTGACTGTCGAACAGTGGTCCACAAGGACTATTTTTTGCCATATGCGGTCGGGCTACTTCTTTGAAAACGAAACAGTTATTTAACTGGTAGAGTGCTGAATTATTTTGGGCCATCAAAATTCATTCACATGTCTTTGCCTTGTTACAATTTATGGGAGTGCTAACAGGCACTCTCCCATAAATTGTAACAAGACAAGTCCCTACAGACTAAATAGTATCACTTCAAAGATAATATGAAGCACATCCACTGAGTATGAAGCCTTCAAGTTGCAGTACCTTGAATGAATGAAAGGTTTTAGAGCGCCAAAGGCGCGCAGGGACGATGTGGGATTTACAAATCCCTTGTGACCCGGTTAGCCTTATTTTATTTCACTTGGATCTTGAATCACACAGGCCTAGCTTTCCCATTGCATCAAATGGGGTCTGAAGGGGTATGCACGGGGTTAGAATTCCCCGCAGTTTGCATTGGAGTGATAGATTGTCAAAGACCAAACCCTCAATGCCATTAAGACTATTAGAGAGTGGGCTCTATTCGGTTCCAGCTTGGCGATGGTAGAGGTTTGAGTCCCACCATGGTGGCGAGCCATACTATAATGTTGTGCGATGGCAATTTTAAGGGAAAAAGAAAAAAGAAAACCAAACAGCAACGCCGGTTTGGTAGCGGCCCCGGTATATGACCATAGCGGTTACAAAAAAGGAATGGAGAAAGCTCCAACAGTGTTCAGTTTGAAAAAACCGGGAGTCATCCATCAAGCCTTCTGGGAGATAGGATGCCGTATGTGATTTTGAGGTATCTGGTTATCCTTCGGGAATTCCAAATGACCTCCAACACCACCCCCCCCCCCCCCCACCCAAAAAAAAAAAAAAAAAAAAAAAAAAAAAAAAAAAACTCTTAAAAGGGCTGTTTGCTGGCAAGATTGTTTCAATCCTTGCCTTGGTCTTGTTAGGTTTTTTGCACATCTTTGCTTGAGGATTGTTTCAATCCCTCATAGTTTGTCCTTCAGTTTGGTCGTGTGTCTGATGCAGTACCTTTACCTCAGAGTAAAGCCCAAATATGGGCATCCAGCACTCTACCAGTTAAACAACTTGAACTGTTTTAAATTATAATCATCCAGGAATGAAACACTAAATGGCCAACTATCATTGTCTTCCAAAAGAAGACATCGCCTAAAAACAACAACACCGGTACAATCTTTGTAATTGCTATAATTAGTAATAATTAAAATAACAAACAGTGAGTGACGATTGATTAACTGAACTCAACTTGTGTTTTCACAATCAAAAATCAAAGAACTTCTACTAAAATATAATCAAATGTAAACTAAAAAAACATGTTCTCACAATAATAGTTTCAAAGTTTATTCAACATGTTAAAAAAATTATAGCAACATTCAATTTTTTTTCATTTTCTACTTATTTTCACTGGAGGATGGTTTGGGTGTATTAGCGGACGGTTTGGGTCAAAATGTAGCTGACGCTTTGGGTCAAATTGCAGAGGACGGTTTGGCCAGAGCAGGGACCAGCCTAGGGGGGAATTTTAGGGAGACTTCAAGTCTCCCTCCAGAAAAAATAGGTAGACTGCAGAGTCATGTAGGGAGATTTCATAGGCAAGTGGGGAAAGTTAAGAATATTCATGTACCACCCCCGCCGCCCCTTCATGTTTTCAATTTATGGTCCTCCATTAATGTACAAATAATCCAGGTCCAGTTGTCTATGATGCATCTGTGCCAGGTTAAAAAATCACAATGTAATTATTGACTGAAAATCCCCCACTGCTATCTTCTCCTTCATGACCCCTCACCTCTTCTTCGTGTCAATCCCCCATCACCCTCATGTGGTTGCCTTTCAACAAAGTCTACTAAGCTAATAATTTCCTGAGTCTGGAAGTGTGAACAGGACCAGATGTAAGAAGGTTGCTTGGGAGGTACTTTGTTAGTTAATAAACAAAATACATTCTGGGGTCGAGTATTTTGTAAAAGAAATGTCATTCCGCATCATTTTTATGGCATTCCGGTGTCATTCCGCGTCATTTCATGTCATTCCGATGTTTAGGAGGACCCTTTTTCAAGATCGTCCACATGCACACTTGTGTCATGTACAAAGCTTTTCTTGACATCACTAAAGCTTTTTTTCATGTGTTTCAATTCCATTCGTGTTTTTCTGGGAATAGACAGCCCAACAGTTAACAGTCGTCAGCAAATCGAAATGAAAATAATGTGTTATAAAATACGTCCGTTGTGTATACATTTTCGGCATCCTAAGCGACGTAACCTACTTTCAAACTGGGTTGTTTTGTTGAGTCGCGTAAGTCACCTATTTTCGTTTCGACACTTGAAGCTCCGACTGGAACGCAACAAAATAGAAATATAAAAATAAAATAAAAAAATCCGCCAAAAGCGACAATGGACAACTGCTTGTCGTGTGATTTCAAATAAATGGACGTTTATTTGACGAATTAAAATGCCCATTTATCACACTCGAGCACATTCGATTTTTGAAAATACTCGTTTTCATGTAAACCTCGCATCACTCAGTTCAGCCTCTTCTCATTTTGGCCAATTTTTAGAGGGCGACTGGTAATCGCCCCGACTATTTTTCTAGGCGACTTTGGGCTTAGAAGGGCGACTTAATCGCCCTAGTCGCCCTCACGGCTGGTCCCTGGGCCAGAGGATGGTTTGGGTGTAATTCCTTGCATCTGAGCACCTCAGTGGCGAGAATTGGCATTACATTTGTAAAAATCAAATTATCCATTCAAGCCCACAAACTGACAATTACATTTTCACATCCTCAATACTGATGCATGAATCTCTTCAATATCTTGGACAAAACAAAATCCCCCTCTCATACAAGCATGTATGCGAGGGATGAGATGGATTCTTTCTAACATAAAACGGAAAGTAGGAGGGATTACAGTAGCATTATGTCGTCACATATTGCACACACTTCTCAATTCAAAGCCACCCGACAGTGACGGAAGTCACGAAATTTTTAAGGGTGAGTGAACATTCATGCCCTAGTATATAAGGCAGTGTCACTGACAGAATTCATATTTTAACGCTAATAAAAAGTAACTGTAGAGTCTGTATGACATAGTTGTGAAATATAAAATTTTCAAAATTTTTAGTATGGGAGGGAAGCCCTTTAGTCTGGGAGGGCGTAATCCCTCCTACTTTCCGTTTTATGTTAGAAAGAATCCATCTCATCCCTCGCATACATGCTTGTATGAGAGGGGGATTCTTTCCCACATAAAACTCCAAGTACTCTGGATTACAGTAGCATATTTATCGCTTCCACGACTATGTCATGTCAGAATCCTGAAGAGATCTGTATATCTAATCCAGAAACTTACTACTTGCATACCTGCATCAAATTGCCAATGTGACAAAAAACAAGAATAATGTTGATGCTGTTCAATTTAATTCTACACAATTTATATATTTCAGAACGAAAAGAAAGTTCATATCTTCAAGGTTAGCACAGCATCCGAGAACATCTTCTCTGGACATCCATCAATCGTACAGTCCCTAAAATAGAATTGATGAAAAATCTTAGCTGAAGACCAATTGGCAGTTTTCAATATGTTTTGAAGTGTCACGCCAGATTTCATTGCTTGAGATGTTGCTGCCCCTCTAGTTGAGTGTGGGCGAAAAATATTAATGTCTATCCCAGCTGATTTTAAAGAGTCTGATATCCATCTTGATGTAGTAGCTGTTGTAACTGTATTAAAAGTTTTAAAAGAAATTAATAGTTTAGTTGTTTTACGTTTGTGTGCAGTTTGTTTGAGATACTCTTTTAGAGTGCATATTACACATAATTTGTGATTTTTGAACTCAAATAACTTGAAAGTTTGATACATTCGAGATGGTCAAGAAGTTTTTGCCAGCTCCTGGAGTCTGAATTCCACGACATGCTTAGATAAATTCATGAATTTTAGGTCTAAAGCAATTAAAGTTTGCGATCGAGCTGCTGTTGTAAGAGCAATCAAGCTCACCAATTTATGTGTCAACAATTTCAAAGTCAACCCTGATAAGGGAGATAAGGATGCCAAATATTTCAAGAGAATACTGACATCCCAGGTACCCATGTATCGTGGTATTGGAGGTCGAAGGTTAAACACTCCCTTCAGAACCCGAGTGATAACAGGTGAATCAGTAAAAGACGTGCCATTCAGTAAAAGTAAAGTTTGATTAATCATAGACCTATGAGTATTTACAACACTATAAGATTTGCCCATATGAGCGAGTGAAGTTAAATAATCAGCAACTTGGTTGACAGAGGGATTGCAGGGATTAATTTGTTTCCTCTTACACCAAAGATACCATTTTCTCCATGCCAATCCATACTGCTTTTGGGATAGTTTCCTCCATGAGGATAAAATGTATTTGATAGAGAGTTCAGAAAGTCCTCTTGCTCGGAGAGTATCGTGGATAACACGCAAGCGTGAAGGGACAATTTCCTCTCCATTGGATGGCAATCCTCGTTGCGAGGTGTAATGACTTTTCTCCAACTCTGAGGTATAAAGATAGGTTTTTGTACCAGAAGTTGAACCAAAGGAGGATACCAAGGTTGGGTGGGCCATTTGGGTACTATGATCAATACTTTCCTCACCTGGTCGTGCTGGACCTTTTGAAGTACTCTGGATAGCAAACTGAAAGGAGAAAAAATATATGGCATAAATTCTGACCAGTTAAGTGTAAAAGCATTGACATGAAAGGCTGAGACATCTGGAATCCAGGATACATATTTATTGATCTGATGATTTATTGCAGAAGCAAATAAGTCAATGTCAGGATGAAATGTTACATTACAAATTTGTTTGAACGTGATTTTTGCAAGTTGCCATTCCGTAGAATCACAAAATGATCGTGATAACCAATCGGCTCTAGTATTTAATTTTCCTGGTATGTGGGTTGCCGATAATTCAATATTTTTATTATATGCCCAAAGGAAAATGTCATTAGCAATACTCAATAACTCCAGATTGGTGCCTCCAATGTTATTAATGTATGAAACAGCAGTTGTGTTATCAGATTTTATACAGATATGACATGAAGACCTTCCACTACAAATTTGTGTCAACCCGAGATAAATGGCCTTGAGTTCCAAAAAATTGATACTGTGATGCTTTTCCCTATCAGACCATTTGCCTTGTGAGGACTTTTGATCACAAAATGCCCCCCAACCTAATAAAGAGGCATCAGTTTCCAAATACAATGATACTTTAGAAGGTTGGATAACTCTTCCATTCATGGTGTGTATATTTTTCACCCACCATTTTATTTCACCTTGAGCATGATGTGTTAACTTAATCTTTCCCTCAAAATTATAATTGTTATCAGAAAGAGCTTCATTCTTTTCTTTATCCAGATATCTATAGAATAACTGTCCCAATTTAACTGCTCTCATGGAGGAAGTATAAATTCCTATCAATCTGGCCACATCTCGAATTAATATTACTTTCTGAGTCAGTATCTTGTTAGATTCCTCAATAAGCCCACCGATTTTCTTTTCAGGTAAAGTGATTCGGTAATGTTCAGAATCAATAATATACCCTAAATATTCAATTCGTCTGGAAGGTTCAAGATGAGATTTATCCCAATTGATCTGAAAACCCAATGACTGTAAAATGGTTATGAGGGTTTCAGAGTGTGATTTACAGATAAGTGGATCAGTGTGAGCTAATAAAGAATCATCTATATAATAAAATGATTTGATACCTTGCATTCTCAGAAATGAAAAAATAGGCTTTAAAACCTTAGTGAAAACACGGGGTGCCGTGCAAAGTCCGAAAGGGAGGCAAGTAAATTGAAAAAGTGAGCCTTCCCATCGGAACTTCAGATATTTTTGGTCTTCACTGGAGATTGGTATACTGAAATATGCATCTTTTAAATCAATAGAAGTAAAATATTCCATGGGTTGAATAGATTGCAAAACCACATCAATTGTTTCTTGCTTAAAATGAATATAGGATATATATTTGTTCAATGCTTTCAAATTAATGACAGGTCGATAAGAACCATTCTTTTTTTCGCGCAAAAAAATGTTAGAAATAAATTGGTTCTTTTGTTCGATTGACAAAGCAATAGCTCCCTTTTGAAGCAATTCTTGAATTGCGGTGTCCACAAGGTGGATTTCATTGTTTTTAAATTTGATTGGATTAGGTTCAAAAGATTGCTTAGGTAATTCCTCAAATTCTAGTTGAGATCGTGTGTAAATTGTTTCCAGGTATCAACACACTGTTTCAGAGAACCAGACGAAAAAGAAATAGGTGGTGTTGTAAGACATATACCAATACCTACCTTTTGAGAATTTATTTCGTGTTGTCCCGAGTTCGTGGTGGGAACTCCTGTGGCTGCTGCCAGCCCTGTCGTCTGAAACTCGTGAATGGGCGTCGTCCCCTCTGGTTTCCTCTGAATCGCCCCCGGTACTGACCTCGACCTAAAAAAGGCCTGTTATAATAAGGTCCTGTAACTGTAAAAGATTCTTTTAAAGACTTTGTATTGGCAGTTCGGGAGAGCTCGTTTATTTCTTTTATTCGTTTGCACACATCTTCCCCAAAAAGGAAAGATGAAATTTTATTATCGGCAGCAAAAAGACTTTTATAAGAATGTTTAAATATGGGTCGTAAGGCATTTCTCCTAAGCATGGAAATTTCAAATTGTGCATTTGCCTGTAAAAGTAAATTATCAACTGCCATTTTCTTAATTGTATCTAAATTGGGCTTTTTAGAGCGAAGTTCTTCAGTAATCTGAAGTGTTGCCGAGGTTGCTGAAGACAACGTACGTTGAATTTTTTGGAGATTACAATCTCTTATTCTAAAATTCGAATTACGAATCTGCCCCCAAATTTCAGGGTTTATTCGTGGAGGTGCGGATAGATGTGCATTTTCTGGTACTGGGTACCGATCAATAAGTTTTTCTAACTTATCCTTTTCCATGGGATTAGTGCAATTTTTGTTCGAAAATTGCGCCACATTCTCATTAACTCGAGGTCCAGTTTTCACAGAATTGTATTCAATGGTGATATCAGGAATGTCGAAATCAACAACCTCGTCAGCTTCATCAATATTGTCAATATTAAAGGACCTAGGATCTCCCCCAAATAGATCGTGTACCTCCTGAATGCTATCCACAGCATCAGAATTTTGTCTAGTGATAGTAATGTTATCAGTATCATAATTATCAAGCATTTCCCTGGTAATTGTATGGGGTGTATTCTTTTTAGCCCTATCGGGAATTGGAGGAACAGAAGTATCGAAACTGTCACCATTATGATTGGGCCGAGTCGACTGGGTCGGGTTGGCCATGGTTGTTTTAGTGTGTGTCGTGTGCATGGATGACCCGGTGTTAGCCGTTTCAACTTCATCCAAACGTTTATTAATAGAAGTGATAGAACTAAGGATTTCTTTTAAAAGGACATTACTGTCTCCACTTACTGAGATATCATCAATAGGAATGGCGACTAAATCGCGTGAAGTGGAATGTCTGTGACAGTTTCATTTTTTTGGCCAGTTGTGCCTGAACTTTGACTCCGGAAGTACCGGGTTTATCTCCCATGGATTGCTTGTTTTGTTTACGTTTCCTGGATTTTGTTTGCGGTGATTTGACTGAGTCAAGTGGCGGCTGTGCCGCGATTTCAGGAGTTTTCTTATGACCATACCATTGAGCGAGATATTGGAAGGACTTAACTGCTTCACCTTCCTCAAAACCAGAGATGGCAGTTTCCTCCGTGTCAGAAACGAAGATGCTGAGAACATCATCTCGATCATCTTCCGATTCAGAAGTATGCCTGTGAGTATGAGATTGAGAGTTTTGAAACTCGATGTCTCTATTCAAGTTCAAAGGATCAGTTGATTTTGTCACCCCCCGATGAGGAGAAGTGGTCTTAAATGTTCTTTTCGGCATGATCAACCTTTAAAGTGTGCTCTCGACGACAAAATATGAATTCTGTCAGTGACACTGCCTTATATACTAGGGCATGAATGTTCACTCACCCTTAAAAATTTCGTGACTTCCGTCACTGTCGGGTGGCTTTGAATTGAGAAGTGTGTGCAATATGTGACGACATAATGCTACTGTAATCCAGAGTACTTGGAGTTTTATGTGGGAAAGAATAAAAAGTTTAGGCCACACAAATAATCTCTTTGGTTTTGGTCAATTGTCCAGTGTATTTGCAGTGATTTCTAGTCAAGTCTTGGCTGCCTTAACTGGCAGCCAAGAATTGACTAGAAATCACTGCTAATTCACTTGACTAGACACCACCGTCTTGGTAATTTGTCTACTGTAAAAAGGCCATCAAGAGGATTTCTGCTGTCTTTACACAGAAAATATAGAAAATAGAAAGTGTATAATTTACAAAAACAATATTCATTTAGTTTTGAAAATAAAACATTCCTCTATAAAAAAAGGCTGTACTTTAATCAAGCGTTGTTGCAAACACCCAGGGATTCCCTCCCATGGGTGTTTGGGGAAAGGGTCCGGAGCCCCATACAATTGGGAAAAATATACCATAACAGGGTAATTTTTTGAGCTGAGACAGAAAAGTGTTAATTCTTTGTATTAAAAACAAGGCGGAAAATAAATGGTCGGACACGGATAATGTCAAATGAAAAATCGTCTATGGACTGTTAAAATAGACGGTCAAAATGTCCGAGGTCAAAATTATCTTCCCCAAATCACTGGTCCTCGTAGTTTGATCAATATTCTAAAACACCCGCTTGCTTTCAAATGTCAACAACACTTCAAAAGGAAGTGCTCTTTACACCTGCGCAGTAAGGTTACTTTAGCAAATCGTCTGTCAAAAACCGAGCATCGTTAACGCCCACCAGTTATCAGTCTACCACACTTGCAAGATGAATACGCCCACACAACCACCAAACTTCTCGACACTCAAGCAGTTTCACCTGCCAATAATTATGCAATCATCAAACATGCCTACTAATTTCCATAGCAAGGTCAAAACGTCTGACATGGCATGGTTCCCGGTGATGTTGCTAGGCCACAAATTTGTGATAATGCCATCGAAGTGTTCCGTTTTCTTGTACATTTGCGGTTACTTATCAGTCGCAAATAATTGGTTGCAGAGAAGATTCATTTGAAATTAATTTAAAATCTTGGAATTGGGAATTTTGGGACTAAAATTGGGAAAAATCATGCCTATTTGCCATTGGGAATGGGGCCGAATACCGGAACCCTATGTTGCCCATGGGAACCCCTGACACCTGTAAAAACATAAAAAGTTTTCAGCCTTGTAGGATTGTAGTAATATTGGAAGACACTGCAGGGCAATAAGAATGTCCAATGAAAGTGTTCAAATTCAAGGAGGGATTGTCTGAGAAACAAAATATTTTTTTTTTTTTAGCCCAATGGAATAATTAACAATATTATCCAGGGTTGTCTGTCCTCCTTTTGACTCTATTCTGATACATGGCCAAGCCTCTCTCCCAGCAACTTGTAGAATGAACTTTCTTTGAAACTGGGGAATTTTTCATCGATCCATGCTGCTGTTTGATTGATAAACTTATCCCAGCAAATCTCTATGCATCTTTTTTCAAGGCACGACCTTACAGTGCTCGAATATTTCAGCAATGGATCCGATCTGATGGAGCGGCAAACAGAAGCTACAAATAGAAATGCATGTTCTTGTTAACTCCTGTTAACAGGTTAAAATCAAATTGACTCTCTCCTGAAAAACAATTATGATACAAGTAGCTCAATAATACATGTAGTAACCCGTCCTTTCTTCCAAATTCAAGCCAGAAAAGCTGGAGTTCTCCAACTTCAGAAATAACTAAGGCTGATAATCTTCTCAAGAATAACCCTTTATCTACCATAATGGAAAAACTCAGGCCTGGCATTCTTAATGACAGTGTCAATGACACTGTAGCTTAACTTGTGTGTTGTGTTTGATGAAAAGGATAATGTTCAATGTTTATGAAAGGATTATGAAATAAGACAAGAATTGTGATAATTGGGAATATGTTCATTTTTGTTCCCTGTATGCTATGTTTATGATAAAAATAATATGAGGTGTACACTGTACTAAAGATCTCAGGGGTGGGTTAATATGACCTCACAGTTAATATATGTGGCCCTCACAGTTAACATATATCAACAAAATTACAATGAAATTATTCCAAAATGAGTCATCCTATCAAGTTACATTAAAATCCCTTCATAAATATGGCCTGTAGACTGAGCTAAAGGTTTTCGGGCTTCGGGCACCTGTAGCCCTCAGTTTCCAGATTGCGTCCAAAGGGGACGTTCTCATCTAGACATTATATGAAGTCAACCTACCAAGTTACAATGAAATCCCTCCATAAATACGACCTGTAGACTGTGCTAAAGGTTTTCGGGCTTCAGGCACCTGTAGACATCACAGTTGACCAACCACGACCAAAAGGGGATGTCATCATCTAGGCATTATATGGAGTCAACCTAACAAGTTACAATGAAATCCTTCCATAAATACGACCTACAGACATGCTAAAGGTTTTTGGGTTCGGGCAGCCATCAAGGCTGAATGATCGTGACCAAAAGGAGACGTTCTCATCTGGACACTATTTGGAGTCATCCTACCAAGCTACAATAAAATCCCTTCATAATTATGACCTGCAGACTGTTCTAAAGGTTTTCGGGCTTTGGGCCCCTGAAGCAGTCACAGTTGCCCACTCATGTCCAAAAGGGGATGTTCTCATCTAGACATTATATGAAGTCAACCTACCAAGTTACAATGAAATCCCTTCATAAATATGACCTTAGACTGTGCTAAAGGTTTTCAGGCTTCGGGCTCGGGCAGCCATCATGGTTGAATGATCGCAACCAAAGGGGACAATCTCATCTGGGCATCATCTGGAGTGATCCTGCGAAGTTACAATGAAATCCCTTCATAAATATGACCTGTAGACTGTGTTCAAGGTTTTCGGGCTTCGGGCACCTGTAGCCATCACAGTTGACCAATCACGACCAAAAGGGGATGTCATCATCTAGGCATTATATGGAGTCAACCTAACAATGTTACAATGAAATCCTTCTATAAATATAACCTTTTGCCTATGCTAAAGGTTTTTGGGCTCGGGCACCCATCAAGGCTGAATGATCACGGCCAAAATGGGACGTTCTCATCTTGACCTTATTTGGAGTCAACCTACCAAGTTACATTGAAATCCCTTCATAAATATGACCTGTAGACAGTGCTAAAGGTTTTTGGGCTTTGGGCACCTTTAGCCGTCAAAGTTGCCCAAACATGTCCAAAAGGGGACGTTCTCATCTAGGCATTATATGAAGTCAACCTACCAAGTTACAATGAAATCCCTTCACAAATATGACTTGTAGACTGTGCTAAGGTTTTCGGGCTTCGGGTTCGGGCAGCCATCATGGTTGAATAATCGCAACCAAAGGGGACAATCTCATCTGGGCATCATCTGGAATGATCCTATGAAGGTACAATGAAATCCCTTCATAAATATGGCCTGTAGACTGTGCTCAAGGTTTTTGGGCTTCGGGCACTTGTAGCCCACACAGCTGACCAATTACGACCAAAAGGGGATGTCATCATCTAAGCATTATATGGAGTCAACCTAATAGGTTACAATGAAATCCTTCCATAAATATGACCTTTTACCTATGCTAAAGGTTTTTGGGCTCGGGCACCCATCAAGGCTGAATGATCATGATCAAAAGGTGACGTTCTCATGTAGACATTATTTGGAGTCATCCTACCAAGTTACAATGAAATCCCCTCATAAATATGACCTGTGGTCTGTGCTAAAGGTTTTCGGGCTTCGGGCACCTTTAGCCGTCACAGTTGCCCAATCATGTCCAAAAGGGGACGTTCTCATCTAGACATTATATGAAGTTAACCTACCAAGTTACAATGAAATCCCTTCATAAATATGACCTGTAGACTGTGCTAAAGGTTTTCGGGCTTCAGGCTCGGGCAGCCATCATGGGTGAATGATCACACGTTCTCATCTAGACATTATATGAAGTTAACCTACCAAGTTACAATGAAATCCCTTCATAAATATGACCTGTAGACAGTGCTAAAGGTTTTCGGGCTTCGGGCTCGGGCAGCCATCATGGGTGAATGATCGCAACCATAGGGGACAACCTCATCTGAGCATCATCTGGAGTGATCCTAAGAAGTTACAATGAAATCCCTTCATAAATATGACCTGTAGACTGTGCTCAAGGTTTTCGGGCTTCGGGCACTTGTAGCCATCACAACTGACCAATCACGACCGCAAGGGGATGTCATCATCTAGGCATTATATGGAGTCAACCTAACAGGTTACAATGAAATCCTTCCATAAATATGACCTTTTGCCTATTCTAAAGGTTTTTGGGCTCGGGCACCCATCAAGGCTGCATGATCGCGATCAAAATGGGATGTTCTCATCTAGACATTATTTGGAGTCATCCTGCCAAGTTACAATGAAATCGTTTCATAAATATGACCTCTAGACTGTGCTAAAGGTTTTCGGGCTTCGGGCTCCTGTAGCCGTCACAGTTGCCCAATCACGTCCAAAGGAAGACTTTCTCATCTAGACATTGTATGAAGTCAACCCACCAAGTTGCAATGAAATTCCTCAATAAATATGACCTGTAGACTGTGCTAAAGGTTTTCAGGTTTTGGGCTCGGGCAGTCGTCACAGTTGGCAGATCATGCCCAAATGGGGAAATTCGCATCTAGACATCATAAGGAGTCATCCTACCAAGTTACAATGAAATCCCTCCACATTAAACATGACCTGCAGACTGTGCTAAAAGTTTTTGGGTTTCGGGCTTGGGCAGCCATCACGGTTGATAGATCATGCCCAAAAGGGGACGTTCTCATCTAGGCACTATACAGAGGCATCCTACCAAGTTACAATGAAATCCCTTCATAAATACGACCTGTAGACTGTGCTAATGGTTTTCAGGTTTTGGGCTCGGGTTGCCCGATCACGACCAAAAGGGGGCGTTCTCATCTAGACATGACCCCAAACCTGCATATGAAATTTCGTGATGATCAGACAAGAACTGCGGGGTGTAGCCCGTGCTAAAGGAAAATGTGAACAGACGTCACAGACTCACAGATTCACAGACTAACAGACTTCCGCACGCGTGATGGCAATAGCTTATCTTGACTATGTATACTGGTATATCAAAAACTGTGCAGATATATGAACACAAGTACCATAATCGCGACTCGAGGCATAACAGTCAGAATGAAATAGCACGCTTTGACGATGCAGTTCGAAAAACCATTACCCAAAGCAGACGGTATCAAAATTTATTATTTTCAAAATTAGTTTATCAGATTTTAAACCAAAGATTTCAACAAAACTATATCCCCCTCATTGGAACGAGCTCAACGAGCTCGTTCCAATGGGGGGGGGGGGGGGGGGTCACATAATATAGTTTCGTTGAAACTTTTGAAAATTATTTTTTCAACTGCTGAATTTTTATATTACGAGGGCTCAAGCAGACGATTCCTTGGATAAAGAGATAAAATTATTCATTCAGGGCTACAGTTAAATGAAAGTGTCAATGACACTGTAGCTCAACTTGACAAACTTGAAATTGGTAAGACTAAGTTATAAATGAAATGGCAAAACTGAAGATCATTGGTACCAATGTACCAATGTTATTTTTTGAAATTTCAACATAACAGCATTGTGTGTGCACAACGTCAAGAGTGATCCATGCATTTTTAAATGTAAACTGTAAGACTGGATAAAGGAAGAATGTTGATACACAAATGCAGTATGTTCAGAGGTTATTGTAAATGGCAACTTTTTTTCACAGAAATGAATGCTTATCAATAACTCTTATCTAAAGTTCTTGCCTAATGAGCACATCAAGTTCAAAAACAATCCTATGATAAATGTGGCCTAAGCATACAAAGTTTCAAAACAACCTGATAATGAATGTGTCCTCTGAGGCATGCCAAAGGAAGATGTTAATGCACTAAGTAGAAGGTCATTGCTTGTGGCAATGGTTTTTTTTTATGGAAATTCATAAATATACCCTGCAGAGAGTGCAAAAGGGATAAGTTGATGCACAAAAGCAGTAAGTTCAAAGGTTGGTGATAACGAAAATAAAATTTTATGGAAATGAAAAAAAGCAATAGCTCACATGTAGAGGTCACACAGAACACACATACCAAGTTTCAAAGTGATCCGATCATAAACGTGCCCCGAAGGCCGTGTTAAAGGGAAATATTGAGGTCTGACTAAACTAAGTTCAAAGGTCAACATTTTTTGACAGAAATGGAAGGAAATCGACAGCTCCCATATAGAGTCACCCCACACAAGATCACCAAGTTTTCAAGCGATCCAATACTAAATGTGCTCTGCAGGGTGTGTCAAAGGGAAATGTTGATGCTTAACTGCACTAAGTTTTTACTAAGTTAATTGAAGGTCATTGCCAATGGCAACATTTTTTGACAGAAACCGAAGAAAATCGATAGCTCCCATCTAGAGGCCTCCCCAAACAAGCATGCCAGGTTTCAAAGCAATCCAATCATAAATGTGCCCTGTAGGGTGTACAAAAGGGAAATATTGTGGTCTGACTAGACTAAGTTCTAAGAACGTTGGCCATGGCAACATTTTTTGACAGAAATGGAAGAAAATCGATAGCTCCCATCTAGAGGTCACCGTAAATAAGCATACCAGGTTTCAAAGCAATCTAATCATAAATGTGCCCTGTAGGGTGAGCCAAAGGGAAATATTGTGGTCTGACTAAACTAAGTTCTAAGAATGTTGGCTGCGGCAACATTTTTTGATGGAAACTGAAGAAAATCGATAGCTCCCATCTAGAGGTCACCCCAAACAAGCATGCCAGGTTTCAAAGCCATCCGATCATAAATGTACCCTGTAGGGAGTGCCAAAGGGAAATATTGAGTCTTCTGACTAAACTAAGTTCTAAAAACATTGGCCGCGGCAACATTTTTTGACGGAAATTGAAGAAAATCGATAGCTCCCATCTAGAGGTCTCCCCAGACAAGCATACCAAGTTTCAAAACAATCTGATCATAAATGTGCCCTGTAGGGTGTGCCAAAGGGAAATATTGAGGTCTGACTAAACTAAGCTCTACGAACGTTGGCCGTAGGAACATTTTTTGCCAGAAATTGAAGAAAATTGATAGCTCCCATCTAGAGGTCACCCTAAATAAGCATACCAGGTTTCAAAGCAATCAAATCATAAATGTGCCCTGTAGGGTGTGCCAAAGGGAAATATTGTGGTTTGACTAAACTAAGTTCTAAGAACGTTGGCCGCGGCAACATTTTTTGACAGAAATGGAAGAAAATCGATAGCTCCCATCTAGAGATCACCCCAAACAAGCATACCAAGTTTCAAAGTAATCTAATCATAAATGCGACCTGTGAGGTGTGCCAAAGGAAATTGTGGACGTACGTACTATCGTACTAACGTACGTATGTACGCCAACGGACGAGAAGTGATGGCAATAGCTCAGCTTGACTTTGTCAAGTTGAGCTAAAAAACTCAAGACATCTTAAAAATTAAATTGTAGGTAAATAAATAATGACGATAAACCGATATTTTTGTAATTACACCAGTATTCAATCTATATTGGTTTGAATACTGGTATATATCAGTTTATCGATATACCGTGTAGACCTAATCTTCATATTCCAAGGCTAAAGCATAACCAATCTGATATTCAAGACCATGTATTGTTACTGAAGTGGTTTGGTACATCATCCAAATATAGAACCTTAGTGAGCACGCTCACATAGCCGATATTTCAAGCTCTAATCATTTTTTAAAAATAAACATAGATTCTAGGAATTCTGCAAAAAACAGTGTTCTGTAGTTTCAACGGTATTGTTCTGTAGGCCACCATGTTAGACTAACATACCAAAAATCAGCTCAATATCTGGAAGCGTGTAGGAAAAAAGTCCGCAAAACTGTAATTCTGATGAACTTTTCAAAGTTCAAGGGCCGGAATTTCGGTAAAAATCAGTGGAGCAGAACAAAATGCAAACTTGATCTGTAGGCCACCATGTCAGACTAACATACCCAAAATCAGCTAAACATCTGGAAGTGTCTAGAAAAAAAAGTCCGGAAAACTGTAATTTTGATGCATTTTTCAGAGTCCAAGGGCCATAATTTCGGTAAAAATCAGTGAAGCAGAACAAAACGCAAACTTGTTCTGTAGGCCACCATGTTAGACTAACATACCAAAAATCAGCTCAATATCTGGAAGCGTGTAGGAAAAAAGTCTGCAAAACTGTAATTTTGATGAACTTTTCAAAGTTCAGGGGCCGTAATTTCGGTAAAAATCAGTGGAGCGGAACAAAATGCAAACTTGATCTGTAGGCCACCATGTCAGACTAACATACCAAAAATCAGCTCAATATCTGGAAGCGTGTAGAAAGAAAGTCCGGAAAACTATAATTTTGATGAATTTTTCAGAGTCCAAAGGCCATAATTTTGGTAAAAATCAGTGATGCGGAACAAAATGCAAACTTGTTCTGTAGGCCACCATGTTAGACTAACATACCAAAAATCAGCTCAATATCTGGAAGCGTGCAGAAAAAAAGTCGGGAAAACAAGTAGGACGGACAGACGGACGGACGGACGGACGGACGGACAGACGGACGGACGGACGGACCAGTCAAAAACAATATACCCCTGCAACTTCGTTGCGTGGGGTATAATTATCCATAGAATGTGTATGACTAAGAACTCCCATTTGATGAGTCAGGTTAGGATACTCAGAACTGAAGTCAATTTCTTCACCACTTTTTACAATATCACTATCATAAAGAAAATTCTGGAACATTTTACCGTTTACCCCTGTTTGTCTTAACCCTTTACCCAACGCAACGATATCAAAATTTATTATTTTAAATATTATTTTTTTCAAATTTTTTTTGAAAAATAATATTTTTTCAACTGGTGAATTTGCATATTATGCAGGCAGATGCGGTCGATTCGTTGGGTAAAGGGTTAAACACATAAACAGCTGATGCTGAGTGCTCAGAGAAAATGGAACATTTTTAAAATTCATTTTTTTAACCTTAAAAAACTGATGCTTTCCTTCAAAGCGCATGCACCAATGGTGCCTAAGTGGGCCATACAAAAGCAATTGTCTTGGAAGATGAAGGGCATAATGTTTCTTTGGTTTAAATGAGGCTTTTGGAAAAAGATCCTTACTGTTTTCGAGAAAAATGGCAATTAATATTCTGAGAATTGCAGCAGTCAGTCGAAGAAAATTTCTCCAATATTTATTACCGTTTGACACTTTTGGACCTAAAATTAAGGGAATAATATGACAAAGGGTTAACGTTGCAGAAGATGACGATCTTTGCTTGGTACAGCTGTCAACATTCCCTTTGTCAAAGGTTGCTTCTGGTTTACTTTTCTTGTGCAAATATGAATATGAGAAATGTGTTATTTCACAATTGAACCAATTCAAAGCAAATAATTTCTCAGTGTAAACAAGTGTTTGACCACCGAGGTGGTATTAGTCCCCTATGGCACTTTTGTGACATAAGGTGTTTTTGTCACAGTAGACACTTAGAGTATATAAGCATCTTGGATTTTGAAAAAAAAATATTGAGCGTGCATAATCCCCTCACAACCCTTTATCCATGTATCATATATGAAAGGCGTAGCTTGAACCATGTTGGAGGGAGGGGTGGTAACATAAAATAGAGAAAAAAGCTTAAAAAACACAACAAAAATGGCCGCCATTCTGCCATCTTGGATTTTGAAAAATAAATATTGACTGTGCATCATCCCCTCAGAACCATTTATCCATGTACCAAATATGAAAGGTGTAGCTTGAAGCATATTAGAGGCAGAGGTGGTAACATAAAAACAGACAGACAGACGGACAGACAGACAGATGTTAGATTTTGAAAAAAAATATTGAGCAAGCATAATCCCCTCACAACCCCTTTATCCATGTACCATATATGACAAGTGCAGCTTGAACCATGTTGGAGGGAGCAGTGGTAACATAAAATAGAGAAAAAGGCTTAAAAAACACAACAGAAATGGTTGCCATGGCGCCATCTTGAATTTTTGAAAAAAATATTGAACATGCAACATCCATGTGCCAGATATAAAAAGTGAACCAAAATATGCAAAGTGTAGCTTGAACCATGTTGGTGGGAAGGGTGGTAACATGAAAATAGAGAACAAAAGCTTAAAAAACACAACAAAAATGGCCGCCATTCCGCCATCTTGGATTTTGAAAAAAAAATTTTGAGCATGCATCATCCCCTCAGAACCATTTATCCATGTACCACATATGAAAGGTGTAGCTTAAAGCATGTTGGAGGGAGAGGTGGTAACATAAAAAACAGACAGACAAACAGACAGACAGATGGACAGACAAATTTTTGAAAAAAAATATTGAACGTGCAACATCCCATTACAACCCTCTATCCATGCGCCAGATATAAAAAGTGTAGCTTGAACCATGTTGGAGTGAGGGGTGGTAACATAAAATAGAGAAAAAAGCTTAAAAAAACACAAACAAAAATGGCCGCTATGCCGCCATCTTGGATTTTGAAAAAACAATATTGAACGTGCATCATCCCCTCCCAACCCTCTATCCATGTGCCAAATATGCAAAGTGTAGCTTGAACCATGTTGGTGGGAGGGGTGGTAACATGAAAATAGAGAAAAAAAAGCTTAAAAAACACAACAAAAATGGCCGCCATTCCACCATCTTGGATTTTGAAAAAAAAATTTTGAGCTAGGGTTGGGCGGTATTGGTAAAAATAAATACCGCGGTAATCGCAAAATATTACCGCAGTATACCGAAATACCGATTAAAATCAAAGGGGGTCTTCTCCATAACAAAAAACGCAACTTCAACGTGTCGAAACTGTAAAATTTGAGCCTGAAGCTTTGCACAAGACGGCCGTCAAAAATCAAAACTTTTTCAAATATTTACTCACAAATGATTTTAGTTTAGCACAAAGTTCAGTTGGGACAACTTGGGGTATATAACAAGGCACATTTGATGTTTATCGAAGAAAATTCAAAATAAAATCAAACCCTGAGATAATAATTCTTCGAATCAGAATCGTCCAGTGACATGAGATTGAGAAGTGAAGTGTGCAAAAAGTAACAACAGAAGGGCATGCGATTGCCACAGTTCATCACAATAATTTTCATGTTTGATTAAAATTAATAACTGTATTACATACACATCACCATTCAAATAAAAAGGTTGTATGGGGCGAATGCTGCTTGGTAGAAAATGTAAGTAAGTTGGGCTTTTTTATTTTTTTTGAAATAATGACAAGACTTTCGTCCTTTTTGTGTTGAATAATCCTGCAAGCACATTTCTGAAGTCACGAGGCAGTAATGACGTACTGCGTGTCCTAGCAGCCAATCACTGTGAGTTTCGTTTGGAATCCCCTGATATTTCCCCCAAAGAAAATGTCCTATTTTTATTTAACTTCAGCAGACGGCAGTGCCATTGGCCGAAAGTGTCCACGTGACTAATTACGCATGCTAAGTGCGTGCCCTCCACCTCAACTTGTTTCAAATTCAAGGTAAACAGAATTGCTTCAGTTCCAGCAGTCAGCTATTCATTAAATGCCTCCACAGAATATAAATGACTTGGCAGAAACCTGCAAACACACACGTATCTTGAACTTTACTATGATTCGCACAGCAAGAAACTAAACAGAATACAATAATTACCCAAATTTAAGCCAAGTGTATCGAGCCTGATTGACGTGAAACTATTCACAGCCAACCGCGATGGGCAATTTGAGAATTGCATATCGCGGTAAAACCGAGTTTTCGGTATACCGATTAAACAATTATTTGCCGGTATCGGTAACGGTATTGAAAATATTACCGAATATAATCGGTATACCGAAATACCGCCCAACCCTATTTTGAGCGTGCATCATCCCCTCAGAACCATTTATCCATGTACCAAATATGAAAGGTGTAGCTTAAAGCATGTTGGAGGGAGAGGTGGTAACATAAAAAACAGACGGACGGACGGACAGGCAGGCGGACGGACAGACGGACGGAGTGCAATCCTATAGTCCCCTTACGGTTCCCGTAGGGGACTAATAAAATGAAACAAAAGACAAGATAATTCATTTAGAACTATACCCTCAAGAAAAATCGCGACATCGACGCCGTAGCTGTGACGGGTGGTGCAATCTCACAAAATTCTAAGTACATCAAGGGCCAGAACTCCAAGAAAAATATTTGGAACAACACACGCATTGAACAGTGGCTAGACATCAATAAGACACACTTACATGCCAAATATAAAGTCATTCCATCAAGTATTTCAAAAGTTATTGAGTTTTGAAACTCTTTGGTCACAGACAGACCGACCGACCGACCGACCGACCGACAGACCGACATTGCCACTTATAGAGCTGCTAGTCGCAGCTAAAAATATGTATGGGATCCTGTACAAGTCCAAAAATAAGATCAAAGTTTTTCAAATCCATCAAACAACTTTTTCCCATTTATTCCCCACATTTTACTCCAGTATTTAAAGCTATCCTTTGAAAGTTCTTTAAGAAAATCACAACATTGTACATGTTTATCACAATTCCTTATGGGAATGGGACAACTCGCCGCCGGGACTCGGGACAACTCGTCATACCCGAAGTGGGACGAGTCGCCAAGGAGTAGTAATTGAAAAGTAACACGCAGCATAGGATTAAATTAATTATCTTTATTAATACTCATGACTTATATAAGAAGACAGGTTCATTATAACATATAAAATAATAGTTACTAACATAACAAAATTGAAGCAAATTTACTCTTTTACAGATCGTACTTAGACAAAGGGGTACAGCATGCACCTGTTCATCGGAAATTATTTTATATCTGTGAATTCGCATGAAAATGGTCCGAAAAGACCATTTTCATGTGAATTCACCGATATATACAATAAATTTATAGAATTCTATATTATTTGAAAATTACTATAATTCACAAAAGATATAATTTATACAATAATATATAAAGATTGAAGTACAAATGTATGTTTGATATCCATTATGGGAGAACTACTTTATACAGACATCTGAACATTTCTTTAAAAAGGCTGCAGTAGACAATGATGGTTTCTGACATATAGGCATTCCAGTGGATACTTACTTGTCTTATATCGCCAATTTCAGATGCATCCCAACACGACTTGCAAGCACTATTCCTCGTCCCGAAGCCCCCCCCCCCCCCCCCCCCCCACACATACTTTGCAATTTATCCACTGCAAGCACCCCCTGGGCTTCTACACGAGTCAGTATGGTAATTGCACATGGATGACGTCACAAGTCTGCATCATGGTTCTTTTTAATATTACCACGAGCGGTTGTAAACAAAGCCCAGTCACTGTTGGGATTCGTGGATTTTGTGTTGTTTTGGGTTTGTATTTTTATGAAACCTAATAATAATAACACTTTGGCCAGCCACTGATTTGTCGCGGTTCTCGGATGAGAAGCCTATGGTTACCCCTGAACTCCCAACTGCCTCCCTATTCCCACGATTCTCCTCTCCTCCCAACACTCGGAGACGAACTGCTTGATGACATCCCTTGCCCCATTCTTCCCAATCCGACAGATGTAGTAGCGTGTGTCCCGTGGGAATTTAGAGAATTGTAGGAGGAAAAAATACATATTTTCCACATCAATTATTCAGCATTTTAGCGACCAGAATGCCCCTAGAGGCCACCTAAAAATCAATATTTTCCTGGGGGGACAATCCCCCCCCCCCTCTATACACACTTCGGCACGTGCAGCAGACAGCAGACGCCTTCGGTGTCTAAGTTTCACTTTCTTTAAACTACCTGACCCACAAATTTTCCCCTAGCGGAAACCCTGGTGAAGTGCATCCCTTGCATTGGAATTGTCTTGCAGGAAAGCCAGTAATACCTGCCAAATGGAGGGATTTTTTGTGTCCTATCAACTGCTGAAAATTGTTGAAATTAGTTCTGTGTGTATCTTGACTGCTTCAACAGCTGCATTATCGGACCCATGGCTATGAGGTGTCACAACTGTTGGTGCGTCCATCTGAAAATACAGAATTTAAAAATTGTCGATACCGGCAAGGCAGAAGGTCATAAAGACACACATTAGTACATACTACCCCTCCTTCTTGCTCTCACACTCCGGGTGCTACATTTCCTCCCACCTCCCCATCTGTTCCCTTCCCTATCAGACAGACAGCCTTTCTCCTCTCTGTCACTTTTCTTATCGACAGACAGTCAGACAGACAGACATTACTTTGTCAAGTTATTACCTGTAAACTTGTTAATCTTCCTTGGCAGGAAAAAGCTCTCCAGTTACTGCATTCCCACTTGAAGACAGACAGACACCCTTCTCTCCCTTTCCCCATAAGACAGCCCCCTCCCCCCCCCCCCCCCCCCTTGACACGCACACCAGCAGACACGTGCCTATCTCCCAATATGTCCCCTTCCCTATCAGACAGACAGCCTCCTCTCTGTGCCTTTCCTAAAATTATTACCTGTTCGGGGGAAATGATATACCATAAGCCCTCGGCTTAATGTCAGATACCAAATTTTAAATAATGTCTGGTAATGCTTTAGTTGTGTTTTGTATGTTATATTTATATCTCTTGTCATGTTAATATCTTGTCCAACTGTAAAGCATGTATTTGTAGTTATTTACTAAAATAAATATCGTGTAAACTAAATCATTTCCTGTAAACTTGTTAATCTTCCTTTGCAGGAAAACGCTGTCTGGTTACTACATTCCCAGTTGATTTTTGTTTTTGTTGTACTTTTCTTGGTATACATATAACCTTCATACACCCAAACATAACAGTACAAAAAGACTCACTTTTTGATCCATTGGATGAAAGAATAGATATATAGAGAAAAAAAAACACCAGCTACATTTATGTTTATTTTGCAACAGCGCATGAAATAAGCAACATAAGCCATATCCAGGCTTGGCAATTTCAGGAGAGCGATTTTTTAGCTCTCCTTATTGCCCTCCTGAAATAATTAAGGAGAGCGAAAAATTGCCCTCCTAAATATTTTGGTCTGGGATGATTGAGATTACATGTATTATGCTCACATAAAATTTTTGTTGTAAAGCAAAAATGTAATTTAACTTCGAAGTCACATAACATCACGTAATTTCATTTTGAAAGTGGTTTAGTGGTAAAAGGTAATGGCTGCAACCATACCCAAACACAGTTGCAATCATTTGAAGCAAAATGGGTCACAGCAATATTTTTTTTTCTGTCAGTTTCAAGTTCAACAACTGACATCACAGTTTGAAGGGTAATTATTCAAGGAATATTGACACTATAATATACTACCATTACTACTATCCTGTCACTTGAAGCACTTGCACCAGGATGTGACTGTAGATTCAAGCAGACCTGTTGTCCAAGAAAGTCATACGCCTACCACTACCACCTTCAACCCCCCAAGGGGGGTTGAAGGTGGTAGTGGTAGGCGTATGACTTTCTTGGACAACAGGTCTGGGTACACACACAGGTCTTGTCAAGTGTGTGTTCGGTTGTTGAGTGAGACATCTAGATTTCGCTTTACCTTAGTAAAGTTAATAAAATCACTGATGTAGTCTGTTGGTTTCAGTTTCAATGAGTTCGTTCAACTGGATATTTAAAATGCTGTGTAAAGCTAATTGCTCTCCAAAGCTGATTGAGGAGAGCGATTTTTTTGCCCTCATGCATTTTTCAGAATGCCAGGCCTGAATATCCAACAATCAACAAATAAAATATGAAAAATGAATGAATTGGGTTGCTGGGGGTTTTTTTTTCTCAGAGATCATCATTTTTTCAATGGGGTTCTTTTTCTATCGTTTTTTTTTTTTTCGCAGGGGCTTTTTTTCTAGACTAGGGTTTTTTTTTTTCCCGAAGTTTTTTTTTTCTGTATACCAGTCAGGGCTAGCATTTTAGAACCATGACCAGGCTGATGAATAGGCCATGTAAAAATACATTCGCAGCCAATATTCATATAACCATACTATCTCTCCAGTGGAAAAGTATCAAACGTTTACATGTACAGTGCCGTGCGGTACCGGTACGGGAATTTCACTGTGAATGTCACAACTTACACAACTTCACAAGTGCATCAGCACCTCAAAAAAAGTCTGAAAGCCATTTCACATGTTCAAATTGGTCTTATTATAATAAACTGAGATTAGATATTTTCTTATGAGTCAACACGAATTGTCGTGTATAATTTGTATGTTAGGTTACAAGGACACACAGTAAAACATTTACATGTAAACAACACAGCAGCAAAATTGGGGAACTTCTTGGAATTCACCTACTAGCAAAAACCTTTCAAGAACATAACCACATACAGTGTTACAAGTATGAATAAAAACGGTTAATCTCGAATGAAAACGTCATAATTTTCAATCTGATTTGTGTTATATAATTTATGAAACTTTGTTTTCAACTTCTTCAGAATCTTACTACTGTTGTATTTTTACTAGCCATACTCACCTAGTCTGTTGTTTAATATATCTCAGGTGATGTTTATGATGGAATCTTGTTCGTCCATGTCCGAAAAGTCTCTGAGCGTTACTGCAGACGACCTGTTGATTCAACCATTAAAGAAAATATCCCGCCGACGCTGATCCACGCGCGTGCATCTCCAGCCTGCCTTCTGACCTCTCGAGCCTGGAGTGCCGAACTTTCTGCAGAACCGATTCTGCCTAACTCTACTACACCCCCCCCCCCCCCCTTATCAAACTGGACGCTCTATGGGCTCCTGTATCTCCGAGTGTGTCCCTTTCCCAGCTGTCAGTCAGTGAGAAGTGTTTTAGCTTTCTCTAGTCAATATCCTCTGTGCCGTTGGACTGACATCTGGCTAAAGTCAGCTAGTCAGTAGTTGATCATGTGATTTTGCCGTTTGCGATTAGCCAATATATATCCGACCTTGTAGTTTATCAGGGCACCTGGCTAATAGTCAGTGCAGATAGCTGATGTACTGTATCCACTGTGGGATTACAGGCAGGCTTTGGTCAGCTAACAGGGTAAGAATACTGCCCTTAAAACTGGTATAACCGGGCTGCATTTTCTACAGTCCAGGGGAGCAATCTGTTCCACGGCACGTTTCTGGCGTAAGCCACAATCATGGCAACATCTCCAATAAATGCAGGGGTACATGTGTTCACCCCCACTGTCTTCCCGAAGTATGGAGAGTCTGTCTCGACCAGAATCTGACTTGATGGAACTCTCCTGAGGGCTTCCAGTTGTAAAGCGGTGAAGCTGCTGATCTTTCCCATAAATCCCAAGTAACAGGCTGGGAAGGCAAGCAACCACCCATCAACCATGTCTGAAGTCCCAGTAAAACAATGGAGGTGTATGGGCTGGGAAGGTGCACAATTCTTCTTCATCAGGTGCAGGCATCTGGTGAATACATCCATTCCAGGGTCACCTTTGGCTCCTCCGACGTGCAACACCAAGGGCTTGTGTGGACAGGCCAGCTGCAAAAGTTTTACGAGGACCTGGTCCTGGGTTCACCAGTCCGATGTTGGTTCAGTTCGATCCAATCCTATCTCCCCGAACGCTACAACCGATGGATTGGCCAAATATTGGTCCAACTGTTGGAAATGTTGATCCATGAATCGGTTGGCGTGTCTGGGATGGAATCCAATAGCCGCCTTCCATCTGCGATTCGGGGAGCGCGGTGGCTCAGTAGGTAGAGGTGCAGGCTGCAAGCCGAGAGGTCCTCGGTTCAAATCCCACCTGCGGCAACCGCGTTGTGTCCTTGGGCAAGACACTTCATCTCCATTGCCCGCGTGGGGGCACGATGACGTCATGTACTAAGGTGTACTGCACGTCGACGGTACGCATGTCTTCAACCAATCTAACCCTGCCTGTGCTGCAGTGCAGAGTTACAATGTTGGGGAGCTGGCAGCTGCTCGTCGTTGCTCGGTGGTTCTCTCCGGGTACTCCGGCTTCCTCCACCCGTAAAACTGTCACGGTCATGATTAGCCGTTGTGCATAAATATGTGACCTTAAACATCAATAAATAAATAAATAATAATCTGCGATTCGGAATTAAACTGATTGGGTATGTCTCTGGATCGCAATATATGCTGACACCTCCTACCACTTCCACGGGGTTTCTGGGGAATCTCTCCACCGGTTAGTAAACTATGTCCTCCTCCATGGCAGCTACATTGTATCTACCATACACCATCTGCCGCACACTATCTTGGTGGAAGTGGCTGTCAATGGCTGCTGGTAGGGCTACTGGAGTCCACACTGCAGGTATTGGAACAACCTTCTCTCTTTCAGGTCTCCTGTAGGGTGCAGGCTTTGTAGGGGCTGGGGTCCTAGATGTTTCCAGGACCCTAATCTCCTCAGTTGGTCCTGAGCTCGCCAGTACTGACATCTCAAATGGCTCCTCTGGATTTCTGGACACTGTTGCAGACACTTCTCTTTTCGAGGACGGTCTACTCAAGATGCTGATGGTCAATGGGGTCTTTGATTGTTCCTCATCTCTCATTGCACCGTGGACAGGTTGCTTAGCCTTCCCTGTCTATGTCTGGTCACTTAAAACTGGTGTTTGTTCTGGGCCCCGCTTGAAGCACTCCCGTTGGTCCTCTGTCAAATATAGCAGAAGGGCCAATAATGATATCCAGCATATCAGCACGGCTTCTGCTGTCTGAGATGAGAGTGGTAAACATTCTATCCATTTTGTAAACTGGTCCACTATCATCAGGATGTATTCATTGCCCATCTCCGTTTTTGGAAGAGGCCCCAGGAAACCTAAGTGGACTTTTTCCATTGGAGCACTGGCGTGATATTTCATTAGGTGGTATCTAGCTTTCTAACAGGTCTCTTATTCTGACTACAAGTAGGGCATGTTGCGACGTACTGTTCTACATCACGTGTCATGCCATACCAGTGGTACTGGGACTTAATCCGGGCTAAAGTCCGGTCTTGCCCCTGGTGTCCCAAGGATGAAATATCATGATTCAGTTCCACTATTTCAGCTTTCCAAACCTCTGGAATCACCAACAGAGCCTGACTGTCCCCTTTACCTTTTCTCCACATTATCTCATCTTTTAGGAAAAATAGCTCTTCATTTATCCAGTATGGTTTTGTGGCTGGGTTAGATGAGAATAACTGGCCCTCATTTGGCACAACAGAGTCTTTTATCCATGCCGATATTACTGAAAGGTCAGGGTCCTCACTCTGTCTTGACACAATATCCGACACTGAATAACCTTGAACTAATACATGTGAACCACCACTCCCAGTAATCACATTAATTTCAACTGGAGGAGAGTTCACATCACCCTCTTTTGCAGGTCTCACCAGGCCTGGCATTCTGAAAAACGCAGGAGGGCAAACAAAAAATCGCTCTCCTCAATCAGCTTAGGAGAGCAATTAGCTTTACACAGCATTTTAAGTATCCAGTTGAACGAACTCATTGAAACTGAAACCAACAGACTACATCAGTGATTTTATTAACTTTACAAAGGTAAAGCGAAATCTCTTTGACATCTAGATGTCTCACTCAACAACCGAACACACACTTGACAAGACCTGTGTGTGTACCCAGACCTGTTGTCCAAGAAAGTCATACGCCTACCACTACCACCTTCAACCCCCCTTGGGGGATTGAAGGTGGTAGTGGTAGGCGTATAACTTTCTTGGACAACAGGTCTGCTTGAATCTACAGTCATATCCTGGTGCAAGTGCTTCAAGTGACAGGATAGTAGTAATGGTAGTATATTATAGTGTCAATATTCCTTGAATAATTACCATTCAAACTGTGATGTCAGTTGTTGAACTTGAAACTGACAGAAAAAAAAATATTGCTGTGACCCATTTTGCTTCAAATGATTGCAACTGTGTTTGGGTATGGTTGCAGCCATTACCTTTTACCACTAAACCACTTTCAAAATGAAATTACGTGATGTTATGTGACTTCGAAGTTAAATCGCATTTTTGCTTTACAACAAAAATTTAATATGAGCATAATACATGTAATCTCAATCATCCCAGACCAAAATATTTAGGAGGGCAATTTTTCGCTCTCCTTAATTCTTTCAGGAGGGCAGTAAGGAGAGCTAAAAAATCGCTCTCCTGAAATTGCCAAGCCTGTCTCACCAGGTTTATACTTACTCCACAGATTTCGCTCATGTGTTCCCACGAGGAGTTCCCATTTAGGCTGGGCTTTTCATGGCCCAACTCCCTACTTGGGATCACTTCTGGTTGTGGCTCCAGGGTCCCTCCGGGATCCCAGGGCAAGCCTTTGCCCATGTCTAGATTGCTCTGGGCACCAGCTTCTACAGATACCCTCCTACCTGTGGATTTTACACTGAGTTTTGTCAAATTTGTTACTCCCAGGGGCACTATGGGGGTTCCGCTAGGTTATAATAAATGGGTCCGTTTCCAGACTTGGGGGAAATTTCGATCATCGCAGCAGATGCTGGAGGCGTCTGCGGCATGTGCCGATGGCACATTACTTTGGGGGGGGGGGGGGGGGGAAATTATAAATTCTAGGTGCTCTGAGGTTGCTTCTGGTTCTGGGGGCACTCTGGCCTAAAACTTGTACAAAAAATTATCCAAAACAAGAGGCCCCACGGGGCCTGAAGCGCTCATCTTGTACAGAACACAATTTAAACAGAGTCCAAGAATGAGTCTACATTAACCCTTAAGCTCTCAGGACGGCCGAAACCGGCCGTTTCCGGTTTTCCCCACACCGGCCTGATCCGCCCCGGGTATTCCGGTTTCGTTTTTTGTATGTTTCCACTGATGATTCCGCTTCCTGTATAATGCCACGTGTCCGCTATCGTTTCGTTTTGCATTTTTTAACAGTAGGATGATGTGAGGTCAAGGTGTTTTCGAATTTTCTCGAATAAATTAGCGTTGGAACAGCTGTTCCCAAATGAAAAACTTAGAATGTCGTCAAACAATTCAAGCTTCTCTGATTTAATAAATGACTTGTGCGACGGTGAATATTTAGATACAGATGTGTCAGACAATTTCTCGGACATATCTGTGTCCAGTGTAAATACTTCGGACATATCAATTTCGTCCGAATCCACCTGTGATTCCGAACCCGATGGCAGTGATAATGATATTGTTGACAAAATGCACCTGGGGTCACCTGGTTGGTCGTCAGAAATTTCAGGAATAAAAACGAATAAATTTGAACAGTCAGTTGGAATTTTTCACAATTTGGATGGAATGGACAGCTCTTTAGACTATTTTTTTTTACTTTTCAACGAAAATTTCTTTGATACAATTGTGATAGAAACAAACCGCTACGCTGCAGAAAACAAACACTTCGAGATAAAGTCGACCCACGATGGACAGATACCAATGTTGATGAAATGAAAGCCTATTTTGGCATGCTGTTCATTATGGGTCTTCATCCCTTGCCTGGGTACAAATACTACTGGTCTGAGCTTCCCGAATTCAAAGTGAATGCAATAGCAAATATAATGCCGAGAAGCCGGTTTGAAAAGTTGGTTGAATACTTACACATTGCAAATACAAGCAGCAACACAGGTGACCCTCTGGGGAAAGTGAGACCCATAATTGACATGGCGAAGGACACATTTCCAAAACATTACAAACCACACCGAGAACTTTCAGTGGATGAAGCCATGGTGGGGTTCAAAGGGCGTCTTCATTTCAAACAATACATGCCAAAAAAACCAACTAAATGGGGCATAAAAGTCTGGGAGATATGTGACAGCCACAATGGGTACTGTTTAGGTTTTGATGTCTACACGGGACGAAATAACTCTTTTGACAAATCCAAAGGATTGGGGTACTCTGTTGTCACACAACTTTCTGAACAGTTTCGTGACAGATATTTTCACCTATATTTTGACAATTTCTTTACTTCACCTGCCTTACTTGAAGACCTTGAAAAGAATGGTTTATATGCCTGCGGAACTCTTAGACTCAATAGGAAAGGTGTACCCAAACAAATAAAACATGCAAAAGTAAATAAACAAGGACAGTCAATAAAAATGCAGAAAGGGAGAAACATGATTGCGACAGTGTGGTATGATAAAAGAAAAGTGTCAATTTTATCAACGTGTCAAACTGGGGAGGACCAAATTATTTCACGACGTGTAAAAGGTAGTGACGAAACAATTAACATTTCCAAACCTACTTCAATATTGAACTATACCAAATTTATGGGAGGGGTAGACCGTTCCGATCAAATGAGACAATACTACTCTATTTCCCAAAATGCAAACAAGTGGTGGAAATATATAATGTGGTTCGTTGTTGATTTGTGTTTGGTCAATAGTTGGATAATTTACAGGGAAACGCTTCGCCCTTCAAATGAACAAAAAAAAATTAGTCATGTCAAATTTCAGTTGGAGGTGGCAAAAGGCCTTATTGCAGGTTATAGTTCAAGGCAAAAAGCAGGAAGAAAAAGCAAAAGTTCAACTAACATGATTACTGTGTCAGAATCAAACATGGTACTTCACAAACCCAAAAAAATCAACAAAACAATGTGCAAACGGGGCAAAAAGTGTTGTGTTCACTGTTCAACTAAAAAAACAAAAACAGATGCTGGCAAAACACCTGAAACAACCTACATGTGTTACTTATGTGATGTTGCTCTGTGCAAAGACAGGGGTTGTTTCATTGAATTCCATAGTGTCCACTCAAAATAAATGATTTTGAAAATTTTGATTTTTTCCAGGTGTGCACTTGTAGGTAATTACCTGTGCAGGTAATTAATTACCTGTGCACACCTGGAATTTCCATCTCTTTAAAATGAAAGAGAATTGTTTGGGTTGTGTTCTTGTTCTAATGAATTTCTTATTGTTGATTGTTTATTGTTGTAATGGAATTGATTTTTTCAAAATTACGTTGTTTTGTTAATAAAATTGTTAATTGCACCTGCACAGTTGTTTACCTGTTCAGAATGTCATCCAGCATGAGGGTGGAGAAAATAACAAACATCATTATGTATGTAAGGTTTGTTTTTATTAAAAACACATAAAAATACACACAGAACAAATAATGAAATAAGTACATATACACATTTTTCAACAAATTTACCTGTTTGGTTAATTATCTCACCTGTATTTTTACCTGAATAACTTTGTATGTAAGTATTTTTTTACAGCATTTCAAACATTGGTCATCTTAGTTCAAAAGTGTGGAATATCAAGTTCAGGGATGAACAAATAAATTTTTTGTACTCCAAGAAACATTACTGGTCATTTATTAGCTATTTTACTAAGATAATACAGGGAAATACTGCTGTGTAACATAGCAGTAATATAAGAGCTTAAGGGTTAAGCAAGCCATCTCCATAGGCTACACTGTCAAATGACAATCCTTGAGTCCCTCAGGAGTGACAAAAATAATCTGGGCATCATGCCTTTTCTTCAGTTGATCATAAGTAAAATGTAGAGCTCCCCTATGAAGCCCCTTGATACAACCTATGTGGATTAATCTTAGTACCTCTAGAGGGTACTGAATACAAAATTTTTAATTCTTCAGCAAAATGGCCAATTCCGGCTCCCATAGAGCCCAAATATTAACCCAGGCTCTTGATTTGAACACAGTTAAATCTGACTTCCCTAGAGATGTTGTGTACCGAATATGAACGCATTCTGACTGTTGGACCTGAAGAAGAGAAATTGTAAAGAAATTTCTTCGAATTGCACTAAGTTCAAATTTGGGCTACCATAGTGAGCCCAAATATTGACCTATGGATCCGATTTGAACAAACTTGAATCTGACCCCACTAGAGATATTGTATACCAAATGTGAAAGCATTCTGACAAGTGAATCTGAAGAAGAAGATTTTTGAAGAAATTCCCTCATATTGTACTAAGTTAAATTTCATGTTCCCATATGCAGGCCTGGCATTCTGAAAAATGCAGGAGAGCAAAAAATCGCTCTCCTCAATCAGCTTAGGAGAGCAATTAGCTTTACACAGCATTTTAAGTATCCAATTGAACGAACTCATTGAAACTGAAACCAACAGACTACATCAGTGATTTTATTAACTTTACTAAGGTAAAGCGAAATCTCTTAGACATCTAGATGTCTCACTCAACAACCGAACACATACTTGACAAGACCTGTGTGTTACCAGACCTGTTGTCCAAGAAAGTCATACGCCTACCACTACCACCTTCAACCCCGCAAGGGGGTTGAAGGTGGTAGTGGTAGGCATATGACTTTCTTGGACAACAGGTCTGCTTGAATCTACAGTCACATCCTGGTGCAAGTGCTTCAAGTGACAGGATAGTAGTAATGGTAGTATATTACAGTGTCAATATTCCTTGAATAATTACCCCTCAAACTGTGATGTCAGTTGTTGAACTTGAAACTGACAGAAAAAAAAATATTGCTGTGACCCATTTTGCTTCAAATGATTGCAACTGCGTTTTGGGTATACAAAGTACATATCCAAACACAGTTGCAGCCATTACCTTTTACCACTAAACCACTTTCAAAATGAAATTATGTGATGTTATGTGACTTCGAAGTTAAATTACATTTTTGCTTTACAACAAAAATTTAATGTGAGCATAATACATGTAATCTCAATCATCCCAGACCAAAATATTTAGGAGGGCAATTTTTCGCTCTCCTTAATTCTTTCAGGAGGGCAGTAAGGAGAGCTAAAAAATCGCTCTCCTGAAATTGCCAAGCCTGCATATGGAGCCCAAATATTAACCTAGGCACTCGAATTGAACAACCTGGAATCTGACCCCCCTAGAGATGCTGTATACCAAATATAAAAGCATTCCGACTGGTGGATCTGAAGAAGAAGATTTTTAAAGAAATTTTCTCATATTGTAGTAAGTTAAATTTCAGGTTCCCATATGGAGCCCAAATGTATACCTAGGGATCTGATTTGAACAAACTTGAATCTGACCCCCATAGAGATATTGCATACCAAATATCAAAGCATTCTGACTAATGGATCTGAAGAAGAAGATTTTTTTAAATTATCCTCCATATTGAACAAAGATAAAATTTGGGCTTCCTACGGAAGCCCAAATATTAACCTAGGGACTTGGTTTGAACAATCTAGAATCTGACCCTCATAACAATGATGTATACCAAATATTAAAAGATTCTGACTGGTGGTTCTGAAGAAGAAGATTTTTAAAGAATATTCCACATATTACCCTATGTTAAAACTTCGGGCTCCTGTAGAGAGCCCAAATATGAACCAATGAGCTTTATTTCAACAAACTTTTATCTGACCCCCCTATGAATGCTGTATACCAAATATCAAAAGATTCTGATGATTGGTTCTGGAAAAAGATTTTTTTAAATCTTTGCAAATATGCTGACTCAGCATTTTTTCGATGCCCATTACAGAACACCCTAACATAACTGATGGCAATTTTTTTTTACCATTCAATTCTACTGGTCATAAGGATACTTCATACCCAATAAAAGCTCTCTGTTCCGTGGGGTTTGGGAAATATGGGCGTTTGGAAATATTTCTATTTTTAGCTCCCAGGGTTCCCATGGGGATGCGGGAATATTTTTTTTTTGCATGGGTCAAGTACTTATGACCCAATACTACCACAAACCAAATTTGGTTCATACTGGACCATCGGTTCAGAAAATAGAAATTTTGGGCGGGGCCAAAAATGTTACCCCTCCTATTGCAAAGCCAAATATTACTTCACGAACTTCGTTTGAACAAACTTGATTCTACACCTCATATGGGAGCTCCATAGCAAATATAAAGTCATTGTACACACTGGTTCTTGAGAAGATTTTTCAAATATTTTGGAGCATTTTCGCCCACTCCCTCCCTATGGGCTGGGCATGCTGAGTTGAACAAAAATGAAATGCCCCTTTGGGACCATCACTCACACAAACTTTCACTTGAATTGGCCAAGTGGCTTTGGAGGAGAAGACCAAAACATGGTGTTGACGGACAACGGACAGGAAGTGATGAGATTAGCTCAGCTTGACTTTGTCAAGATGAGCTAAAAACTTTTGTCTTTTTACCTTGTAAAACTGAAAAAAGTCGTCACCGCGACTGGAAAATTAATTTTAATTATTCATTGAGCAGACGCATAAATTTTTGGACCACCATTTTGATATTATGTGAAGAATAATTCCTGACAGCTCACAAAATGTGCATTTTGACTTCAACATTTTAACAAAATGCCAATGTTTGACCCGAAACCTGTTAATGCATAGTGTAAACAATTGTACCTTTTATAAATCGCAAGTCCACAGTTTGGAAATTCAGCAGGTCGTGCATCAAGGGAGAGCATTCCAAACTGAAGAACTCTAAGCAACGCCACCTACTGAATGATGACTCGACACCCATGTCAGACTCAGTCTTAGTATTGTTAGACTGTGTTGGTCGTTCGTAAGAACAAATACTAGAAGTTCCACAATAACTTAAGTGAAAAAAAGTTACTGAACTTCAACAGAAGCACATTCCCACAAGGAAACAGACACCACGCATACATGTTATTTTTACAATGCAGAAGTTTGTGTCACGGTCACATACCACATGCTGACCTGTTCTGGAATTGCATCATGCAGTTCCAGCACAATCAGAGACACAATGACAAGATGCGGAGAGAGTCTGTGATGATTAGGCCTACTAATTTTGACTTTGATTACTTGTTTGTCACTTACATTTTGTTTTTGTGAGATTATGATGAATTTATTTGGCCATATTTCAACTGACATTCAAATGAAAGTGTCAATGACACTGTAGCTCAACTTGACAAACTTGTATTTGGTAAGTTATAAATGAAACGGCAAAATTGAAGATCATTGGTACCTATGTTATTTGATGAAATTTCAACATAACAGCATTGTGTGTGTACAACGTCAGAGTAATCCATGCAATTTTTAAATGTAAACAGTAAGACTGGCTAAAGGAAGAATGTTGATACACAAATGCAGTATGTTCAGAGGTTATTGTAAATGGGAACTTTTTCACAGAAATGAATGCTAATCAATAACTCTTATCTAAAGTTTTTGCCTAAAGAGCACATCAAGTTCAAAAACAATCCTATGATAAATGTGGCCTGCAGGCCATGTCAAAGAATGTTGATGCACATATGCACTAAATTTAAAGATTGTTGCTAACAGCAACAGTTTTTGATGGAAATGAAAAGAAAATCAATAGCTCCTATCTGTGTCACCCTGCATAAGCATACAAAGTTTTAAAAGAACATGATAATGAATGTGCCCTCTGAGGCATACCAAAGGAATATGTTAATGCACAAATGCACCAAGTAGAAGGTCATTGCTTGTGGCAATGCAGGCCTGGCCGTTTGAGGAGAGCTATTGCTCCGGCTCTCCTTGGCTCCTCTCAAATCATATTGGGGAGGGCCATAATTGCCCTCCTTAAACTGTAATGGCTCTCCTTAAACTTTCAATTCCCTTATTAAAAACTGTGTATAATAAGTGTGGAATAGCTCCCCTGAAACAGATTTAGGGGAGCTGTAGCGGCTCCCCTGGATTTTTCAAAAGGCCAGACCTGGCAATGTTTTTTTGTTTTTTTTTCTTGTTTTTTTTTTTTTTTTTTTTTTGGGGGGGGGGGGTATGGAAATTCATAAATATACCCTGCTGAGAGTTCAAAAGGGATAAGTTGATAAACAAATGCAGTAAGTTCAAAGGCTGGTGAGAACGACAATAATTTTTTATGGAAATGAAAAGAAGCAATAGCCCACATCTAGAGGTCACCCTGAACACACATACCAAGTTTCAAAGTGATCCGATCATAAACGTGCCCTAAAGGGTGTATTAAAGTGAAATATTGAGGCCTGATTAAACAAAGTTCAATGGTCAGCGACAACATTATTTGACTAATAGGAAGAAAATTGACAGCTCCCATATAGATGTCACCCCACACAAGCACACCAAGTTTGCAAGTGATCCAATGATAAATGTGCCCTGCAGGGTGTGTCAAAGGAAATATTGATGCTTAACTGCACTAAGTTTTTACTAAGTTCATCGAAGGTCATTGCCAGTGGCAACATTTTTTGACGGAAATAGAAGAAAATCGATAGCTCCCATCTAGAGGAAACCCCAAACAAGCATACAAAGTTTCAAACCAATCTGATCATAAATGGGGCCTGCAGGGCATGCCAAAGGAATATACTGATACCTGACTAAACTAAGTTCAAAGATCGTTGTTAGCGACATTTTTTGACGGACAGAAATGGAAGAAAATCAACAGCTCCCATCTAGAGGTCACCCCAAACATGCATGCCAGGTTTCAAAGCAATCCGATCATAAAAGTGCCCTGTAGGGTGTGCCAAAGGAAAATATTGAGGTTTGACTAAACTAAGTTCTAAGAACGTTGGCCATGGCAACATTTTTTGATTGAAATGGAAGAAAATCAATAGCTCCCATCTAGATGTCACCCCAAACAAGCATGCCAGGTTTCAAAGCAATCCGATCATAAATGTGCCCTGTAGGGTGTTCCAAAGTGAAATATTGACGCCCGACTAAACCAAGTTCTAAGAACGTTGGCCGCGGCAACATTTTTTGACATAAATGGAAGAAAATCGACAGCTTCCATCTAGAGGCCACCCCAAACAAGCATGCCAGATTTCAAAGCAATCCAATCATAAATGTGCCCTGCAGGGTGTGCCAAAGGGAAATATTGAGGTTTGACTAAACTAAGTTTTAAGAATGTTGGCCACGGCAAAATGTTTTGACAGAAATTGAAAAAAAAAGATAACTCCCATCTAGAGGTCACCCCAAACAAGCATACCAAGTTTCAAAGCAATCCATCATAAATGTGCCCTGTAGGGTGTGCCAAAGGGAAATATTGAGGTTTGACTAAACTAAGTTCTAAGAACATTGGCCGCAGCAACATTTTTTGATGGAAATTGAAGAAAATCGATAGCTCCCATCTAGAGGTCACCCCAAACAAGCATACCAAGTTTCAAAGCGATCTGATCATAAATGCGACCTGTGAGGTGTGCCAAAGGAAATTGTGGATGTACGTACTAACATACGTACGCCAACGGACGAGAAGTGATGGCAATAGCTCAGCTTGACTTTGTCAAGTTGAGCTAAAAACTACACGTCATGAGGGGAAAATTAGTTTGTGGGAATGGGTTTGTTTTACAGACCCAAAAACAGGTTCCCGGAAGCCCTGCACTACATTGTCTACTTCCTCCAAAAAGATACCCCAATTCCTATCAGCTCTGGTGCAATAATGACACTCGCCACAGGGTAAATCACTCGGAGGGAATGCGGCCTTATAACATTTACAATCCCCACTGAGTGGGATCCTTGAAAGTGAATCAGCGTTAAGATGACGATTACCAGGGCGGTGTTGAATGGTCAGATCGTACTGGCTTAACTCTTCGAGCCATCGGGCAATTTGTCCTTGTGGCTCTTTGAACCTTAATAGCCAAGTGAGGCTGCTGTGGTCTGTTCGACAGATAAACGGTCGCCCCAATAAGTAATGCCTGTACTGTCCAGTGAACCTGACCACTGCCAGTAACTCCTTTCAGGTGGTGCAATATCTCCGCTGCCCTTGAGAGAAGACAAAACTGCCATATGCAATCACCACCTCGTTCCCGTTTTGCACCTGTAATAACTCGGCCCGAATAGCATAATCTGAACTGTCTGTGTCTAATACAAATGGATCATCATGATTGGGCAGCCCCAGTACCGGTGCAGAGGATAGAGCTTCTTTGATACCCTCGAATGCCAATTGTTGCTGCTTGTTCCAGCAGAATTCCTTTTTCCAGTTACTTCGTAGAGAGGGGCTGCTGGGTTAGCATAATTACTGATAAAGGAGCGGTGATAGTTCGTCAACCCCAGAAACCGCTCAACATCTTTGGAAGGCATTGGGCGCGCCCAGTTTCACAGCCTTGGCTGCCTCCTCCCCTACCTCAATACCTTTCATGGAGACAACACGCCCCAAGAACTCAATTTTCTCTTGAAAGAGCTCACACTTCTTGAGTTGGAGCTTCAAGCCATGTTGCCGAAATCTTTCAAAAACAGCTTTTAGATTTTGTAAAGGACTTTCCAAGTTCTGCCCCAGAACCACTACATCGTCCAGAAATGCCAGGCCGATATCCCGTCTGAGAACGGTAGTAGAAAATTTGCACGTAGGGGTGGGTGGGTGTAAAAAGGAGCTGAATAAAAAATAGGACGTCACGTCTTGCAAATTTTTAGTGCCCCCCCCCCCCCCCCCTTGATAAGAGCGGTCTTTTTCTGGTCCTTCTCGTCTATTTTCACCTGCCAGTATGCCGAATTTGCATCCAGTTTTGAAAACCAGACATTACCGGCCAAGGTGTCCAAGCAATCCTCCATGTGAAGGAATGGGGAATAAATCTTTTATGGTGACCGAATTCAGGGCTCTATAGTCCATGCACCACCTTACACTGCCGTCACGTTTGCGAATCAGAACCCGGGCCGACGCCCATTCTGAACAGGAAGGCTTGATGACCTTCGCCTTCAACATTTTATCTAAATGAGCCTTTTCTTCTTCAATGAAGCCTGCTGGTGTGCGCCTCATCCGTTGCTTAATAGGCTTGGCGGTATCAGTAACAATTTTATATTGGAGGCCATCAAAACTCCCCAAATCGAACTCATCCTTAGCAAAAACGTCCTGGTATTCAATCTGATGTTCAAGTTTCTGCCTCTGGGAGTCAGTCAGATAATTGTAGATTTCTCAACCAGCTCTGACAGGTGTTCAGGAATCAGCGATGGCCTTTCTGCAGTCGTGGCTGGCGATCACTTGATATATCCTATTATCAAATTTTAGTGAAACTGGGCATCCCTCTGCGGCGAAACCCATTGTGTCACCTTTATTTATTGTCCCATTAGTATTTGTTACATTCACTAAACACATAACCGGCTCACTTCCAGGCAGATGAGCAGAGCGTGGTATAAGTCGAGTCTTGTCCGAAATTGGCTCAATCATAAAATTGGGCATTGCTCTATCTACTTTACACTGTACACGCACTACTGATTTGGGTGGCACCATAGTTCTGTGCGGTATGGTCACCCGGGCGATAGGATTGACTTCTTTCTCAGGAGATACCATTCTATCTAATTATCTCCCCTTCCAAGTGTAGGAGTCTATTCTCAATGTCCAGGTTTACCCGATGAGCTTTCAAAAAGTCCATACCCAGTAAAACTTCATCCTCAATAGGAGCTACATATACCGGTTGAGTAAATTTTCTGTGCCCAATTTGTAGCCTCACAGGCCCCACTATGTGTCCTGTCATTGTCATCTGATGCCCAGTTGCATACATCACATCTTTTTTTATTATTGTTGGACTGCTGTTTAATGAATTAAGTAATCGATCAGAAATTATTGTAACTTCTGCTGCAGTGTCCACTACAGCATGTGTTGTGACATTTTCAATTTGAATTGGAATGTGAAGAAGGGAACTGGACCTTAATTTTCAGATCATAATTGTTTCCGGAAATGCACCATCTGGATGGCCTGTGGAGCCGCTGGACTCCATCCTTATTTGTTCCGCTTCATTGAGATCTGATGTTAATGTGGGGGTCGAGCTTAGACCTTGTCACCCGACCCCGGTCAGTTTAAATCACTGGTATTCGGGCGGAATCCTACTCCTTTTTCAGAACTACTTCTGTTATTCTTCGAATTCGATGGGCAGTCCTTGAGGAGATGACTTTTCGATCCACATTTGAAACACCCTGAGTTTGAGGGTGATGGGGATCGACTTGGAAGCCGTTGGCGACTTTCGCGTCTATTGGACGCCACCAGTTCCATTTTTTCGTCACCTCCTCCAGGGCTTTTTCTTGCCTCTCTGCCCCCTTTTCAATAGTTGCTTTCAAACTACTAATACCCGCTATCATTTGGGACAATTGCTTGTTCATTGCCCCTATCTGGTACTCAGTATCTCCGATTCCAGCACATTCGCCCTTCTTAGCCTGGCTAGGAGCATTTAGTAAGGCACTAGCCAAGCCATACGAGGTAGCTGTGGCTTGAATCCTGACCGGGCTCTCCGACCTTTTACCAGGGTTCGACACTAACCCACGTCCGACCAACATTGTCTAGCAGATTTTGGTCCGGTCGTGCTGTTTCTCTGTCAAACTTGTCCGACTGGTCATCCTCATTTTTCTAGGGCAACACTGATTATTAATTGAAACAAGAGGCCCCAGGGGGCCTGAGGGCACTCACCTGACATGGTAGCCTAAATATCAACCCAGAGAATTGATTTCCACAAGTTGCATCTGCTCCTCCTAAGAAAAGCTGAAACCAAATATCCAAATATTCTGACCAGTGGATCTAAAAAAAGATTTTTAAAGAATATTCCTCATACACAGGGAGCCCATATATGAACCCAGGGACTTGGCTTTAACAAACCTGAATCTCACACCCCTAAGGATTCTGCACACCAAATATCAAAACATTCCGACTGCTGGATCTGAAGAAGAAGATTTTTAATGAAAATTCCTCATTTTGAACCAAGTTACAATTCGAGCTCCCACAATCAGCCTAAATATGGACCTAGGGACATGGCTTGAACAAACTTGAATCTTACCCCCCTAAGGATGCTGCATAAAAAATATCAAAAGCATTCATCTGCTGGATCTGAAGATTTTTAAAGAAAATTCTTCATTTTGAACTAAGTTGTCATTCAGGCTCCCATAGTGAGCCCAAATATGAACCAAGGGACTTGGCTTGAACAAACCTGAATCTCAGCCCTCGAAGGTTGCTCCATGCCAAATATCAAAACATTCCAACTGCTGAAACTGAAGAAGAAGATTTTTAAAGAAAAATTCCTCATATTGACTAAGTTATAATTTGGGCTCCCACAGGGAGCCCAAATATGGACCCATGGACTTGGCTTTAACACACTTGAAAAACCCCCCTCCCCCCCCCCCCCCCCCCCCCCAAGGATGCTACTCACCACATATCAAACCATTCCGACTGCTGGATCTGAAGAAGATTTTTTAAGAAAATTCCTCATTTTGAACAATGTTACAATTCAAGCTCCCACAGTGAGCCCAAATATGGACCTAGGGACATGGCTTGAACAAACTTGAATCTCACCCCCCTAAGGATGCTGCATACCAAATATCACAAGATTCTGCTTGCTGGATCTTGAGAAGAAGATTTTCAAAGAAATTTGCCTGAAATGCACTAAGTTCGAATTTGGGCTTCTATAGTGAGCCCAAGTATGAATCTAAGGAGCCGATTTGAACAAACTTGAATCAGATCCACCCCACAATGTTGCATACCAAATATCAAAAGATTCTGCCTGCAGGATATGGAGAAGAAGATTTTTGAAGAAATTTGCCTGAAATGCACTAAGTTCAAATTCGAGCTTCTATAGTGAGCCCAAATATGAATCTAGGGAGCCGATTTGAACAAAATAGAATCAGATCCAGCCCACAATGTTGCATACCAAATATCAAAAGATTCTGCCTGCTGGATCTGGAGAAGAAGATTTTTTAAGAAATTTGCCTGAAAAGCACTAAGTTCAAATTTGAGCTCCTATACTGAGCCCAAATATAAACCCAGGGAGCCGATTTGAACAAACTTGAATCAGATCCACCCCACAATGTTGCATACCCAATATCAAAAGATTCTGCCTGCTGGATCTTGAGAAGATTTTCAAAGAAATTTGCCTGAAATGCACTAAGTTCAAATTTGGGCTCCTATACTGAGCCCAAATATAAACCCAAGGGGCCGATTTGAACAAACTTAAATCAGATCCACCCCACAATGTTGCATACCAAATATCAAAAGATTCTGCCTGCTGGATCTGGAGAAGAAGATTTTCAAAGAAATTTGCCTGAAATGCAGTAAGTTCAAATTTGGGCTCCTATACTGAGCCCAAATATAAATCCAGGGGGCCGATTTGAACAAACTTGAATCAGATCCACCCCACAATGTTGCATACCAAATATCAAAAGATTCTGCCTGCTGGATCTGGAGAAGAAGATTTTTTAAGAAATTTGCCTGAAATGCACTAAGTTCGAAACCGGGCTCCTATACTGAGCCCAAATATGAACCCAGGGGGCCGATTTGAACAAACTTGAATCAGATCCACCCTCCAATGTTGCATACCAAATATCAAAAGATTCTGCCTGCTGGATCTGGAGAAGATTTTTTAATGTTTTTCCCATTGCCTACAGTGTTAAAAAGTGCTGACTCAGCACTTTTTCAATGTCCCGAAACTGTACCCTATGATAAAACCGATGGCAATTTTTTTTTACCAATTCTTTTTGTTGGTCCCAAGGAAGCTTCACACCAAATAAAAATTCTCGATGCCGCGCAGTTTTGGAGATATGGGCGTTTTAATTTTTTTCTATTTTTAGCTCCTGCGGTTCCCATGGGGCTACGGGAAAAAAAAAATCAGCATAAATTAGGTACTTATGACCCAATAAGCCCTCACATAAAATTTGGTTCAAATCAGCCTCTCGGTTTGGAAAATAGAAATTTTGGGCGGGGCCAAAAATTTTGCCCCTCCCATAACGACGCCAAGTATAGCCCCACAAACTTCTCTTGAACAAATCGGAGTCTACACCTCAAAAGGAAGCTGCACACCAAATATCAAGTCTCTGCTACTGCTGGTTCATGAGAAGATTTTTAAAGATTTCAGCACACTTTTTGGGTGTGGCCCTACCCACGGGCGGGGCAACTTGATTTGAACAAAATCAAATTGCGATGTCATGACAAACTATTATCTCAAATATCAATTAAATTGGTTCAGCGGTTTGGGAGGAGAAGACGCAAACACCATGTTCACGGACGACGGACGACGGACGGTGAGTGATCACTATAGCTCTCCTGACTGAAAGTCAGGTGAGCTAAAAAAAAACTACCATTTTTGTTATTGCAGCGAGACCGAATGAGATAAGAGTCGGATTGGCACACAAATATAATATACATGTGTGCCGATCCGACTCTATCTCCTTCTATTATCATGTTGAAACATACTGTGATGATAATGATGTGATGATAATATAGTTATCTCCTGTCACAACTGTGAAGAAGGGATCTACTCGAGTAGACTCGTATCTGCACCGTGCTGAATGAAACACGGAAACTTGTGACATCATGACTCATAGCTTATAATTACCTGTTGCAAATTGAAAATTTGTTATGCAGAGAATGAAAGACAGCGTCGTAGGCGTGTCCAATATGTCAATCAGAGTGACGTCATCAAGTTTCAACTTTGTCAGTGTGACTGTCAGAGTGTGGGGGAAATTCCATTTTGAATCTGGAATACACTGTGAATTATCGTGATTTCTTGTGTGCAAATGATTATTATGGATTACAATAATATTCTCTTATGATTCAATAATTCGCTGGGAAAATTAACTTCTCGAAATCTATTTGAACCTGAAACTTATGTGCATGGTTTTATTGGACTTGAACAAATCTCAGTCTTTACACAGTACTTTTTCTTGAAAATGTGGCGGCCGAAACAGAAAGTGACAATTCCACGAAATGAGAAACAAAATGTCAAGGTGAGTTTTTTTAAATTTCTTTATGGACAAAATCAATGCATGATAAAATTACATCTGGAAATAGGTGTGTTGACTTACAACTTACAAGACGCGCTTTTTGGGGGGCACGATACATCAGGTAATGGACGTGAAATGATAGTATCTACATGTGTCGTTTCACGCTCATTTTCTGATGTTACACGTGGCGCGCCCCACAAAAAGTGCGTGCCTAAGTCCCAAAAGCAGCGAGCAACTAAATGCGCACCCGGGTTTTTCAAAATCGAAGGACTGTACCAGTAAGCAAAGTTGAGTTTACCGATAGTTTATAATAAAAAGAAATTGTGGTTCGATTGGAAAAGTTAAACAAATGTACAATATAATTTTTTTACCGTCGCCGGTCGTGTCCCCGTTTTTCTCTAATTCCGTCGACTGGGTCAAGGAAAGTACAAATCAGGTCTGGGCTAGTAATTTTTGAAGTGACTAGACCGACATGTCGGGTGCATAAAAACGTTAATGTCGAACCCTGTTTACCCTCAGGACCTCCATACCTATACTCCTTTCTACTTTTTCTACCATATATTGCTTCTGTGTTGTGTTCAAATAACCTGATAAGATCAATTGCTTCTTCAATCGATCGTGTCCTCTGATTAGCTGCATATTGCCCTGCCTCCCTATCAATATTTCCATGACAAAATCTTGTGCTAGCTTGCTGGTACATGTAATTATCTGGCAAATTTCGAAATGCTCTGGAAGCCAGGGACAAAACTCTATCTGCCCACAATTTGAGCGATTCGTCCGAATCTTGCCGTGCATTTGCAAATTGCACTTGGGCCGTTTCATTAATTTACTGATGATAGCCAAATCTTTTTTCAAGTCTCCGAATAAACTCGAAGTAGTCTAAGTTCTGCTCCCTTTCCAAAAAAAAAGTGTAATAGTCACTTTTCCATCAAGGCACCAACATATTAAAGGTGTCTTGATGCTCCCAAACGGTCCACTGTTGTGAGTCTGCATACTTAGTGAACTTCATGATAAATGTTCTCCAACTGGATTTTCCAATACACCCCAAAGATTTGAGTATATACGGGGCTTTTCTTCCCTGATTTTCCTTAGCATTACTATAGGGATCACCTGGACACCTCCAGGGGCATCCAAGTCTGATTTCGGAATTTAATTCACACTCGCTCCTTCGAGTCGAGTCCACAAGTTTCCATGGGCTTGGCTGCTCTTCGGGGCAGTCTCTATTTTGTTGATTCCCTCTTGTACAGGGGGAACCCTAGGGTCCAAGTGTCTATACCCCTTTTCCCAGGGTGTCCGAAACATTTCGGGCCGTTCCCTTCCTGGAAGGTTGACTGTGATAGGCAGGTTATTTTTTGTTTTTAAAAATTTGATTAGCAGTTTCCATCTTCGTTTCAAAAAGTGATGATAAATAGTGAATATAAGGCCAAAATGAAAGAAAAATGGTTAGCATTTGGCCATTTTTGACTAGCATTTTGCTATGCGAATCCAGTCATTAAATACCCTGATAGGTCTTCCCCCAGGAAGAAGATAATCCAGTCCATCCCACATTTTTCCTGACCCATCATCATTCATCATCATTCATGCCATTTCTTTATTTCCTTTTAATTATGCCTGGGCTTCTGTCCAGGCCTGCCCCTACATATTTTTCTGGGGGTCCCTTAAGGTGTGCATTTTCAATGACGGAAGTTACATTTTGGTGAGCCTTATAATCCGAGTGCTCTTGTAATTTTGATAGTTCCAACATTTCCTCTCGCACATCCACACTGTCTGGGTCTTTGGCTCGGTCATCTTCACACATTGATTGGGTCCTGGGGTTCAAAATCAATGCGTTCCCACAATGCTTCAGATATTCTCAAGTTTGGTAACTGGGCTAGCGAGTCAAGTTTCCCACACTCTCTCTTTCCCATATAATAGTCTCAGCTATTTTCCGACCAACCCCTGGCAATTTCATCAGGTCAGAATGGGCACATTTATTTTTATGGTGTCCATTTTTCTAACCACCTATGGATTTTGACTTACCAGATCTTCTAGAAAGAGAACCGATTCTCTCTCTGTATTCTTGATCCTTTCAGGAAAAATTGGCGAAATAATTGATAAGTCGCTTGAAACAATTTATTTACAGCATAGTATTGTCCACCGAGATATCAGTGGGCAGATTCCAGTAGGGCTGTCACGATTAATCCATTAATCGATTATTGATCGGTCACAGCGAAATCGATTAGCATTTTTCGTTGTCGAATAATCGGTAAATTGTATTCCGTTTTAGACGTTTAACAATTAAAAGAAAAATTGATGAAAAAACTATTGTTTCCAAAGGTAAAAAGTTAAGAACATCGATGTTAAACCCCAAGAAACTGTTGGAAGCATTTGTCTTTCAGGTACATTCATCAAAGGTTTGGTGTTCTGAACTTTTGATCCGTCAGTGTAATAATCAAGACCGGTCGGCAGTTGCGAAGTTCGCAACTGCCGACCGGTCTTGATTATTACACTGACGGTTCAAAAGTTCAGAACATCGAAGCTTTGAATGTACCTAAAAGATGATCGTCTTCGTTGTTTACTTGAGGAAGGTCAGCTGACTTGAACTTCATTTTTATCGACTTCAAAGAGAGGGAGAGGGAAGGTCATGTAGGTACGATTAATCGATTATCATCGATTATTTGCGACGATTAATCGATTCCTAAATTGAAAAATCGTGTCAGCCCTAGATTCCAGATCTTGCCATTTTTTTTTTTTGGAAACAGCCAGTCAGAAAATAAAAAATGACGAAACCTAGTTACAAAACCACCTTTTTTTTCTTACCGTAATGCAGCAATCTGTAACAAAAGTCTTCAGAAATATTCGCAAAAAAAATTGTCCCCCGTTGTTTGCAACAATGACCCGATGCACTGGGACTGCTGAATGACAAGTGAGTTTCGACAGTTTTTTTTTTCTGCATGGAAGAACACAGGTACTCGACACAAGCTGGGAAATCGAAAGAAAAATGCTATTTGATACCATTTTTGAATCGATGCTGACGTGCCCCTATAATGGTATATAAATATTAACAAGGTACACAACTTGCTTTATAGCACACATCTTTAGTGATGAGCCGATATGGGTGTTATCGGTATTGCCGATATCCGATATTTCAATTCAATATCAGACAGATACCGATACAGATACCGATATTAGTTTTCGTGGCGACACAAGCTTGTGTATAAATATGACATTCAGACAGGACTAACGCGACATGGGGTTGTTCAGCAGTAAGGCTGTCACGAATGATCGAAAAATTGATCAACCGTCGATTGAGGTCACAATCGACGATTTTTTTCAATGATCGATTATTTGACTGGACATGTGCTGTCAAACCTTTTTGTTAAACAAAGGGGAAATATTGATTCACAAGCTATTGTTTCACATAAAGAACCTATTTCGACACCAAATGTGTGTGTGAACGGGGTTAAAACATAAAACCAATATACAGCTTCAAGTCGCGGCACCACGCGAGTTAAAGTTAGCCGAAACCCAGTCATCATACTTCTCATTCCTTTGATGTGTGTCATGTGACCTGCCAAAAAAACATCCAACATTTTTACGAGGTTGTATTTAATAAATCCCTGGAAAGATTGAGCCCCCCCCCCCCCCCCCCCCCCCCCCAAGGGAAAGCATTTTCACACTGAACGGGCTGAATCATTATCACTCATGGGCCGAACTTTCCGGTTCCAGCATCGCTGGCTCACTACCATTAGCGGGGATAACAATTTAACAAAAATAACTAACACTCGATGATGCCTTACTGTCAATGGCTACATTGTATTCCTTGCCAATAAAACATCGTCGAGTGTTGAGTTGTTTTTGTTTTTATCAATTTGATACTTGATAAGCAATTTTAACATACGGAAAGTAAAGAGGGAAAAACTTTGAAATGCCATGTTATTTATTTTTAAAGTATGATTTATTTTGTTCTCTGACGTACCGCAACCGGAAGTTTCATTTCCACGTGTAAAGCTTTGTTGACTTGACATTCCCTGAGGCTAAATTCATAATCATTACGCATTGAGCGCGGATGGTGCCATTAGTGAGTTTAGTATGCATTTTTCTATGATTTGAAGTTTGAATCTATGCGATGTAGATTCTGTTTTGTCAAATTTCTCAAGGTTTGGTGTTCGTTTGCTTCATTTATGATTAGGATATTTTAATTTTTAACGCCCCCCCCCCCCCCCCCCCCCCCCCCCCCGCCAAGTTATTTCATAGACGAAGTTCTAGGAAACTAGACAGAAATATTAACCATAAATAATTTAATAACCGTCGATTTTTATGACAAAATAATCGATTATGAATATTCATAATCGTGACAGCCTTATTCAGCAGTCAGCGTGACTCGACACACGTCCCAGGTGGATCTCAACATAACGTACATCTGTGATGTATCAAATTCAATACCATTTCCGAACGGACCCGTCAGTAAGCCCAGGCACGTGAAAAAAATGGGGGTGGGCTTATCCATGAATGAGACTGAATGTAAAATGAAAACTTGACATAAAGTTTTATGTGTTTGTTTTATTCATTTTTTCCATCGGAATCATCAATCATTCAAAAATACATTTCAGTAGAAAAACATCAACAAAATGAGCACGAAATATCAACAAAACATCAATGTTAACAAATGAGGTCAATAATGCACGTGGTCAATTTGTTTTAACCTGAAACATGTTCGTTCAGTCATTACATTTCCATTTTGAATGGTGTTTATTAAAAAAGTATTTGAACTGTGTTTTGTATTACTCACGCAAGAGAAGGTGCCCTCAAAAACTCCCATCCATTGTGAAAAAAACAAACAAAATAATCCATTCACGTGTGAGCATTTACATGTACATGCATTGGTGTACCGCTCCTCGGTGAATTCAGTTGCGTTCACTTTCTCCAAGTGCAAGATTAACAGGGGGCAGTTCGCAGCCAACATTGTTGGCACCGGATAACTATCTAGCTGTTATTGCCAGAGAAGAAAAAAACTGGTGGGGAGGGGGGGCGGGGTGGGGGGGGGGTGGCTCAGACAGGCTTATCTGTACAGGCCAATACGTTGCAAGATAGTCACAAAGAATTTCCTCACATTTTTTCGTCACTGATTCTTTCAGCAAGTATCAGTGATGGAAAATCGGGAGCAAATTTCCTTCTGGTATTATGCAACGTATTTGTATTTTCACTGGTAGTGAATTGACCAATTGTTGGGGACGTTTTGACCAACTCTTGGGGACGTTTTGACCAAAACAAATAGGGGACGTTTTTACCAGCACCTGTAGTGGTAATGCCATAGTGGTACGGCATTTTCCAACAAAAAAAAAATCGGGAATCATTGTCACTTGTCCTTGATTTGCTGTCTGTAGAAGTGGGGGGAGGGGGTTACTGAATTCTGCAATGCATTGATAAAAACACGTGGGCATGTTTCAAAAATAAAAAATCTATATTTAAACTGACCGCCCTAATGTACATAATGTGTCCCCATTCTTGTAAACAATATGGCTTTGGCTTTCCCTTGTTTTGTTTTCAAAACAGACTTTCATGTAGCATGGATCAAACTGGATATTACAACTCGGGTATTAATTCATATTTATTTTGGAGTAGCTATTTTTGCAGAGATCACATCAGGTAATTTCTCAACTCATTTTTCGATGAAAAGGTCTATTCGTTTTGGCGCCATTACCGGGTTTTGTTTTTACTGTTTTATATTTATACAAAAACATGGCCGATTTAGAAATCTCCGTTGCCGTCTCATCTCATGAGTACTCAAATGACGATAATTAAAGGATAAAACCTAGTTTGGATCAATAAACTCGGCCCAAATGTAAGGAAATACGTGTACTATCGAATGCAGCCGGTAATAAGGGCGATAGCTTGAAATATATTCCTAATTTAAAGTTTTGAGTTCCCATAAAAACTTGATGGGAACTTTTACTGTAGGATTGAATGGGAAGAATCTGAACGTAGAGGGGTAGCCACTACGTTCAGATCGCTGAACTACTATGTGCAAGATTTACCCCAAAAAATTTCGAAATATTATTTGTCCAGGAGTCCAAATAGTTACCCAGCGGTTGTACTAAATACAGCAAGTCCCTAAAAAGTCCCCAAGTCCCCTTGGATACAAAATACAGCAAGTCCCTCAAAACACACTGCTAATAGCGTCAAAAATTCAAAATTAGAGACTTTATCATAGAACTGCAAGTTGACAATTTATTTTTGTTGTTTCGAACAGCAGTTCAGGCGATCTCCGAGTCGCGTGTGTGTAAAATAAAAGTACAACTTTTAAAAGAGATGCTTTTGAAAGGCTATCTGAAATTGTTTTTTTGATACTTGTTTTATTTTAATTTTTTATTTCATTTTTTGTTCGTTTGTTTGTTTTATCATGTTTAAAGAAGGTCTGCCGGCTTAAGCACTCTAATATTTTACCTGTTCAGATAGTACTTAAGTTCTGTCCGGCTTTCATCCACAATTAAATCTCTCTATGCGACCCCGGCTGCTAAAAGTGCAGAGAAATAAATAAATAGTTTAAGCAAAACTAGTCAACGCAAGTCGTAACGGGTCAAACATGCGCAAACAATTTCATCATGTTGTGTGAATTAAATCTAGAAAATAATTTACGAAAATCATCATTGAGAAGCATGCTTTGAAAATTACAATTTCAGTAAATAATGTAACAAATACAGTACGTGGAGAGTGGATTGTAACTAAATCACCCGTGGAGTGGATTGTAACTAAATCACCCGTGGAGTGGGGTTATCACCCAAGCTTTTACTTTCAAATTGTCTACACATCGACAACAAACACAAGCAATGTTTCAGCCAATGGACCTCCCAGTTTAACCCGGAGGTCCACTGGCTGAAACTTTGCTTGTGCAGGTTATGCTTTGCAGCACATTTGCAATTATTGCTTGGGTGGAATCTCCACTCTGCGGGTGATTTAGTGATAATACACTCTCCAGGTACCGTAATTATAAACAACAAAACTGCCAACTCAAATTTCCGAAGTGTTTGTTTATAAACAGTCAAAAAAGTTCCGAATTTATCAATGGAAATGCTTGATATATACTTAATAATTGCACATAATAAACAAATTTGACAGTCCTTTGCAAATTCATGACTGAGGTTAAATTTTGTGAGTGCTTTACGTGATAAATGATGTGTTTTAAAGGAACTTGCTGTAATTAGTACATGAGGGGACTTAGCGACTTATTAGCGGTGCTACTAGAAACCGGAATCACCCGGAATCCCCTCATATTTTACTACATTTTCGCCATATTTAGCACTTTTAGTAATATAAAATCATCCTCGGGGATTTCCAATCATAGTTTTTTTTCTTCAAATATAGATTTTGACGTGTCTTAGTGTACGAGAAGAGATTATCGGAACGATTATTATTATTCATTACCTTTCATCGATCGAACTTTTTTTCAGGGGAAGTAACTCGCGGTACCATTATAGTGTACGTTTTTATCGAATCCTAGTCAAAACGTCCCCAAACCTAAACGTCCCCAAATGTTTTGGTCAAAACGTGCCCAAATAGTTGGTCAAAACGTCCCCAAATATTAGTCAAAACGTCCCCAAAAGTTGGTCAAAACGTCCCCAATAGTTGGTCAAAACATCCCCTTTGTTGTTTCTTGACTGAGGCCATTGAAAAAACTTGCGATGTTATTTTAAAACAAATTTGTTTAACAAAACATTAATTATAAATATCCCCGCTTCTGTCAGGCCGATATTTATGCATGCCTCCCCTGATTTCGCGTGTGCCTTATGAATATAGAAAACGCTTATTAATACCAGTGCCGGTGAAATGGAAATTTGGACCCCAGGGTTAATTATGTCACGGATCTCCTTTCAAAAGTATCGGGATACTGATGTAGATGCCAAAGGCAAGCACGAGTGTTGATTGGGTTGGACGCGAGTAACGATCGATGATAGGGGTGGGGTTGTATGAATAATAGTTACAGTGGAAGTCACCAAAGTGTTTAACCCTTTACCCAACGTAACGGCCAAAACCGGCCAGCGCTATTCTCAAAAATCGCTAATTAATTTTCAAAATATTTTCATTTTTTGTCTCAAAAACATAGGTTATGACCCCTCGTTGGAACGAGCTCGACGAGCTCGTTCCAATGAGGGGTCATAACCTATGTTTTTGAGACAAAAAATGAAAAAATTTAGTTATTCAAGAATTTTTTTTGCAAGTGTCGTCTTCTTTTCATGTTAGGTAAAGGGTTAAAGAAACAACGGCTTACGGTAACAAAAACAGTTGATATTTTAAAACTATCGCAGTTCTCAGACGACAAACACATGTGGACAAATTTTTGGGATCTAATAAAGTTACAGAAAATTAAAATTATACAATAGAATTAACTTGAAGTGCGTGGAGTCAGTGGGGATTGCCTCACCATGCTGGAAACCATGCACCAAGAAAGGATTGAAACAAACTTGCCTGGCTGGGACCAGTGTACATTTTAAATAAATAAACATATGAATAAAGATATAACAACCCTTTAAGCGTATTAAGTGTATGTCTTGAGTGGGGGTTTTCTTGTCGTGGGGGGGGGGGGGAGTGCCTACCACCACCCCGTCATCCGTTCCCCCAAAGGCAGACCAGATGGCCAAGGCTCAGCATCCGCTCTACCTTTATAGGCTGATGCCCACGTTTCTAAGTAAAATACAGAGCAGAATCTCATAGTTATGCACCATTCCAAGTCACCTTCCAGTTCGAGGTTATCGGGGGTTTAACCCCCAGTACCATATTATTTGTCCCTCGCTTCCGACCCTTGTGGATTCATAAGCAAGTAAAGTTATTCGGGTTGAAGGGGATTTCAATCCCACATCGTCCCAGTGCGCTTTCGATGCCCTGAAACTTTTCATTCAGTCTGCTTAAGTCCTGTTCATGCCCAGCCGAGAGCAAAGTATTGGTACAACTGACTTAGAATCCTAAATTTCGACCGAAAAATAGTATAAACATTGCTAAATTAAAATATGAAATTACTTAAGAAGGATAAAGGAGTTGGGGACGTTTTGACGAACTCTTGGGGACGTTTGACCGACTCTTGGGGACGTTTTGACCAATTGTTGGGGACGTTTTTGACCAACTCTTGGGGACGTTTTGACCAAAAAAATTAGAGGACGTTTTGGTTTGGGGACGTTTTGACCAGCACCCTTTTTATCTCTCGCTGTATCAAGGTAGCCCTGACCGGGAATTGAGCTGTATCAACGTGGCCCTGACGGGGAATTGAGTTGCTTCAGTGAATTTTGTTATTATTTACTTGAACGTTCCGGTCAAATTTAGAAGCAACACTGAAAAGCCATCATCTGTACCCTGAAATCCTTTGAAATTTACTAAATCTTGAACGTGGAAACTTATTTAGATAGGATTCCATTGCTAAAAGTGCTATATATGGCGAAAATGTAGTAAAATATGAGAGGATTCCCGGTCTTTCAAGGGGATTCCGGGTGATTCCGGTTTCTAGTAGGACCCCTTATTAGGACTTGCTGTATTTAGTACGACCCGTTATCTGGGCATGATTACAAATTTAAATATTATTTTCATTCAAACAATTTAAAGTTGACAAAGTTTACTGGTAGGCTGCCGAGTTGAAAAAAATTGCTGAAAGCGCCAAGGTGGTTCCGACACTGCGACAGTGCCAATTCCAAAACGAAATTATCGATTGCAGAATTCGGTAGCTCGCTCCGCCAATGTTATATTTTTACTGGCCATACTCACCTAGTCCGCTGTTTAACATATCTGAGGTGATGTTTACGATGGAAAAAATTGGAATCTTGTTCGTCCACGTCCGAAAAGTCTCCGAGCGTTACTGCAGACGACCTGTTGTTTCAATCATTAAAATTATCCCGCCGACGCTGATCCACGCGCGTGCATCTCCAGCCTGACCTCTGACCTCTCGTGCCTGGAGTGCCGAACTTTCTGTCGAACCGATTCTGCCTAACTTTACTATACTACTTTGGCGCGTGGTCCTTCGATGTCGATTCAAAAATTGCAGGAAGTGAGTCACATAACGCCAGCCTAAAAGCACACCGGTAAATTTAAACAGCAGTGTTCAAGCTGAGAACACAGATTTGAACATGTGGTGTGCAAATGTTTGTGTTCTTGGTATTGTTTCAAATATCAACTCACATGATTTCCAGAAGACTAGAATTTTATATTAGAGTTGTATGATGGAGCCCTCAAGACTGCATTTCATTCTTGTTCAAACGGCGACATCGTGGCTCTGGGCTGTCTTGAAATACAAGCACCTACACATTTAAATGACAACGCGAATGGTCAACAATTCATTAATCACGAGGAAAAAAGACAGAAAATAAATATACAGTACGTGGAGAGTGCATTATCACTAAATCAACCCACAGAGCGGAGATTCCATCCAAGCAATAATTGCAAATTTGCTGCAAAGCATAACCAGCACAAGCAAAGTTTCAGCCAATGGACCTCCGGGTTAAACCCGGAGGTCCATTTGCTGAAACATTGCTTGTGTTTGTTGTCGATGTGTAGACAATTTGTAAGTTATAGCTTGGGTGATAACCCCACTCCACGGGTGATTTAGCTACAATCCCCTCTCCACGTACTGTAGTTTGCTTGGATTTATCGTATTTTTGAATATACATGCATTTTTACACGATACGTCAGCCATACGAACACATAAATTGAGTAATGATGAGAGTGTGTGGAATAGAACATTGGGAGTGAACACGGCTGTTCAAAGCCATACACTATTGCCGTGCCGTCTGCACCTCTTGAACACCAGGTGTCCATATTTATTCACCAGATGTTCAATTTTGAACACCAAACACATGTTCAGGTGTTCTGTGGGTTTACAGATTATTTACAGATCTATGCGAAATCCTCATAACAATATTTGTATCACCCATTTATATCATATGTTTTATTCGTCTCTCTAACATCGGGAAGTCACATTACAGAAAGTTCTCTGTGAACAGTGGCGGCGCTACGGGGGGCATGGGCTGGGGGGGGCATCCCCCCCCCCAAAAAAAACGAAGGCTTTGCTACCCCAGTTGCCCCCCCCCCCCCCCCACCCATCTCGCATGCATTTCCATCCACCCTCACACACAAACACATTCAGTCACTCTCTCTCTCTCACACACACACACACCTCTTTTTTTATTCCCCATACACACTTAGCCCAAAGCCTCAGGCTAGCTGATGAACACATCCAGGCAGTAGAGATTTAAAGACTCGGATGCAGATACTTATAAGTTATAATTAAGTTATGAGCCAACATTGGCCCAACAAAGGCATGTCTATCCATATCCCTTGTCTAAAAATGGCATGATGACAGACGGGCATTATCTCCCTTGCACTGTTCAATTATTTCACTTGGAAAAAACAATTGTTCTTCGTTTGAGTGCTTTGATGATATCCATGTTCCAGAAACCTGAGTATCGAAACCTCCAAACACCAGAAAATTCCAAATTTGTCTCTCTCCCTCCCCCTCCCCTCTCTCTCCTCTCTCTCTCTCTCTCTCTCTCTCTCTCTCTCACGCACAGACCCACCAGACGCGGATCCAGGATTTTTTGAAAGGAGGACCGCTAATTACCATTACATTTAGTCGAAACTTGGACCCAAAGTCCGTAATATAATTTTTTGGTTTGGTACGTCCACAGGACGTACCAAACCAAAAAAGTATATTACGGACTTTGGGTCCAAGTTTGGACTACCTCATAACAAAGTAATGATATGATCCTTTACGTGTTTGCCCCCCCCCCCCCCCCCCCCTTCATGGGAGTCTGCCCCCCCTAGTTGCCCCCCCCCCCCAAAAAAAAAAAAAAATTTCTGGCGCCGCCACTGTCTGCGAACGTTAAAGCTATGGCCATACAACATGGTTTGGCAGACATATTTAAGAACAGATAACCTATTATGGTATAGCACAGAAAAAATTAAACAAATGATTTGGATGATTTTTTAGGAATTGTAAAGTTTGAATTCGAAGAAAACGATACGAGCAAATATATCCATATATCTAGGCCACAAAGGCACTTAAATTACCGAAAAACGAACATGAACAAAAAAATTCGATTAACACTTTCGCTGCCGAAAGTGACTATAGTCACCTATTTTATGATGAATATCTGTACGTCCCGGCATGCACAGATCTAATCTACCATCTGATTACTTGTTGGAAAGGGCTCAGGGAGCTCAGGGAGCCCTTTCCAACAATTAATCAGGTCATAGAGTTTCAAGTATGTCATACATTTTACTAAACTTCCTCACATACAAGAGGTCTTCCATATATGACTAAAGTGGACGTGACAGTAAAAGGGTTAAGATGCTATATAATTAAGGGAATTTTGCTTACTTTGGAATTCCAACCCAGATCTGATATTCCATAATTTCAAATCAAATATACACAAATGATACATCAAAGTGAAGGTTGCGGTGCCCTGTTAGGCCAAGTATCGAGAGTCTCGTTTCTCTTTTCCGTTTCTTCAAAACGCGAGAGAGATATATTACGACAGAACCGCAACGGCACTGTCGCGTGTCGTGTTTTCTCGTTTTAGGGAAATATTTTATATGAGAATGGACTGAAAAAAACGCGACAGAACTGTATTTCGATAGTACTGTCGAATTAAAGCTTTGTCGCGTTTTTGCCTAAAAGTATTTTCAAGACAAAAACAAAAATACGACAAAGTGCACAACACTACGCTTCCGTCGTGCGAAATGTCATGAGAAGTATTGTAATATAGCTCTCTCGATTTGCCGTTTTGGAAGCAATTTTACACGAAAACGCGGGAGCGCGGTGGCTCAGTGATAGGCTGTTGGACTTCTGTGCTCGATCTGAGTTCTGTGTTCGAACCCGTCCGGGACGACACGCGTTGTGTCCATGGGCAGACACTTTATCCCGGTTACCTACATGTGAGAACGATGACGCCGTGTACTGAGGCGTACTGCACGTCGATGGTGCACGTGTATGTCTTCAGCCGCTGTAACCCCGCTTTAGCGGAGGTTGAACAGAGTTAGAATGTTGAGGAGCGGACAGTTGCTCGTCGATGCTATGTGGTTCTCTCCGGGTACTCCGGCTTCCTCCACCCGTAAAACTGTCACAGTCATGATTAGCCATTGTGCATACGTTTGTGACCTTAAACACCAATAACTAAATACACGAAAACGCGACAGGGCTATTCGCGGTTCTGAAATGTATAGAACACGAAACATATATGTAATGAACTCATAGGGTTGAGAGCTGGCACGGCTGGTTCCTGAAAGTCTGCTACCGTATTCGTTCCAGAACTGATAATTTAATAATATTTCACGAGAACAACTTGTGGCCAAATATTGTGTACCAGGAAATATAAATCATCATCAGCTTTGTCGCGTTTTTGAATCAATATTAGGTGACAACGTGACAAAGCTATATTACGAGAGAACCGCGACAAAACTATATCACGACAGAACTGGCGACAACGCGATAACGCGACAAAGCTGTATTACGACAGAATCGCGACAACGCGACAATGCTATATGACACAACCGTGACGACACTGTCGTATTATAGCTTTGTCACGTTGCCGCAGTTCTGTCGTAATATAGCTTTGTCGCGGTTCGGTCGTAACATAGCTTTGTTTACAGCAGACACCAATGGTTCCCGGAGGTCTGATACCGTATTCATGCCAGAACTGATAATCGAATAATATTTCAGATGAACAACTCGTGGCCAAATGTGCTGCAAATATCCAAGAACAAAGCTATGACATCACATTGAATTCGCAGAAAACGATGCGACCAAAGTATATCCACATATTTTAGCCCGCAAAAGGTGCGACTCAACAAACATGAACAAAAAATATTCGACTAGTCCTTTCAATGCTAAAGCCGGTTTTTCAATACAAGGTCATGATTTTTCCAAAGTGGTAAATGGCTGCTTAGTGGATTTGTTAGGAAGGCCAATCAATATTTTAAGCGTGCAGCCTTCCGGCTGCACGCTGAAAATATTAGTTGGTCTTGGTCTCCTTTGGTCTCCTGCAGTCTCACTTTTTATGCACGACTGGACGAACAAAAAACTCCCTATGTCATTCGATGATACCTTTCAAGTATATCGAAACCCCTCAGGAATGAATACAAGGCAAACCGGTAAATTAGATACCCGCAAACCAAGAACACAGATCTCTGCTGTGCTGCCATTACACTCCTTCCCAAGAACCTGGAATAGTATAGACCTACAAATCCAGCAATTAAATAGACCCCGATTTAAAAAGTCCTTAATTGATAACGCCTTGAATAATTATTCGCGTCCTAACTCCAAATGTGACAACTCAACGTGCCCCGACTGTGTCATCCGCCAGCTGTAATCTTCTGACATCTCATCCTCCTACCCCCACCCCTTAATTCTCAAATACATTCTAGCCCCCCTGAATTATAAATAAAAGATCAGACAACCCCGTCTTTGGGAAAGCACTTTGATACACTGATGCCAAAGAAACTTGATATCTTTCTTTTTACGGGAATGGCAGGAAGACAGCCTTATAGGCTATGCCATTTCCATGCCGTATACTAGCTTATGTTCATGTTTGTTGTAATGTTATTTTGTAATCAATGTACTAGTATACTGCAAAATAAAGATCTATCTATCCTCCATTGTCCCCACCGACATTGAATATTGACTCTTCAAACTGATTCCATTGATCTGCCATAGAAAATAACATCAGGTTTAAAGTGTTAATGTTGACAAACTTATCCTTCCCACAGAGGTATAACATAAGTCGTGTAAACCTTTAAGGTGCTATATAAGTATCGGAGAGTTAGCTCGAAAATAGGTGACAAGTTATTGTCGATGTTAAAAATTTAAACAAAATAACAATTTGTAAATTTTTTGCTTCCCATCCGTATTTATGAACAATGCTTCGCGAATTTGAACACGAACTATTGAAAAATTATAACACTTTTAGATATCTGACGCCATCGAAAAAAACATGTCACCCATTTTCAAGCCAACTTTCCAGTTATTTCTATAGCACCTTAAGGCGCTTTTTAGGTAATAGAAATTTGTTTACTTTGAAATCCCCCTCTAATGTTCCACAAATAAAATTAAATACACACAAATTATACATCAAAATGTAGGTTGTGATGTATAGAACACAAAAAAAATATATGCAGTCAACTCAGAGTTGACAGCAGGCACCACTGGTTCCTGGAAGTCTGCTACCGTATTCGTACCACAACTGATAATAAAATAATATTTCAGGAGAACAACTTGTGTTCAACTTTGCTTCATATAAACAAGAATAAAGCTAGGAAATCAAACTTCTTCAAAGAGCAGCGACAGAGCTGTGTGGAGGTAAATTCCACAACTCTCAGCTTTGTTTTCGTTGTCCCAGTTTCGGTCAAGGTAATCTGGGCCAAAACAGAATCGATATATATTATTCAAAAAAGTAGGGGATATTTGATAAAAGTGTGATATATGAAGAAATATATTTATATTTTCATCAAAAAAACAGTTGAGGCATTGCACTGTGACATCTTGTGAATGATTTCAACGATAGTTTGGTGCCTGACAAGCACATATTCCACGCACTGAGCTACAGAAGACATAGACGGCCAGTCAGAGAATTTACCACATTCAGTCTAAGACGTCAATACCTTGTAAATCCTCCTCGGTTCACGAGACAAGCGCGGATCCGACGTGCATACTTCTCACCAAACGTCCAATATCAGCTTGACTGATGTTACTCCATTCTTCCTGCAGTGCAGCGGCGAGTTCCTGGATATTGGCATGGGGCTGTCGGCGTTGTCGTACGCGCCTGCCAAGCATATCCCAGACCTGCTCGATTGATGAAAGATCTGGACTTAGTGCTGGCCAAGACAGTGTAGTGATGTTCTGCTCCTGGAGGAACTCTGTAGCGACACGGGCCCTGTGTGCTCTTGCATTGTCATCTTGGAAAATGAATCGACGGCCGTGACGTCGCGCAAATGGTACCACATGAGCTGCCCAAGTGTTGTCACGGTAGTACTGCCCTGTGACACGCCCTTGGATGACATGTAATGCTGTTCTGCTTGTCACGGTTATGCCTCCCAACACCATAACCGATCCGCCACCAAAACGACGGTGCTGTCTAACTGTTACGTCATGGTATCGTTCGTTCAACCGCCACCGCCACACTCTGTTTCGCATGTCGTGAAAGGCGAGAGTGTGCCACGATTCATCGGAAAACATGACCTTGCTCCATCGACGATTATCCCAGTGCTGTCGTCTCCACACCAATTACGCCTTGCTGCGATGTTACGTTCAGTCAAACGTGGAATTATTCGGGGTCGTCGAGCGTAAAAATTCCAGCTGTGTAGGCGATTTCGGATAGTCTGACCACTGGCTCTCACATCTGTCGCTCAGTGCAGCTGCCGTCTAATTTCTGAGGCACTTTGATGGCAGTTATGTGATGCTGTGGTTCGGATGAAACGATCCTGGTGAGCAGTTGTCCTTGGACGACCTGGCCGACGTCTGTCATCAACATTACCTGTCTGACGGTAGCGTGACCACAACCTGCTAATCACCGATTGAGTTACGTTGAGACTATAAGCCACTGCAGTGCAGTATGTCTGTTGCTAGCTTCCAACATGCAAACTGCACGTAAACGTTCGTCACGTGTCAGTCTTCGCATACCTCAAAAGTTACGTTTCGACCAGAAGCTATTGATGAACGAGTTTATACCAAGAAAAGAACGATGCGACCTCCGAAAAAGCCTGCCCAATACAAATGAAAATTTCAAAAAGTACCCACAGACATTAACGCTGTGCTCGTGCGAAAAACCTGCACAAAGATTTCGTGGGCCGGTGACATTCATGATCCACACTATACTTGGTAACATATTAATGTGTCCAATCACACGTATCCAATACCATTTTCCGAAAATATCAACACCAGTTTGGATTTGCCTTACTTTTTTGAATAGTATACAACGCCGTCTAAAATGAAATAATGAGAAAGATCGCCTTGCCACTACACACTCTTATTGTAGGGAGACTGCACAGTTGCTATATTACTTGCAAGTTATCAAGACACCTGTTTGAATTTCTTAGAATTACGCGATTGTATTTCGATGAAAATTCGTGATATCGAGTGATGCGCATGTCCGTCGATCATAGAATCCATCTTAAATACAAAAATGCAGACAGTGTTGTCCTTCCACCAAATGCAGTCCTGCCGCTGCATCGTAAAGTGTTTGGAATGCCTAGCTTTGTTCTTGGCTATTGAATTGGGTTCATATTCACACAATCCTGTTGATTTGGGTTGATTTTTAACCCAACATATTTTAGAGTGTGGGCTGTACTCTTTTATAACTGAAGGCGATATCAACAAACATTGATCTTTTGAGAGTAGGTCTCTGTTTATTTATGCTTTGACGTTACGTCAATTATCTGCATTTGCTGTAGACATCAACTCGCTCATTTTAGAATGTCAGGTGGCGCACATGGGTGCTCGCCTGCACATAATTAGAAATTAACAATTTGCGATTTCGCATCTCGTCCCCTGAGATCCAATGTGTTCTATGTGCCCACTGGCACATAGAACACATTGGAACTCAGGGAACGCTCTGTCTATCAGAATGAAGGATTGTTAACTTTATTATCAAAGGTTTCGTTGTACCAAAGATAAAATATGGGATGAATTCGGGCAATGAGATGGACAGGGTATGCCAGAGTCCTGACTGAAATAAAAATAATACGCAATCGTCCCTCGGCGAACCTGCAGAGTTCGCACCGCTGTCCGAATTCTGATAGCGGGTCGAGTTCGATTGGAACAGCAGAGTTTAGGCTTACCAAAAAATTTCACATCCATAATTCATAATTTACCCAATTTCGCGGTGTGTGTGTAATGAGACATATATTAATTCATCTTGCCTGTGTGTATTGCCGCGGTTGAGCACAACGAGAAAATCCAGTTTGTGCTTAAGGAGAGAGAACTCTATGAAACTTCGTTGTTCTAAATATTTGTGAGATGCGTTTATGGAAGATTGCTCGTTTTGGTATCACAGAACTAAATATTTTCCCATAGGCGACCATTATAACAAAATGGAAAAAATATGATCGCATCACTTAAAATTAAATATTTAAATACCTATATAAAGTACAGATCTTCACACAACTTTCTCTGGTCAGAAAACGGAGGGTCTTGTAACAAATAAGAGACAAAATGCACCAGGAAGTGAAGTACCGTCCTTGAACTCAGTTCTTTCTGGGAATTCCCAACAAAAATACAAAAGTAGTTAACTGAAATTTTTAGACCCAGAAAATACTTAGAAAATCCCTTTTTTCTTGTGGAATATTCAGTATTGATGTAAAAATCTAATAAAATGCTTTAATAGTTTTCTCAAGCAATAAGTTTTTTTCTTGTTTGTTTATTTATTGGTGTTTAAGGTCCTATATTTCTGCACAATAGCTAATCATGACCTCGACAGTTTTACGGATGGAGGAAGCCGGTGTACCCGGAGAGAACCACCGAGCAAAGGCGAGCAACTTCCGCTCCTCAACATATTAATTTCACACCAGCATGGTTAGCATTGGTTGAAGACAGGTGTGGTACGCCTTAGTACACAACGTCACCATATACCCACTTGGGCAATGAGGGTGAAGTGTCTTGCCCAAGGACACAACGTGGTTGCCGCATTTTGGGATTCGAACCGAGACCTCTCGGCTTGCAGTCTGCACCTCTACCTGCTGAGCCACCGCACCCCACAATACTCCTAGCTCTATCTCAGTTTTGTAGTCGATACTGCAGAACAGAATATGCCCACATCTTAGATTAAGTTGCAGTCTATTAAACTTGTTTTTTTTTTTAATTACAAATGACACCTCTTCCTGGCATTAAATAACTCGTTTCAACGCGAAATGTTTTTCTGTTTTCCTTAATATCCTTCCTGACACTAGACAGCTATTGAGCTTTTGGCAATTTTCAACGGTGCAAATGAAATATATCTCACATGACATTACTTTCCGCAGGCTGACCGATGGGTGCTACAATTTATTATTTTTTCCTTTTGGTTAAACTTTCAATGGTTCGAAAATAACCGTACACTTTCCCTTTGCACTATACACTTTCTAGGACGTTCGACTGAAAGAATAAACTTTTTCGGAATTCTGTTTTGTTATTTCTAAGTTGAAGAAAAGAAACAGTGTCTTCAGCAAAGTCCGTGAGGGTAGTCCGTGTAATTGGGGTTGCAATCTTGATGGGTAGCAAGATTCTTCCTCTGTTTGTTCGAGATATATACACAGTACGTGGAGAGTGTATTATCACTAAATCACCCGCAGAGTGGAGATTCCACCCAAGCAATAATTGCAAATTTGCTGAAAAGCATAACCAGCACAAGCAAAGTTTCAGCCAATGGACCTCCGGGTTAAACCCGGAGGTCCATTGGCTGAAACATTGCTTGTGTTTGTTGTCGATGTGTACACAATTTGAAAGTTATAGCTTGGGTGATAACCCTACTCCGCGGGTGATTTAGTTAAAATCCACTCTCCACGTACTGTAGAATATACGCATTGGTAGCTTGGTGTACCAAATGTTTACCACGAGGGTGTTAACCATAAGCCTTTGACGCACGGTTAACACCACTTTACCACGAGTAGTGAACACTTGGCACACCAAGCTACTTTGGGTATATTTTATTTATACCATGATCGTCAGATTAATAAGAGTTTAAATGTTAAATAAATCAATATTCACATGTGCGAATCTGTTTTTTGTTTACATGAGCACCAGTGGGCGGTACTTCCGCTGGCAATTTTATTGCCGAAACGAAATAGAAAACGAAACGCGCAAATTACTGAGCCTTTTTCATTTTAATAACATACTATTTCGAGTTATGGATGCTTTATTAACATGAGACAACGTATGTTTTTTTTGTTTGTGATATCTTATGAGGTAAACTTATTTAAAAACGTAATAAATAATTGCCAGTTTCATTTCACTCTTCACGAGTCGACGAGCGATAAATTTAGACAAGTTTGCATTCAAGGCGACGTCACCAAAGGCCAACTTGCATGTAGTTCCACTGTAGGTGTAAATTTTAATCTCATTGCCGGCGTGTTCACCACGGTTGGTGTGTAAAGCTAAAATTTGTGTCATAGGCATTTTATATAAAGTAGAATAGGTAATCATGGTATAAAATATAATAATTACTGTATGTCACTGTGTTAACTTTGCACGGCCTTTGAGAGGACATGAGAAGCGGGGTAGAAATCTCAGTATCCGACGATGTTGGGGTCCACTCGCGGGCACCCGGTGGGCGGGCCCCACACCTCTTAAACAAATGTCACTCGCTAAAACGCTTCAACAGTTGTATAAAGCTGGTGCGCCGATGTGTTATTGTCCAACGAGTAATTCGTGGCGGAAAATGAAGAAAACCTCGTCATTTGACACCTCAGGAATGAAAGTTTTCCCTGGGAGTGCCAGACCCCGCCTACGCGAGGAGGACACCCCCTCTCGGGTTCGTCCTTATCCCACCGCCTCGCGGCTTAGGTAATGCATTCTGCGTTATGTGGGCCCATTTGTCGAAACTGTCCTGAAACCAGATATTCCTCTCAACATCTCCGTGACTGTGTCAAAATAGCGGTCCTCAAGGAAAAATAGTCCATAGTGAACTATTTTTCCTCGAAGACCACTATTTTGGAATCGTCATGTCCATGCCGTGCAATGTTTATAATACGGTACAGTAAATTTAAACTTCTTATTGTTTTGGGAGATGCTAATGAAATGAATTAAATATTAGCCTACTGTTGTTTTGGGAATATAAATCTCTTGTTTTATCAAGCTTTGTGTTATCAATACGTTCATGAAAAATGAACGAAACACGGACGATGTAATTACATGTTATTGGAATATTAGCAGAAAATTCATTATCAGCAAAGATAGAAATCAAGTACTGTGGGAAACCTTAATACTCCCAATTCTGTGTTTCTGACTGACTTCTTCTGTAGAACAGTATCAACAATAAATAGAGAGAACAATGCAGGAAAGTTCCTTAACTGGTAGAGTGCTGGAAGCCCATATTTGGGCTTTACTCTGAAGTGTTGGTGCTGCCACAAAAAAGTTTCATATTCTCTGGATGTCCTTCGTATTATCCTTGAACTGAAATTATTTAGTTTGTATGGATTTGCCTTGTAACAATTTATGGGAGAGTGCCTGGAGGCACTCTCCCATAAAATGTAAGAAGGCAAAGACATGTGATCAAGTTTTGCCAAGGAAAAATAAGTCAGCACTTTACCAGTTATAATAATAATAATAACTCTTTGGCCAGCCGCTGATTTGTCGCAGTCCTCATAAGAGAAGGCCATCATTCCCCCTGCACCCCACCCCCTCTTCCCCTCCTCTCCTCCCAGCATTCGGATATAAACTGCTCAATAGTGTCCCTCACTTCCTCTCTTTCAATTTCTTCAATAAGCATTCCTACCCTCTCCCTCGTGTCCCCCTTCAGCCATCTATCCTTTGTTTCTTCACCCCACTTCTGCATTATTCTTCCAGTAAATTTTATTCTATGAGGTATATACTGTGGGCATTCCAAGAGAAAATGTTCCAGGGTCTCCACTACTCCAAAGTGGCACATTTGGCATCCCTTTTCCCCATCTCTCCCAATTTTATAAAGCTAATAGTTCAATCTTACAGAGATTTATAGCCGTAGAATTCTATTATTACAGAACTCCATTTGTTGTTCATTGTGACATGTATTTGTTGCGTGTCATGTTTCTTTCATGAAATCATCTTGCATGCCATGTTCATACATTTGGGTGGGAGTAGTATGTATGTATCCCAAAATCCCTCTTTTGCCGCAAGAGGAATCAGAAGAATCGATGACGTCATTTTAATTGTTATTTTGGGAGTTTTTTTCAATTTTAAAAAAAAAAAATTTTGTTGTTTTAAAATTTCTTTAATTCTTTTTTAATAGATGCTTTAATTGTTTTTTTTTATTTCTTGTGTTATTTTGTTTTGTTTTTTCTTTTGTTATTAATTAGATTTAATCATTTTTTAGGAAATCACAGCTCACGTTCGGATCATGTCAATTAAAACCTGTTCATTAACCTCGATAGTGTTTCGATTTTCTTATTCAAACCTGTCAATCGCCAACTCCTGTGTTTATATTATAACCGTCTATTTATATATCTGGTATCACCCATGCTGTCCTCGAACTCCTGTTAAGAATCATTTGTCAAATTTGTCGACATTTACAAGGGTTACTATCCTGTCCGTCCGTCCGTCCGTCCGTCTTTCTGTCCGTTCGTCCGTCCGTTCATCCGTCCGCCCGTCGGTCCGACTTCCTGTCCGTTCGTCCGGGTGTCCGTCAGTCCGGCCGGCTGGCCGGCCGGCCGTCCGTCCGTCCATCCGTCCGTCCGTCCATCCGACCGTCGGTCCGTCCATCCGTGTCTGTCTGGGTCTTTCTATTTCAGTCTCACTCTCTCTGTGTCTCTGCCAATCTCTCTCTGTGTCTCTGTCTCTGTCTCTCTCTGTCTCTCTCTCTCTCTCCCTCTCTCTCTCTCTGTCTCTCTCCCTCTCTCTCTCTCTCTCTGTCTCTCTCACACACACACACCTATGTCTATGTCTGTCTGTCTGTCTGTCTGTCTGTCTGTCTCTCTCTCTCTCTGTCTCTCTCTCTGTCTCTGTCTCTGTCTCTGTCTCTCTCTCTCTCTCTCTCTCTCTCTCTCTCTCTCTCTCTCTCTCTCTCTCTCTCTCCCTTTCCCTAACTTTCTCTAAGCCTGAGGTTTGAGTCATCAGAAATGGGCATCAGAGAATAAATTCTTTAACTTTACATTAACTTTACACTTGTATTACTGTCATTATATAGCCATTGATGTTGAAAGTGATCGTAACATAAACAAACACCGACTTAGTTCTTTAAGTATAATTTAATGTGTACTTTATTTACTTGAATATAAATTCATTACAACACTCACTTAATTGTATTCCTTTATGTTATCATTAAATTCTTGCTGACGGAAGAGCAGTATGTTATTAATAATTCAGACTACACGTATTTGTTATTTTCAACAACAGTTTTCAAAAGTCGATAATAAGTCTATGACAGTTATCAATGTATTAAAAATTAATGTGGCGTTTGTCGCTAGAATGCATCTGATGTACTTGAGGTGAGGTGAACAAAAGTTAATCGAACATGTTAGAATTCATAGAAACTCATTATTTATAGATAGAAAGTGACATTTAAGTGTGCATAACAAACATGAGACCACTAACGCCAAAACATTTCACCTGCATAAATTTGCGATAACTACATTTTGGATGTGGTAGTGAGGTACATGTAATTAAGGCCCTGCGAATAGCACATTTTCGATTCGAATCGAATCTCGAATCGAATCGGGTCTATTATGCGAAAAGGAATCCCGAATCGAATTCTGAGTGTCCTGGAGATGATCGATAAAGGGAGTGGGACTGTAAACCTGATTGTTCAGACCTGAGATGGCTCAAGTCCTGACTGATGAAATATTCCAGCTACATCATCAAGGCATGCCTTCCAGGAAGGCATGCCTTGTTGATGTAGTTGGAATATTACCCAGGAACGGGTGCGGGACTTACCAGCACTAAACACTGCATAGGACTAGCAGCTAGCAACAGCTTATAGTCAACATTGTTTGGAAACTTTAACTTTGTTTTCAACAGTGGTATAGCCTAGTAAGACTGGAATTAGCATGGGATGTGTCATGGGTCAGATGTTATTTATGTTAATATAGATGAAATTACACCCTGTCTTTATTTTCAGCATTATTTACGTACAAATTCCATCTGAACTATACGTTTTGTGAGACGACGACAATGACTAATACCAAGCTATATTCCCATGTAAAGATTTGAGAGGAAACGAATCGGGCAACTGATTTCGAATCGAATCGAATATCAACTTAAGATTCGAAATCGAATCGAATCTCGAAGCCTCGCAGGGCGCTACATGCAAGTCCTAGCATTATAGTTTGGTCTAAAGACGTCCATACTTTCCGGAACAATATTATGCGCGCACGCACTTAGAAGTTAGCAAATCAAATCTAGGAAAATACAACGCGAGAACACACTTGCGAGCTCTCTTGCAAATTGGTATCGCGGGTGTTTTCAGACTAGTCCGACACCATTGCAAAAAAATCCAGGGCGTAGTCAACGGTTTCTCATGGAGGAAACCATATTTTTGTAATAATTATTGCATTTAAATTCTCTTTCGACACAATCAACAAAAATGGCAATGGGATACGGGCGTGACAACAGTTTCTTATTCCCAGTTCCTTATTCAACATTCGTTCGGTTGATAACGAATGTCGAATGAAGAACTGGGAATAAGTAACAGTTGTCACGTCCCCCAGTGGTATTACCTCTCAAAGTTTAAAGTTTCTTCCCGTGGTCAGTATCAATAACATCGTCGTATCAATAGCATTGTCCTTTTAATAATGTGATTTCTTGATTTATTGTAATTTTTCTCTTTTTTCCCGTTTTACTTTTGCTTCTTATGAATAAAATCCCTCGATGTTACTAAACAAACCTTATTTGTAAATATTTGACTGTGGAAACGACAAAAAAACCTGCTCAAACACACTTTACCCGCACGACACCACCCTCTCACTCGGGCTAAGGTGTCCGGATTGTTTTTTCAGATACTCAGCCCCGTCCGATTCATAGGCCCATTATTATACCGTAACTATTTGAACACTGAATTCCTAACTGAATTCATCCTCGTAAAACTGGTTGCATTACTCTATATTTGTGTTAATTTGACCCTTTGAACACTGGTGGTGTCTTCCATGCCAGTTAAATAGCAGAAATTGGAAGAGTCCATATCCATTATTTGGGGGTAGAGCAACTAATATTTTCAACGGGCAGCCTTCAGGCTGCCCGTTGAAAATATTAATTGTTCTACCACACACGTTCATTTAGTAGCCACCCCACTTAATGAAATTATGATGTATATGTTGCTGGATCGGAAATGCCGTCTCTCGTGTTGAAAGAGTTAACCATCCAGCCCAAACGGACCCAATAGGGATGTACGATTAAATTATCACTTATCTCTCTCAACAGATTGCTGTTCCCTCTGATATATGTTCTCCATCAACCAAGCTGTCCTTGACTAATCCAAACCGGGTCGAAAAAATACTTACCGAAAAAACAGTAGCTAATAAATTCAAAAAAGTCAACAAGTATAGTTTATTTATAAATCTAACTTTCAGTCAGGGGAGAGAACTGGAACATTACTGCCCCCACCCCAACGTGATTTGTTGCCTATATACATTTCTCCCGCCGCACAAATGTGCATCGGACACCCCTGATTGATTCCATATGGAGAAATGAAGTATTTGCATCTCTTAAACCTCGATTTTTAATTCCTTGTTCACTTGATAGTTTTTATATTTATCATACGACTCGTCCATTTTGTTCACTTTAAAACATTTGATATTTTGTTTTCATATTAATCAGTGATAAATTAAGCCTTCCGTCAATTTCATTGGTCAATTTCAAAATTGGACAATTTGATTGGCTGAACAAAATACAACTGGGCCACATTTTCATAATTTGCATAATTAGAGTTGGGAGCTTTCATTGGTCAATTTCAAAACTGGACAATTTGATTGGCTAAACAAAATACAACTGGGTCACATTTGCATAAGTTTAGTAGGGAGAAATTTCGTTATCTGTCTTATTTAGGGTGGGTTATATTGTATTAATCTTTTACCTACAAGAAAAACGCCATTCATTTTTTTATATTCTCTCTTTTTGCTTCCAAAACATAGGTTATGAACCCTCATTGGAACTAGCGTGTCTCGATCGTTCTAATGAGGGGTCATAACCTATGTTTTGGAAGCAAAAAATAAAAAAAATTAGTTATACGAGGATGTTTTTTCCAAGTGCCGTCTGCAACTCACGTTAGGTGATGCGTTAAAAAGTCATACTAAGTGGCTAATTTGTGCGTGTGTGTGTCATATGATAAACAGAATATGAAATGAGTGTTTTTCTCATATAATATTTATGAAACTCGTCCGAATTTTCCGTTTGCGCTCGCCAGAGGCTCGCTAAAACGGAAAATTCTTAGACTCGATTTATAAATATTATATGAGAAAAACACTCATTCCATATCCTCCACTTATGCAATCAATTATTTATGTTTAAAAGTCTGCAACCTCTGTCTGTTTTGTAAGGTAGGAATCCAATTTTAAAACCAAACAGTATTTTACGAGAGGATCCAACGATTCATCCGATGAGATAATTAGAAAAAATACGAGCACTGCTTCAAGATTTTTTTTGTTATTACTTTCTTTCCTCCAAAACCCTGTTCGTCACTCATGGTTTAAACCCAAAATGATAATTCTTCGGCCTTCCGCTGATTTGTTGCAGTTCTCTAACGAGGAGGTCTGCATTAATCCAGTGATACGCCGTGGTATTCCTCCCCCACACTCTCTCCTAATCTCCAATCATTCAGTCCAAAACTGTTTCCATTGGGACCTCCTCGACATCCCCAACTATAAAACTGACCCTTTTCCTCATGTCCATTCTTATCCAATTATCGTCCATGTTCCCATGCCATTTTCCATTAGTTTTACAAGGAGTCTTGTTCTACTTGGCAAATATTTGGGGTCTTCTAAAATGATATGTTCCAGGGTCTCCGTTACACTCAAGTTACACATTTGGCACGCTCTTTCCTCGCCTTTCCCGATGCCCACCCCAACCCCTCAACTCCAGTGTCTAGGATCTCACTTTGAACAACAATGCCCTCCTCTCCCAAACGGTCTATGTACTCCTCAAAAGCTGGTACATCCTTTTTATATAACCAGTCTAAAGAACTCTTGGTCCTAATTCTAGCTCGCGGTTTCTCTTACAATCATCAAGTACCATTTCTCTTAGAAAGCCCCGCTTCAGCCCCCCACCCCACCCCACCCCTTCTAGACCTTCAGTCTCTGTAGTATAAATGTGGTAACCGCTGTTATAATTTATTCGGAATCTTTTGTTAAATAGGAAAGATTGCACATGGACATTTACAGGCCTGGCATTTTCAGGAGAGCGATTTATTCGCTCGCCTACTGCTCGCCTTAAAAAAATTGAGGAGGGCCTTCCTAGCCTTAGAAAACAATGATTACCACAACAGCCTATTCCTAAAACCCACAGGTTTTCATATCTCTGCTATGTTAGTGGGCTCTGCAATATGGCCACACTGCCCCCCCCCCCCCACACCTCCGGGCCTTTACCAAGGCCCGGAGGTGTGGGAGGGGCAGTGTAGCAGTCTCACAGAGATTATCTGGTTAGCAGCACCAAATAAAATGTACAAAGCCCAGTTGGCAGAAGTCATAAATAGTACAACTTCATTTTGCCATTTTTAGCTTTTGTAAGCTTGAGGAGAGCTAATCGCTCCCCTAGGCCATGTCAGGAGAGCGATTTTTAGCCTCCTGCATTTTTAAGAATGCCAGACCTGCATATAAATCCAGGGTAGGTCTTTCTGTTTTATCACTTTGCCTAAAAATGTGTTTGCCACGCCTGCCATCACTGTTCGTAACTCAAGATCACGTTTCGTTCAAACTCTATTGCATTCTTTCAAGATGGAAATTACGTAACGCATTCAGCCATTTTCTTCTTGGCCACGTTATCAAAATTGGCAATTTAATATTTCATAATCTCTTTTTACGTGAGTAATGAATATTTTTTAAACGAGGAAACAAGATTGAATATTTTTAAAGCGAGGAAACAAGATTGACAAACCATTCACTTTTATTTCAAAACAATTTAGTTTTATTAATGAATGAAAATATTCCTTTAGAAACAAACCTGTCACAAAAAGAACAATAAAAACCTTTACCTAATGTAACGGCCAAAACATCCCAGCGTTATTCAAAACGGATCGCCATTTAAATTTTGTTTTTAATCTTTTGCTTCAAAAACACAGCGTGTGACCCCAAGCGTATGATCATAAGCGTATGGTCATAAGCCATGTTTTAAGGTAAAAATGGAACAATTCGTTTTTCAAGAAATATTTTGGCAAGACTTCGTTGTGTTTCGGGATAATAATATTAATATTTTTACCCTTTACCTAACATGAAAAGCAGACGACATGCAAAAAAAATTCTTGAATAACTATTTTTTTTCTTTTTTTGTCTCAAAAACATAGATTATGACCCCTCATTGGAACGAGCTCAATGAGCTCGTTCCAATGAGAGGTCATAACCTATGTTTTTGAGATGAAAAAATAATTAAAATTAATTTGCGATTTTTGAGAATAGCGCTGGCCGGTTTTGAGTGTTACGTTGGATGAAGGGTAAACTAACCCAGAAGGTCTATTCATAATAATAATAATAATACTTTGGCCGTCCGCTGATTTGTCGCGGTTCTCAGATGAGAAGGGCTTGATTAACCCTGTGTTCCCAAATGCCTCCTTATCCCCACGCCTCTTCTCTCCTCCCGACACTCTGAGATGAACTGTTTGATGACATCCCATACACCATTCTTTTCAATCTCTCCGATAAGCATACTAAGCCTCTCCTTCGTATCACTAACCAACCACTTGTTCTTCATTCTCCCACCCCAATTCCCCTAGATAAATGTCAATATTTTAAGTACACGTCAGATGAACGACTGTCCACTTTTCGCGGCACTCGTAAATACCTGCATGCCATTATACGCGAGAATGTACCTTTACTTTCACTGTCTTGTTCAGCCTTCAGCTTTGCTAGTTTTGCAAGGTACTTGAACTTCCGAACACCCGTTGTTCCACCCACTAACAAACGTAAAGTGTCTGCATAAAACGTGGTAGTCGGTAGGATACGATTCTCTGGAGGAATAGTTGTTGATCGTTGAAGTGATGGGAGGTTTGTTTTTTGAAGATGGCGATTAAAGGATTCGTGATACGACGTTTGTGGTCTCATTGGCATATTAGTATTCTCGGTCGTGAGCCTGGTGTGACCTCGTGGACTAATAGTGATGCCATGCACTATTTCATCAGACGGTTCTCGTTCGCTTTGGTATGCCTCATTTCGATTCGCAGACAACCGTTTTGGTGAGTCAGTTGTTATTGGTCGACTTGATCTTGAAGCTGCTGAGCTTGCCATTCTTGAATGGGCTTCGTAATATAATTGTGCTTGACTTTTTGTCTCTGTACTTGGATTGTGTGCCAAAGTGTTAAGATGACGATCATTTGGGCCCAAAACAGAATATAATTGTTCTCGTTTATCACATTTATGTGTATTTCCGCGAATTGCTAAGCATGTATGCGGCCTGTTCAAAAAATGTCTCTCAGCGTCATTAACAGAATCCTGTTTGATGAATTTCGAGTACCGCAAACGGAAAAGCACGTTGTTATGATGTAAATTGTTTAGTTGTCTTTGCTGTTCTTTTTTTAAACGTACGATTTTTCTCTGTAAATCTCTATTCTCATCCTCGTGTAGACGAGTCAGTCTTCGCGCTGTCGATAATCCTCTGATGTGGAACACTTTAGTATCTCCGCTGAGTCTCATGGTTGAGTTTCTATCTGCAAATAATTTAAAAATAATACTTTGAGCTATTATGTGTTAAATACTCTCACTGTGGATTGAATGTCTCAGTTTATAATATAATATTAGAACGTTTCTTTTCATGTTCTATCGGTCGATAGTACCCGAGTTTGTGTGATTTCTGAAATAAAACCTGAAGCAGCTTCGCTGCTTCAGGTTTTATTTCAGAAATCACACAAACTCGGGTACTATCGACCGATAGAACATGAAAAGAAACGTTCTAATTATTTTATTATGCCGAACAAAAAATAGCTTTCACTGTTAAGCGTTAACTGCAACATGCCATCAATCTTGTAATAACAATGTAGCCGAATCCAAAAACACGACGTCATTTCGAACGAATGACGTCTCTTTAGGAGTTTCCAGATCAACAAATTCGAAAATGACTTGTCACAAGTGCCATCGCTTTTGGAGTTTCTATATCACCAAATGCCAGTGTTTACAACTGCATCATGCTGTTCATGTTATAATTCATTATTAATGCTTGTGTGATAAGTGGTATAAATTAATGGAATATAAATTCATGTTTCTTGGGCAAGGACAGTTGTTAGAATTAAGCGGAGTGAAACAATTTATTTTGACCTTGAGGCGGAGGCTCAGTGAGGTCGAGGAGTACTAAACTTGTGGAAATATAATTGATTGAACTTGAAGTCATAACTCATATTCAGGATTCACTGAAGTGGTGAACAACACGTTTTTTATGTTGGGTAAAGGGTTAACTCAGTGCTCGTCTCTTAACTAAATTGTGTGAGTTACACTAGCCACCAGCGACCAAAACTAAGTATAGATGAACGATTGTTGGACAGTCCGATTCCAATGTTGCATTATATAATCCCCGGGAGACGACAGGTAGACAGCCAATCTGGGTATGCCGTCTCCCTTCGGTATACAGGTTTATTAGATTATTTTTGTTCTATAATTCTGTATGTATATTTTTGTTCTATAATGATGCATGTATAATTTTCTGTTTTCTGTTGTATACTGCTAAATAAAGATTCATTCACGCGTGAGTTTTTAATATTTCTGATTTTGAATTCATTGTTTGCAGTTAAAACTGAAAACACACCCACTGAAGATGACATATTTGTTGGTAAGTTTGTGTCTATCGGTGACGAAAAACGTTAAACGGACACGGCACCAGCGTTTGGTGTTGAGAAATTCCCGTCAGAGCGTGCGTAATTGACGCTCATCAATGGAAGCGGAGCTTACATTTTCTTTGTTCTCTTGTCTCCAGGGAAGAACGTTCCGATAGTACCCGTGTTTTGCCCCAAAATCCCAGTACTATGACTTTTAGAAGGTGTCAAATTAACCAATCACGGCTGATGTTACAAACGTGAGGCATAATAATGCCACATAGTCATGGGCTTTAAATACATGTACACGGCCGAACTCTTCGTGGTTCTCCGGAAGTGGAACAGAAGCCAATACTAAAACACTTCTACAATTGTATTTTCTAGAATTGTATTTTCTACCTAGTAATATAACCGACTAAAATGAATCATTAGCATTTTAAAAAATATGGCAATTTGCCAACTGGCAAACTGCCAGATCTTTGAAAACGCTAAAGGTTCATTTTAACCGATTTAAAGTCATAGCGAGAAAACACAAATCTGGAAAAGACAATTGTAAAAAGTTTTAGATTTCAGATTCAGATTTCTTATTTTGCGGTATCAATATACATGTTTTTCAGGGTTCGTTACAGAGTTAGTGTTACATAACATAATTCAGATGTATACACCACACGGAGGTGACATAGCCAGATTGGCTGCCTACCTGTCACCCCCTTGTAATAAGTATGTTATCCCCAACACTGCAAATCGACTAGGAACTAAAATATTATTAAATATTAAATATGTAGCTCTACCTTGGACATCCATAAGTCAGTACTATTTTAAAATCTGTTCTTTACACCCGGTGGTTCACTGTAAAAAGGCAACGGGACGAGATACTCAGAGGTAGTTCAAGCTCGGAGAATGATGTGTATGACGGTTAACCTGGTGAAGGACGCAACAATTTAAGGAAAGTCTATTTAACCATGGGAAAGATAATGATGGTGTTTATGCAAGGAGTATTACGCATTACAGTCGGGACATTATGGATTGTTACATTAGACATTAGCGGCATATGATGCTAAAAGTTTGAGTTTGGGTTTTCTTTTGAATTCATTACGGTTAATGAGGTTATGAAATTCGTCGCCCAGATCATTCCATAACCTTGGGTGCGCGAACATCGGTAACTTATCCAGCGATCTTATCCGTGTTTTGTTTACCCGTATTTGCCCCGTTTGCCAAGTGTTCATATATGACGGGTTGTGTGCTAAAGTAATTGTTCAGGGACTTTTATAGTATTGGTCCTGTTTTGGTTTACTGCGCTGAAGAAGGTACCGTTAAAATTACGGTAATAGCAACTAGTTGCCGTTACTTCTGCTGTGAATACTACGGTAATGGCTGGAACTACACGGAGTTTCATCATTATGAAAACTTATAGAGGGGTACACATGTACCTAGAGGTGGAGGCAACTCGGGGTAAAAACCGATTGAGAAAGAGTCATGGAGGATTGTAACCGAAATTGGCGAGAGGACTTCAAGGCAGGGAGGTGTTTGTATGGCCTGATTGATAGTACCTTGTTGGCACCTTCGATGGGTTACTGCTTTGTAAGCTGAGGTCGCGGTCGTTTGAGCCCAGGGGAAAAATTGGAAAGGTAGTGAAAAGGAGTACCAAATGTGTAATTTAGGAGTAGTGGAGAACCAGGAACACTCTCTATTAGAATATCCAAAATACCAGTCTAACAGAATAAGATTCACCGGGAGTGTGATGGGGGAAGTGTGGTGATAAAATGAAGAATATGTGGATATTAGGTGACAGAAAGAAGAGGGTTATTACGCTTATCGGAGAGATTGGAAAGAATTTTGACGTCCACGTCAAAAGTTGACTTGTTTTAGAAGAGACAATTTTTAAGGCAGATTAATTAATTTTATATTAATTGCTCTGCTCTGTGTGATAAATAAACAGCCTACTCGTGTAATGAAGGTAATCCAAATATCAGTACCTCAGCTTTGGTCCAAGTTCGAACAAAAATAGGTCGGCGTTGCCAAAAGTAGTTTATTATGATATGGATCATAAACTATGTTTTTATACACAATATGAAAAGCTGTAGTTATTCTCAAAATATTTTGCCGGAAGTTGTCTTCTAGTCGTGGTCCTTAAAGAATTAAAAGGGAACAATAGTTTTGTTTATCCTACACCAGTGTGTATATACCAGTGTGTGATAAAAACCCGTTTATTGAACTTTATTTTTATCCAGCATGTGTGTGTTATAGATTAGGAAGCGGACTATGTACATGGCTACCTTTGTCCTCCAGCGTCTACTCTAAATTTAGGTAATGTATACTCCTTCGAATTAAGGGCACAAAAGGAAACAAATTTTTGGAGTGCTTCACTTGTTAGGAAAAAATAAATTCACAACAGACATGTAAAATAAAGTCGCAAAACACCCGGACCACAAACTGACAAATAATCTTTGCTTCCTTTTAGTTGCTCTGTATATTTGCGGTCTTTGTGGTTTTCGTATCTTCTGTCAGTTTATTCGGGTTCCGAATGTTCGTAATTATGTGACACGCTTATATTAGAAGAGGAGCTTAATGTGGTAAACAGATTTGGTTTTACTGGTAAAATAGGACACGATAACGCCTGGCGTGAAATCCTTTAAAGTGGGTACCATGGGTTCAAATGCTTGATTACATTTTACTTCATACTTACGTGGTGGCCATAATAGCCACGATGTTGATAGTGATTTTAAACACCAGTAAATAAATCAATAATACACCTCTGTTTATAAACAAAATGGCCAAGGGTTAACAAAAATGACCGATGAAATGAAATTTATTTTTGCAGTATTTGCATGGAGTATTATGAACAACTTGCAGAAATGTACAGAAGTGAAGGGTCAATGCATGGAAACAGCATAGCCATGGGGGCTGTCTTCCTGTCATTCCCATATTAAATTGTAATTAATCCTGACATCAAAATTGCATCCTAACTTATTGAGGGGCACTTATATTACTTAATTATTTAATCGTTTAACCCCATCGCCCAGCGCAAACAGAACACTATTTTCACAAGAAATGCTCTGAACTACAATATTCATTTATTTTGGTTTCCAGTCCCTTGACTTTCAATTTCCGCCCAAGAACAAGATCATTATTCACGACCCAACAAAAATTACTTTCTTGCCCGATACTATATAAGCTGCCTGAGACGCTAATAAAATGGGGTTGCTGCTGCTCATTTCTGACGGGCCGCTTATAACCTCAGTGTTCCACAAAGTTATTCTACTATACTATTATCCCAACTGTTGATTCTGGTAAAAGTTTAAAGCATGGAAAGGGGGAGTGACGAGGAATGAGAAATATGTTTGAAGATCAAACAATACTATATATTTATTGACCTCGGTTTTGTCAAAGTCATGTGACGTGTCGGGCTGTTATAGAAATCATTAACCCATTAATGGCTCGACGCCTCTCGTGGTCTGTTCTTGTAACCACCTTTCGAAAGCTTATAATGTTCTATAAACAGTAATGTGAATAAATTGTAACTAAGTATGCACTTGTATTCTGCAGTCGCTGGTTACAGAATTTGCATCAGGAGCCGTGATACGCGAAGTGTTTGGGTAAACACAGATTCTGTCCGACACGATACGACCCTAGCTGTTGAACCTTTTACAGGAAGAGGAAGCTGGAGTACTCAGAGAGAACCACGAGCAGTGGATTCTTTAACTTACTGACACCGTAGGGTTAGAACTGCCTGAAGGCATGTGTATCATTGGCGTGCAGTGCGCCTTATCACACTGCTGTACCGTTCTACAACTTGGGTATTTGATATTACAGTGCAGTCGCCGTGGAATGGTCGTAATCAACGCGTGGGCAATGATGTCTACGCATGTGTTTACCAAATAATTAAAATCATCCTCATCAAAAATTTAATTAATGAAGCACCGGGTTGCACCCGGTGCTTCATTAATTAAATGTTTGATGATTACTCCTATATTTTGCGTTTGGAATCTAATATTATTTTGTCCGCGGAAATATTGCCCACCCACGGAAAGTGGCCAGTCCATGGCGGCCGCACTGTAAGTGTCTTACCCCAGTACACAACCTACAACCTCTCAATATGAAACCTCTGCTCTAACCAACGTGTCACCGCGCTCCCAACATATTCGATTAATTGTTCAAATTAATACAAGATTATCAGTAAATTAATTTACTATTCTCTCTCCAAAACTGTTTTATTTATTTATTTATTTATTTATTTTATTTATTTATTTATTTATTTATTTATTTATTTATTTATTTATTTATTTATTTATTTATTTATTGCTGGTACCGAAACAATTTTGAGAATTAACTCTACATTTATAGGTAGAATCTACGGCCACATATTCAAAGATTGCACAGACAGAACATTACATTGTGCTGACGAAACACAAGATTCGTGAAAAATAATTTACACTTTTAGACAGTAGAATCATAGGGCAGAAGGGGAAGCCGCACTCCCTGCCTTCGGACCACGGGGGCGAGAGGGAGCAGACAATGCCCTTCCCAGGTTCGTCACTCAATTTTTTTTCAATGATTTATTCTCGAAGTTAGGCTAAAATACACGTCAAATCCGTTCTGGGAGCTTTCAAAATTTAATGGGGGAGTTGGAGGACACCACTTAAAACCCCCCATCTCTGGCCTTCTGCCTGCGAGACATGCATGCTTCGGCATGTCATGGTGGGGCTGCTAGTGCGAGTAAATACCCCTTTCCCCGAGTCCCCCCCCCCCCGGAAATGCTTCCGGCGCCCCTGAGTAGAATCACTCCAGAGTATTTCAATGTTGCGAGATTATTGCAAATTGGAAAAGTTTGATTCTTAATACGACAAAAAACGATAAGATCAAAAACTTTACCTGTAATGCAACATCCGTTATCCTCTGCCAGTCGAAATATTATTACTAATTGTGTTGTATTCAGTCAGGTCATTCCCTACCTGTTTTGCTCAGACGTGCGTGTCAAATATCTGTACCACATTACATGTCAGTGATGCAAGTTCACTTATAATTTTATATGTACTATCGTATTAATATAATGTTGAATATTGTCAGACAATGCCGAGTTTATTGATGTTTCTGTTCCCCACTCAATAACATTTGTATTCGCTCGAGGGCCATATAACTTATGCATGACAAAAGCGGCATCGATTGATGGTCGGTCTGTGGGACCTCTTTATGCGTGCTCACTCTCAAATGTCTGTTCATTGACAAGTTAACAATCTCCATCTGGGGCCAATACAATATAACTTTTACAATTGTATTTTTTGGAATATTGTATTTTTCTAATATGACTTTAAATGGGTTGAAACCCTTGTCATTTTCAGAGATATGGCAATTTGCCAGGTGGCAAATTGCCATATCTTTTAAAATGCTAAGGATTCCTTTTAATAAGTTATATTAGTAGGTAGAAAATACAATTCTAGAAAATACAATTTAAAAAGTTTTATAGTATTGGCTTCTAGGGGCTATAAATCAGTAAGGCTATGTCACTGAATGTAATTTGGTGTTATCTCTGATCTTTCTACAACTGGGTTGCCAGAACTCCAGTAGAAACGTCGCAACTTACTCTGACCACATCATATGACTCAACGCGTGTGATTCCTCCCACCGGTGACGCTGGGTTACGTGAAAAATGTTTGTTGTTTTTCTTTCTTTTTTTTTTGTTCAGATATCAAGTCAATGTGAATAAAATAACATGTTTTTCCCATACAGTTAATGAAGGAGATCAATATTTATTTATTTATTTATTTATTTATTTATTTATTTATTTATTTATTATTTATTGGTGTTTAAGGTCACATACTTATGTACAATGGCTAATCGTGACCGTGACTGTTTTACGAGTGGAGGAAGCCGGAGTACCTGGAGAGAACCACCGAGCAACTGTCAGCTCCTCAACATTCTGACTCTGTTCAAGCTCCGCTCAAGCAGGATGTAAAGCGGTTGAAGACATGTGCACCATAGACGTGCAGTGCGCCTTAGTACACGTCGTCATCGTGCCCCTATGTAGGAAACCGCATAAAGTGCCTTGCCCAAAGACACAACGCAGGTCGTCCCAGACGGGGATCGAACTCGGGACCTCTAGCATAGAAGTCCAATGGTCTACTACTGAGCCACAGCGCGCAATGAGATCCAAATAGTTAGTACTGAGACACCCAACTCGTTAACCCCCTGCACTCTGATGTAAAAATACCAAAATTTCAAGTGGACATTTTAACTAAAATGCAACTTGGAATTTAACCAATTCAGTCTTGTTTGACAGAGCTCATTGAGCTCTGTCAAACAAGACTGAATTGATTAAATTTTTAATTGCATGTTGGGAAACAATGTGCACACTGAAATTTAGATATTTTGACCTCAGTGTGCAGGGAGTTAATATACCAAGTTGCATGTATCTGTAAGTTGAATGTAGGAATGGTGTATTAGTGACGTGCATAGTTGCATTACAACCAAGTTGGGGCACATTCATCGTATCAGGAGTAATGAAAGACCCAACTACGAGTGTCACTCACGTTTCAACAAGGGCTAGGATATTTGTTAGGATAAATATACAGAACCGAACATACGTTTGAATGGGCGAAGGCTCTCGTGATATCCTGGGCCAGTGCAATCGAGTGTGATAATTCTTAATCCATTGAAACGTATGTGCGGTTCTGTATTTATCACACACCTACCATGTAACAATCAGTCTACCCGAAAATTGTACTAAAAGCTCTTTTCAACAGGTTAATTGCTCCGTTTCCTTCGTTGTCAACGAGAAATCACTGTTAGGCGGCGAGGTATACCAACCCTAATTTGCTTTTTAATGTTTACGGCATTCAATTGGTCGAAACCAATGGTGGGATGGCCGTGTTATTTATTTATTCATTTTATTTATTTATTTATTTATTGTGTTTAAGGACACTTATTTTTGCGCAATAGCTGATCGTGGTGACCGCAACATGGATATATAGACAAGTCCAGCTAATCGTTTATCCACGTGTTGCTAATTTTAGAGGCACTGGTTGCCGGGTCCTATTTTACCAGCAAAACAAAGCGTGCTTACCACAATAAACAATCACAGCTTCACTCTCTAGGATTCCCACGGAGAAATGGCCGTGTGAAGTTGTACGCAGTTGAGCAACAACTTCAAACGAATATCCCACATTCATATGAGGAATGGTCGTTTGTTTCTGTCTATTTCTTGAGTTATGAACCCCCCAAAACTAAGGCCAAACTATGTTTGGCCTTTGGTTTTGGGGGTTCATAACTCAAGAAATAGACAGAAACAAACGATCATTCCATATAACTATGCTTGAGGGGCAATAAATTTAAATACTCTCTACTTTGCGGAGTTAGAATAAAAACCAGGTCGAATTCTGCTTGAAATAACGATACATTTCACTGAACATTGTTCTTGTGTCATTAAAAACTTTATTGACCAATGAATTGCGTAAGTTGAAAGGAACGTCCTAGGCCACAACCACACAAGATTTCAATCTCCTTTTCCACTTGACGTGAGGGTGTTGTCATTAAAAGCAACACTGAATTAAATTGAATTCTGATTTTGACCATTTCCTGAGAAACTGTTTGTAAATGTGGAGTTCGATATAAACCCAGATGACATGAAGTTGGTTGAACTTTGTCTCAGAAAGAGTTCATTTAGGCTTTTTGGAAATTGGAAAGTTTTGTTGGCGTGAGTTTCGTTTGTGGATTATTATGACCGGCCATTGTAAAAAGCATGATATGGATTTTATTGTTTATTAAATTTTATTTTGAAAGTCTTTTTACCAGCAAAACAAAGCTTGCTTACCACAATAAACAAGCACAGCTTCACTCTCTAGGATTCCCAAGTGGAAATGGCTGTGTGAAGTTGTATGAAGTTGAGCAACAACTTCAAACGAATATCCCACATTCATATGAGGAATGATCGTTTGTTTCTGTCTATTTCTTAAGTTAGGAACCCCAAAAAACTGTATAGATAAATTTTAATTCCTTTTCATGTTGAAACAATATGAGCGTGCAGGGATTCTTTTCTATTCACCCTGCTCAACGTAATCTTTAAGACAGACATTGTGTGCGTGTTTTAGGGCAGGCCTAAATGCGTTTTTTTTCTCTCGGTTCATTGTGTCTTTAAAAAAAAGAAATACTTTTGCCAATCATTTTGCCTGAAAATGCATGAACAGAAAAAACCAGCCAGCGCTATTCTCTAAAATCGTCAATTAATTTTCATTATTTTTTCATTTTGTGTCTCAAAAACATAGGTTATGACCCCTCATTGGAACGAGCTCATCAAGCTCGTTCCAATGAGGGGTCATAACCTATGGTTTTTAAGCAAAATAAATGAAAATAATTAGTTATTCAAGAATCTTTTTTGCAAGTGTCGTCTGCTTTTCATGTTAGGTAAAGTAAAGGATTAATTATACTGCGATAAAACGAGAGATAGTTCATATCATATTTTAAGTAATTTACAGCATTGACAATTCTGATATTTCCACATCAGAGAGTGCAGGATGTTAAATAATGTATTACTATAGGAAAATACCAGGTTAAAATTACTGTGGATTTAATTAATAATAATATTAAATCTTTATCCTTCCGACGATTTGCCGCGGACCTCCAAAGAACGAGGAGGCCTGTATTAGCCTAGTCCCCCTCGAGGCTATTTCCTTCTCCACTCTCCCCCCTTATCTCTCACTATTCAGTCAAAAAGTGTTTCATAATCCTTCCCATTTGTGCTCTCTCATCCTCACAAATTACAAAATTGATCCGTCCATTCCCCACCCACTTATCCTTCGTGTATTCATCACATTTTCCATTCGTTTCCAAAGGAGTCTTGTTCCACCAGACCAATATTTGGGGCTATCTAAAATGAAATGTCCCAGGGTCTCCGTTACTCCTAAGGTATGCATTTGGCACATTCTTTCCTGGCCTTTCCCGACCCCCCCCCCCCCCCCCCCCCTCAACACCAGTAACTTCGAACCCACGTTGAGCAACAAAAAACCCGCCCCGATAAGATCTACCTAGGTCGTTCTTGAAAACTGCCGCATCTTTTTGTATAACCCTTCGAAAGAACTCTTGGTCCTAATTCCAGCGCGCCAATTTATATTGCAATCCTCGAGCACCCTTCCCCCCGATAAAGCTACTTCCCTGCTTCAGTCCCACTGCTAGATTTTCAGTCTCTCTGTGGTAATTGTCCGTTAGCTTCCTTGCTTGCCTTAACCATTCTGACTGGATGTTAGAGATCCATACATGTAGTTCGGCCGCCAGGGCACTGAACCTCAAAGTGGCGTCCAATGTTTGTTTCTCCATGGAATGTGTAAGAGTGACATCTCCTTACTACGAACATATTTACTGGACGTCTGACAGCCTTGAGCAATTTGAAATACCCACGTTTAAGGTGGCATCGTCATTTTGCGGACTTCAGTGTTTGACTGCGGATAATACAACATTCCTGGCGCATACCAGAGGTTAAATCCGAACCTATATACATTTTTAAGGGATGTTTTAGGTATTTGGTGATTGTATTCATACATGCTATTCATTGCTGATGTATCTGTTAAACTTGTTTGTCCATTGCATTACTCTAGTGTGGCGTTGCAAGAGCAGAATGTGACAAAGATATTGTAGCAGCGGGGTGCATCTTTTTGCGTAAGAAATGGGCATGTCCGAGCGTTTCTGTCCGTGATAACGAACAACATCCAACTGATAGTCAATTGGCTGATATTTCTGACTGACCTTCTAAGTCGCGGGAGCCGACTGTGTTGTAACTGAGTCGTTTATTTGCTAGAGTTAAAACAAAACAGCTATAGAATGGGTACTAAGTTTTCCATTCTGAGATGTAATGTCAACATCAAAATTATATATCACTACCTGTATTAGTTCATCGCCAGAACTGGATATTGGTGTGAAGTCAATATTGCGAGCTTCCACATTTGCTGCCGATTTCTTAAAAAACCCAACAATTCATCATAGGAGAATGTTACTCAAAAGACACACATCGTTTTTATGAGGTCTTTAGAATCCTCATCATAGCAGCAAGACCAATTTGCATTGTTGTTGGTATCCTCCGTACCAGTGATGTTACAATGTTGTTAATCAGCATCTTGGGAAGGGTGTGGCCCAATTTCGGTCACATGTTACCGAGAAAAGCCAACAATGCCCTTCTTGAAAATTCAGATATTTTGTCAAAGTTGAGCTCGAGATCATAATTGTGTTTCGATCTATATCCATATCCTTTATTTCGGAGCATATACTTTTCTTTAACCCTTTACCTAACATGGAAAGCAGGCGACACTTGCTAAAAATTCTTGAATAACTATTTTTTTCATTTTTTGTCTCAAAAACATAGGTTATGACCCCTCGTTGGAACGTGCTCGACGTGCTCGTTCCAACGAGGGGTCATAATCTATGTTTTTGAGACAAACAATGAAAAAATAATGAAAATTAATTGGCGATTTTTGAGAATAGCGCTGGCCCGTTTTTTGCCGTTACGTTAGGTAAAGGGTTAAAACTTTCATTGTGCTTTCGGCATCACAGTCAGCTGTGTAATACGGAGAGCCAACCCAGCTCTCGATCTCTTCGCTAAAATCGTTGCAATCCCTGGTGAGAAAAGGACTAAAATGTTGTTGCCGTACTTCTTAGCAAGCTTAGCAACAAAAACTTAACGAGAAATACAAGTACCCCCTCATTCACCATACAATTTGAACAAGTCGACCGAATTGCAAACAAGGAATTGGTCATCTCTCATGAAAGCAACCATCGATTTCAAATCTTCGACATCGGGGCTTGAATCTGTTGAGGTAGTGTCAATGAACTGCTCCGCCGCTGATGCTACATATCTGGGACTCATAAATGCAGACGGAGTTATAACGAGCGTCTGTCGCATGAAAATCATTCATACCACCTGGAGCCCGTAACCTAACCTCTTTCCCATTTTTCTTTACACTGCTCACAAACCCGGAGTATCTCGTAGTTTTGCAATAAACTACTGCTGGTTCCAGGATTCACTGCCAACTTGGCGGAAAATATAAGCCTCTATCCACCTTGCCGGGCGTTTAGCATCTTTTGTCACATCACAATTGCAAAAACAAAATAGACAGTGTCGTTTGAAATCAAACACAATTTGTGCCTGTCATAGCTAGATCTTTTCTCGGGTGGTGCATCCGCCTCGGTAGGAATATCTCTGCTTGATGTAGCTTGTCTCACACTTTTCTCGGGAGCATATTTCTCTACACAATATTTGTGACTTCTTAAGACTAAATTGGCAACCAAATCTAGCTGTAATTCGTTCCCTGAGTTCCAATGTGTTCTATGTGCCTAATGGCACATAGAACACATTGAAACTCAGGGGTTGGATTGTAAATCTACGTGCAGACCATCATTATACCGTTTGCTGCATCTGATTATGTTTTCGATTCGCTTCGATGCCACGTTCATCAGACGGCCACTCACCCTAATAACTTCACATCCGTATTTCGGTGAGAAAAAGCAAGGAACCGGCCACGACTGGATTCTGCACATAAACCTAAATTCAAATAATGTCGGACTAAATAAAAATGAAATGTCAAAAGAATAAGGTTAGCATTGCCGTCAAATGCTGTTCATTAAACGATTGTTTTCAAAACAAAATATCAGTTATAGGCGAACATCCACTTATTTATGCATTGAATGCCATTTGTGTAATAATAATAACACTTTGGCCAGCCGCTGATTTGTCGCGGTTCTCGGACGAGAAGGCCATGGTTACCCCTGTACTCCCAACTGCCCCCCTATTCCCACGCTTCTCCTCTCCTCCCAACACTCGGAGACGAACTGCTTGATGATATCCCTTGTCCCATTCTTCCCAATCTCTCCGATTAGCATATTAACCCTCTCCTTTGAGTTTCCCCCTAACCACATGTCCTTCATTCTCCCATCCCACTTCCCCATTATACTCCCAGTGAATCTCATTCTTTTAGACTGATACTTTGTGCATTCTAGAAGAAAGTGTTCCAGGGTCTCCACCATGTCCAAGTTACACATCTGGCACTCCCTTTCACCGTCTTTCCCAATTTTTCCCCTCAGCTCCAGGGATCGCGACCTCAGCTTGAACAACAGTGACCCCCCAAAGGTGCCATCAAGGTACTCTTCAAAACCTGGCTTCTCTTTATCACGCAGGCCATCCAAAGACCTCTTTGATTTGACTCCCTCTCGCCAATTACGGTTACAATCCGCCATGACCCTTTCTCTGACGATTTGTTCACCCTGGTTTGCCCCAACGTCCAGGTCCGAGATCTCCAATGAGTAGTTCTCTACTAGTTCCCTCTATATGCGTATAAACTTTTAGATTTTCTAGATGCTATTATATAAGAATTTCAGCACCTGGGCTAACTATCTGAATTGGAATTGTGTACCCCAGTTCTGTGACGAATATCTCAAATTGCTTAATGCTGTCAAACGTCTAGTAAACCTTTTTTTCTGAATCAGGAGATGTCCATCTATCAGAATCCACCGAGAAGAAAACTTTGGAGGCGACCCTGAGGTTGGACAGACAGTTGGCATTTGGCGGCCGGAGGATTAGGTGCAGGTAATTCACGCAGCATAATTTTCCCATATCTTTTCTATCTTTAACCGGCATTCACCGATTTCCTCTCTAACCGCTTCCAGTATGGTATGCATAATTTTGTAGAATCTCCAAGTTCCCCACTTCTGTTTAATTTAGAGGGATCACATCCGTTCCATACCAGTGGCGGCGCCAGAATTTTTTTTTTTTTTTGGGGGGGGGGCAACTAGGGGGGCAGACTCCCATGAAGGGAGTCAAATACGTAAAGGATCATATCATTACTTTGTTATGAGGTAGTCCAAACTTGGACCAAAGTCCGTAATATACTTTTTTGGTTTGGTACGTCCTGATTCAAAAAATCCTGGATCCGCGTCTAGTGGGTCTGTGCGTGAGAGAGAGAGAGAGAGAGAGAGAGAGAGAGACTTCAAATAATTGAACAGTGCAAGGGAGATAATGCCCGTCTGTCATAATGCGAAATCCATGAATTTTTTTAGACAAGGGATATGGACAGACATGCCTTTGTTGGCTCATAACTTAATTATAACGTATAAGTATCTGCATCCGAGTCTTTAAATCTCTACTGCCTGGATGTGTTCATCAGCTAGCCTGAGGCTTCGGGCTAAGTGTGTATGGGAAATTATTGGGAATAAAAAAAGAGAGGGGTGTGTGTGTGTGAGAGAGAGAGTGACTGAATGTGTTTGTTTGTGAGGGTGGATGGAAATGCATGCGAGATGGTTGGGGGGGGGGGGGGCAACTGGGGGGGGGAAGCCTTCGTTTGGGGGGGGGGGGGAATGCCCCTCCCCCCTAGCGCCGCCACTGTTTCATACGTTATACTTGGTAATCTGATTCTCTCTCGCATAGTGTTTTTTCAACGAACGCCTTTTTAATGCTATTTCTCCCAAGGAGTTATAACTGATTGAGTATTCTTTTACCCTTGGTCTTAAGTTTATTTGTGTGGTTTGTGTATATGCCTCTACCTGTAACACATAAATTCACTCCCAAGTATTCATATTCCCCGAAAGTCAAGTATGAAAACTGGTTACACGGTATCGACTTTTCGATATCAGCATCTCAATAAAAATGAATATAAGGCCACACAAAATAAATTAATTGATTCTCATGCATTTTTTAAAATTTTTCTTTTTCTTTTGCAAAAAAGTGACCAAACACGAAGATGATTTCGGCTGTCTTTTTAAACACAGAAATATAGAAAGTGTATATTTATACAAATAAATTCATCCTTAATTTGAAAAATAAAACACGCCTCTAAAAACTGTAGGAACTGCAATTCAAAGGCTTCATATTCTTTCGATGCTCTTCATATTATCTTCGAAGTAAAAGTATTTAATTTATGCCCCTGTGGGAACCCCGGGAAATCAAACAATGCTCGTTTACTGTGGTAAACAAGCTATGTTTCACTGGTAAAATAGGACCCAGTAACTAATGCTTGGGGTGCGATTCCTCTAAACTAAGCAACATGGGGTACTGGTTGACCTTGACTTTATCTCCATGTTGTGGTCATGATTAGCTATTGTGCAGAAGTATGTGACATTACACACCAATTATAGATAAATTTAATAGATGGGAATTTGCCTCGTTACAATTTATGGGAGAGTGCCCACAGGCACTCTCCCATAAATTGTAACAAGACAAACATCTTGGAGACGCAACTAAATAAATATGCATCAATCAAAAAAAAAAGTAAAAACTTTCAGATCTCCCTAAGTTTTTACTAATATTGGAAGACACTGAAAGGCAATAACTGTGTCCAATGAGGGGTTCAAATTCAATGGGGGACTGCCTGAGAATCAAAACACTTTTTTCTTTAGCCAAAAACAAACTTTATAAAATGTATGGAAATTTAAGGTGGAGTACCTTTTTCAAATTTCGACCTAATAATTTTGATTGTAGGACAATGTTACCCCTTTTCCAGAAAAAACCTTGGAAAGAAAATGAATGCTTTTTACTCACCATATAAACGACTGGATCATAATTATACACTTGGTCATTATTCTCCCGATATGGTATACTTACAGGAAAATATTTGAGTTTTACGAAACCAACAACAAGACCTTTGGTAATATTTTGTCCCAAACCATATATTGATATTTGTATATATAATTAACACCAAGTGATATGTTAACTAAACAAAACTCGCAAAGGGTTTGCAACGAAGTGTAATAAATGTCAACATTTTGAAAAGCTCTTCTGTTCCATTAGTGACGTCAGTTATTTCTTAGAGCTAACAAACTCGACCAATTTGACTGGACGAGTGCCAGATATCATTCATTGATTAGGCCTAAAAGGTTAAACATCTGTTTCTCAGGCCCTCCCGCATGGTCCTTGGGCTGCCACATACTCTCTTTTTTACAACCAATGCAAACTTTAAAAAATAAAAATGAAATGGTTTATGGCAGATACTTTAAATTTTCCCTTGAATGCAAGAAGGCTTTGCAATGCTTTTGCACTCAAGGGACGAAATACACCTCCAACCATGCTATTCTGCACATTATGATGCATAAAACATAAAACAAACCAAGAACATGAACTTTTGATTGCAAAAATCAAAAAATAATTACAAAAATAAAATATAAAATAAAAAACCGCCCGCCCGCCCACATGCATTTTTAACAAAAGGGGCGCGGTGGCGTTGCGGTAACCGGTTCTCGTCAGATCACCGAATTTAAGCAACTTCGAGCCCGGTTCGTCATCGGATGGGTGACCGTCTGAGCGATCGATTCGGACTCCCGCGTTGTGTCCTTGGGCAAGGTACTTAATCCCGATCGTCCGCATGGGGGCACGATGACGCCGTGTACTAAGGCGTACTTCACGTCGATGCTGCGCAAGTCTTCAACCAATCTAACCCTGCTTGTGCTGCAGTGCGGAGTTACGATATTGTGGAGCTGGCAGCTGCTCGTCGTTGCTCGGTAGTTTTCTCCGGGTACTCCGGCTTCCTCCACCCGTAAAGCTGTCACGGTCATGATTAGACATTGTGCATAAGTATGTGACCTTAAACACCAATACATAAACAATTTTAACACAAAATGGCCTGAGAAACAGAAGATCTACTTTATTGGGCCTAATCGTTCTTTGTTGTGTACTGCGCCGGTGTATTAAGATGAAAGCAGCAAAATGTTTTTAACATTGGAAAAACTCTTTCTGTGCTGGCGTTCGATTTCAACCAGATAATTATATGCCGTCGGGGGCGCGGTGGCTCAGTTGGTAGAGGTGCAGGCTGCAAGCCGAGAGGTCCTCGGTTCGAATCCCACCTGCGGCAACCGCGTTGTGTCCTTGGGCAAGACACTTCACCCCGATTGCCTACATGGGGGCATGATGACGCTGTGTACTGAGGCGTACTGCACGTCGATGGTGCGCATGTCTTCAACCAATCTAACCCTGCCTGTGCTGTGGTGCAGAGTTCAGAGTTACGATGTTGGAGAGCTGACAGCTGCTCGTCGTTGCTCGGTGGTTCTCTCCGGGTACTCCGGCTTCCTCCACCCGTAAAACTGTCACGGTCACGATTAGCCATTGTGCATAAGTATGTGACCTTAAACACCAATAAAGAAATAAATATTATATGCCGTCAATCAAGGGAGAAAATGGAGGTGAAGGGACTATATAATTTCTTTTATTAACATCGAATGTCGCAGTCAAGAATTTCTTGGTTAATTTGTCGAAAACAGTAAGCCAATAATCTAAAAATAGAAAAAGTCTAACCGTAACAGTTTTCATCAGATAGTTGCATCTAAGCACTTAATTCTACGAACTGCTCCTCAGAAGAAATCAGCGACAGTACTTGTCTTTTTCAAATTTCTCGGATGCCATAGAATTAAGAAAGGACGCTGGTTTTGTTTACATTGGCATGGCGGGGGTTCGAACCCACGCCGAGAGAGTTTCCTTCGGCACCAACCGCCCAGCGAAACTATACTGAACCACGCACACCACTCGGCCACCGACAGACAAGTACTGTCGCTGATTTCTTCTGAGTTGCAGTTCGTAGAATTAAGTGCTTAGATGCAACTATCTGATGAATAATTAAATAATTGAGTATTCCGTGTGTTCTGTACTGGCCTCGTATATACTTGGTTAACTAGCATTCCCTTTGGGTCTGTCGGTGGCCGAGTGGTGTGCGTGGTTCAGTATAGTTTCGCTAGGCGGTTGGTGCCGAAGGAAACTCTCTCGGCGTGGGTTCGAATCCCCGCCATACCAACGTAACAGTTTTGTATACTGTATGTTGAATTACCTTGGATATGAATGATTGTAGAAGTATCTGATGTTATGATGACGTTAAAATCAAGTGTATGTACCCATCTGGACATCAAAATAATTTCACCAGCTGTTGGCTCTTCGTCCCCTGAGTTCCAATGTGTTCTATGTGCCAGTAGGCACATAGAACACATTGGAACTCAGGGGGCGACTTGACAAACGGTAGATTGGAGAGGACGTTATATGTTAGTGAACTATCCTTACTCACCTCATCACCATCCAGAGATTCCAGTGTTGGAAAAAAGATGCACTACGGTTTGGAAACAATGAACAGTTGGCACTGAATAACGAAGTTGTAAGAATCAGAATGTGTTCCACCCGAGGGAACCCTGGGAACCCCGGGAGGTGAAGCAGTGCTTGTTTACTATGGTAAACACGCTCTGATTTACCGGTAAAATAGGACTCAGTCACCAGTTCTTGGGGTGGAGGTCTTCTGGGTAACACGGGTATAAACGATTGACTACACTCGAATTTATCGTCCTTTGCGGTCATACATAGCTATGAATACAAATTAATTAATCAATTAATCAATTAATTAATTAATTAATTAATTAATATCTGGCATTGGACTAAGTTCAGATTATTATTGTCTTCGTTATACAGTAAATACAAAATCAGAATCACAACATTATATAAAACTTTTGAAAATATACAATACATCTTCTCTGATAATTTCAACTTTTTCGAAAGATAAACAGTCTTCCATGGGATTTGTAAGCTATAGGTTCAGATATTTATAACTAAGTAAGAAATTGAGCAGTTCTATATGTAAATAGCATAAAATTCCGTAGATTTTTAAATTATTTGGCATTAAGTGTCAAAAATCGTTAAAATTTGCATTATAAATCGCGTAATATCTTTATTTCATACCTTGAAAATCCTTCAGAAAGTACCATAATATACAGGCATTAGTTCACTGCTCGGATTCCAGTACGAGTTTTATCCTCCAGTGGGGCGCGCGGAGGATTATTTCACGAGGCGTTAGCCGAGTGAAATAATCCGCGCTGCCCACGAGAGGATAAAATCGAACTCGAATCCGAGCAGTGAACGTTTGTATTTATTTTATTTTCTCCTTATTTGCTTTTCTAAAACATCCTTTTTATAATTAATTCAACCCAACCGTATTGTAAACACTAAAAAACAGTCCATCATAGCTGGGAGTGGAATACGACTCTGGGAGTGGAAGGCGAGTGGGAGTGGGAATACGATTTGTTTTGAGGGTACAAAAACGAAGGAAATAAAATTAATAATGTTACCTTTAATATCGATTCCACAAATATCTTCTATAGAACATGTAATCGATGTTTGTTCGTGAGTTCAACATGTTCACATCTATCCGCGTCCTCTCACCATTTCAACGCCGCAGTTATGCTCTTACTAAATCAAGTGTTTCCTTGTGTTGAGGGGGTTCCCAGAAGACCTGACAGAGATGTCAGTTAAAGGATATTAATATATGTATATATATAGCCCACACGCAAATACCGCCATTGGATATTGATGTTTCTATCATTCTATTAATAATATTACGTCGCACGAGTGCAAGAATGTTCTATGTCCCCTGTGGGACATAGAACATTCTAGCACCCAGGCAACGATTAATTGTATCAGTTTGGGATCCATATTTGTTAACCTAGGCATATTAAAATTTATATCGATTGATGGAGTTGTTGATGAACCATAGAAAAAATCAAACGCAGAAATGAGATCCATGCAGCTACAAAAAACTATGAAATGGGTACATAAATTTTAATTTTGGTAGGGGCGTAAATTTGGTAGAAGTTGGTGGAGTCCCCCTCCCTCCCTCCCATCCATTCTTCGCCACGTCAAGCAATATAGTCTGACCCGATAGTACTCTTCCAAACCTTATTTAAAATTTAACTAGAAAAAAAAGTTTTTCCCAACGATTTTTAAAATATGGCAAATATTATTTTATCATATAATCACCATCAAATAGCTAATTACGGAAAGATCGTTCCCAACACGTCCAATAAACGCATGACGTCAGAAGTTAACGTCGACGTCGTAATGTCGTGAGTTGGTTTTCTAAGTAGAATTGAATTTATTTATTTATTTATTTATTGATGTTTAAGGTCACATATTTATGCACAATGGCTAACCATGACCATGACAGTTTTACGGGTGGAGGAAGCCGGAGTACCCCGAGAGAACCACCGAGCAACGACGAACAGCTGCCAGCTCCCCAACATCGTAACTCCTCACTGCAGCACAGGCAAGGTTAGATTGGTTGAAGACATGCGTACCATCGACGTGCAGTACGCCTTAGTACACGGCGTCATCGTGCTCCCACGCGGGCAATGGAGATGAAGTGGCTTGCCCAAGGACACAATGCGGTTGCCGCAGGTGGGATTCGAACCGAGGACCTCTCGGCTTGCAGCCTGCACCTCTACCTACTGAGCCACCGCGCTCCCTAGAATTGAATTAATCTTCTGTTATATTCCATTAACAGTTTATCTAAGACGAATAACGGTCACATTTGTTTAAAACATTTCCTAAAAAACTTAATAAAACAAATAATAATAATACACTCTCCACGTACTGTAGTATATAACGTGTTTAACGTGAGAAATTTAACCATTTGAGCACGATATCACGCCTTTTCGCCCTAGGGTCGTCATACGACCCGCATTCATAAAATGGATGGATGTTTCCTGAATTTGTATGGCAGAACAATCAACATTCACAGCGTGCAACCGAAGGCTGCACGCTGAAAATGTTGATTGTTCTGCCATACAAATTGAAAATTATTGTATCCAGACAAAATTCCCTTGGACAAAATTACCTTCAGATGAAATCGCCTCAGAAAAAATCCCCTCTGGACATAATGCTCTCACATTAACTTTCCTAGGCTGACAAAATCCCTTAATTTTCTTCATTTTTCAGAGATGGGTATAAAGGTATTTATTTCATACACTGTTCACCTTGTTAGACGAGGAGTTGACATTTGTAAAAAGATCCCCCGGATAAGAAAACATACCGTATAACCCTCAAAAACAAGAATTCCAAATTTGAAATGGAATTTTAAACCCTGGTAAATCTTGGCTAGGGTCGGTTTTAATGAACACGGTTCAGAAATTCCATATCAAGTTGTGACTTGTTAGTGGTCCTCTATACGATAGCCTCATTTATAAAATATATTCTTCATTATTATTCAGTAGTATTTTATTTAATTTTCTTTAATGATATCCGATATTTCACTAAATGTTTCAAGTTCTGAGCCGTCAGTATTTGCAAACATATCTTCTGAATAACAACATTTCTCATTGGTTGCCTTGAAAACATAGTACATGACCCCTCATTGGAAGGATCTCGATGAGCTCGTCCAGTGACGGGTCAAACGCAATGTTTTCTCGGAAACACACACACACACACAAAATTTTGTTGGCGATGTTCGTGAATAGTGCTGGTCGGTTAGGGTCATTGCGTTATAATGTTTTAAAACTCTTGGATTATGTCCGCATCTGAAACTTAAATTGAGGGGATTATATTTTTTAAATTTATAGGACTGTGTCAGCCTCTGCAAATTAAATTAAGGGGATTAAGTCCTACGAGGGCTATTTTATAGGATAGTGTTCTAAGAGGATTCTCCTAAGGGGGAGGGGGGGGGGGGTTTGTCCTAAAATCGAAAATATTAATTGGTCAACCCCCAAATAACGAATATGGACTCTTCCAAACGGTGGCACTGAACTCTCAAGGAAGATACCATCAGAGTTTAAAGGGTTAAATTACATGTTGATGAACTCCCCCTGATGTATTGTAATTTAAAGCTTTTATACAAGTTCTGCTTACGCCAAATTATGTAATATTTCTCCGAGGAATATCCATTCACATGAGGCATCGGTGATGTAACGATAAAAAAGCAATTTTTAAAGCAATTAAATTTGTTTCGTGATAAGAAAAATTGAAAGCGTTTAATTGTGACTCACTGCCAACGTTTCGGCATAAACAACCAACGTTGTGTTCACATACTTGAATTAATTGCCGTTCTACAGATCTCTTGTTTTGCCGTAGATTCAGAACGAAACTGATATTTAAAATGTTGAGAATATCAGACCTTCATATTCACCTAATTTGGGCACATCACATTCAAGTAAAAAATGTGCCCAAAATATGACAAACCGTATGATAAGTCAATACGCATACAAATAAAATACAATACAGGGCTTTATAAGATATATTTTGCAACGTGCAAAAGTATTTCTTAACATATCGTCCTCTGAGTTCCAATGTGTTCTATGTGCCTACTGGCACATAGAACACATTGGAGCTCAGGGGATGATATTTCTTTATTATAGAATGTTACAAGCTGTTGGTAGCCAACTCCTAATTTGGGCACAGCGTTTACGCCTTGAATTTGGAGTAATATAAGAGGCCTGGAGTATATGATTTCTGGTGTGGATGTTCCTGTGTCACCTTTAGTACATTCTCACTGATTCTGAAAACGCTGTCGAGTCCAAACTAATCCCAATCATCGCATAGTTGCTGTTCAGGAAAGGTTCTTGGTCTTTCGTTCTCACCGCCTTAGTATCGCGCTTGGATGCATAGAAGATAGTTTAAATGGGAGACACGTCTTGAGCCTAAAGCTGTGATAACATGGGAATAAACGATGGGGAAAAGGAGCACGGTGGCTCAGTGGTAGACTGTTGGACTTCTATGCTAGAGGTCCCGAGTTCGAACGCCGTCCGGGACGACCCGCGTTGTGTCCTTGGGCAAGGGACTTTATCTCGGTTGCCTACATGGGGGCACGATGACGTCGTGTACTAACGCGTAATGCATGTCGATGGTGCACATGTCTTCAACCGCTGTAACCCTACTTGAGCGGAGCTTGGCCATAGTTATAATGTTGAGGAGCTGGCAGTTGCTCGTCGATGCTCGGTGGTTCTCTCCGGGTACTCCGGCTTCCTCCGCCCGTCAGACTATCGCGGTCATGCTTAGCCATTGTGCATAAGTATTTGACCTTAAACAGTAATAAATTAATATAACGATGGGAAGTGGTCTTGAATTTTTTGTTTATTGTGTTGATGCATAGTACTTTCACATCGTTCCAAATTTCTCTCTTTTTTCGTTTTTCATCGATAAGAACACTCCCTCGCGCTGATTTTAGAGCCCCTCCCGCGCTGATGACGAGAAGTGGAGAAATGCGAATTTATTCCAAAAAGGACTCAATGTTCGGCAACTGGGGTGGAAATCGTCTAGAGCGGGCAGTATGCAATCATTGGGTGGACTTGATTTTATACTTGTGTTGCTGCCGTGAATGATATAGTCATAGCTGCTGAAAGTAATGTTAAGCAACAATAAATAGTAATGCACTTGGGAATCTCTCGGGAGAATATTCAAGGGGTAATTACCGACAATGTAATTTTTCTACCTCTCTCAGGTGGCACTCAAACACTCTAACAAGGAATTTAATACCTTGCCCGATACATTCCAGTCTATGTCTTACCTCTCGGTGACATTATCCGAAGCCATGGCCTTGACTTTCATTTTTACGCAGATGACACACACCTGTATATTAGTTTTACTCACGCCTTTGAGCCTGAAACATGCAGTAAGATTTAACTTCGCATTTCAGACATCAAGATATGGATGACTAAAAACTTTCTTAAATTGAACGATGACAAGACAGAAGTAATATAAAAATTTCTACCTCATCAACTTTCAAAATATCCAAACAGTCCCTCAATATTTGAGGTTCTACGATAAAACCCAGTAGCTGTGTTCGAAACTTAGGTTATTTCATGGATGAGAATTTGGCCGCTGATGAACATATCAAACATGTCTCTTGCAGTGCATTTTTTCATCTTAGAAATATTAGCAAAATTCGCCCCTTCATTGACACACAGACGTCACAACAGGTTGTCCACGCCTTTGTTACTAGTCGCCTCGACTACTGCATCTCTCTTCTGATTGGCTCAAAAACATCTATTCTTGAAGAGCTGCAACACATCCGAAATTGTGCTGCACGGGTCATAACCAGAACTAAAAAGTACTGCCATTTAACACCAGTACTCTCTGAGTTACACTGGCTACCCGTTAAGCAAAGACATCAATGTAAAATTGTCCTTTTGGTGTTTAAGCGTATCTCGGGATCTGCACCATCCCACTTCTCCGATCTGCTTACCGTCCATAAACCACCGAGGTTTCTTAGGTCATCAGGTCAGCTCAATCTGATTCAGCCCGCATCTAAATTTACTAATGCTGGTGGTAGGGCCTTTGCTGTTGCTGTTGCCCAAGGCTTTGAAATTCTCTTCCAATCAACATGGAAAATAGTAAATCACTTGAATCATTCAAGTCTGGTACTAAAACCTACCTTTTTCGTTAGGCATTTTCTTCAGTGGTCTTTTAATTTTGGTCATAAACTGATATTACCAGGTGTGTGAGTGTGACTGAGTTAGTGAGGATTGCCTCGTTACTCGTCAAGTTACACTCACATACTTGGTTTGGTAAAGTTGTAGTTTGTTTTTATTTTGTTTTAATTCAATAACCTTTTTCTTATAGGTTCTGTCGCTTCTATCGCCAGGGTATAGCCTTGGTTGCTGATGTGGCGTTGGGCACCAATAAATGATAATAGTGATCCATGTATCTGTGAGAGAATGTACGTGTATGTGTGTGTATGTATGTATGCAGTTATTGTACAGCTATTGAGCACCGTGAGTGGATTCTAGGCTTTAAAATTATTATTATTATTATTATTATTATTATTATTATTATTATTATTATTATTATTATTATTATTATTCCTTTTAAAATTAATTAAAATTGTCACCTTTCCTTCCAAACCATCATTCTTTTATTCATAATGGTAACGAGTACATTTGATTGAGAGGATCATAAACCATAAACAATGTCATGAAAAAAAAAACTATTTCACGCAGGGGCGGCGAAAGCTCAATAAAAGTGGAGGGCCACAAATTCACAATGCTACCCTGGTTCGACCCAGTGTTAAAAAGGTTACAATCGTATATCGGTAAATGTACCATGACACGATATAGTCTCTCGTTTAGATGAATATGACACCGTGTGGTCACTGTCCTGTCCGTGTTTTCTACTTCAACCATTTTCCAACCCGAAGGCCAGCCTTCGGGTTGGAAAATATTTGAAGTAGAAGAAATGGACCGGAGCCACCGAAAGTGGGATTCTTTGGCTAAATATTGTTTGGATTTGAAAATAATGTCCCAGGAATGCTGTATATTGACACGTTTTCATGCGTCCATTTTAACTCGGTGTGAAACTGCGAAAGATATCTGTGGAAAAAAGTGGAGGGTCACGTGCTCCCTGGCCCGCCGCCTCTGATTTCACGTAAAAAGAGACATAACATCATTTATGACGGGAGCGCGGCGGCTCAGCGGTTACGGCATTGAACTTCAAACCGAGAGGTGCACGGATCGATCCCCACCAGAGGTAACTGCATTGCGTCCTTGGGCAAGGCACTTAATCCCGATTGCACACGTTGGATCCCGATGGCGCTGTGTTCTAAGGCGTACTGCACGTCGATGGTACACTTGTCTTCAACCAGTGCTAACACTGCTTGTGTGGAGATTGTACGTTAGGGAGTCTGGCAGTTTCCGGCCTTTGCTCTGTGGTTCTTTTCGTGTACTCCAGCTTCCTGCACCCGTAAAACTGTCCGACACGAGATGACTCTGGCTGTCGATAGTGCCGTTAAACCCAAATAAAAAATAGAGGACAAATGCAAATGACGATGCTTCAGTCTAACACGAGGACATTTCTGCCAACCTTTTTAATAAAGGATTGAACAAGTCATATTGTTATCACGTTATCAATAACGTGCCTTCCAACTGATTAATGGAGTCTCAGTATCTATAATCGCGGGATTCATTTACTGAACATCTCCAGCTGCGTTCGTCTCGGTTATCTTTAATTGTTATTAACACACACACGGCTGTGCTGTTACAATTACTGCTGGCTGTAAACACGTGATTTAATGTACTTCATTTAATTATACGCAAACACGTTCGGGGAAGTGTTTTAAGAGCTACAAATTATTACGTCCCTTGCTTTGTAAGAACAAACTAAGGACGGGAGCGTATCTCAAGGGAGATAATCGAACAGTATATACATTACCGAATAGAATTGGCGTGTGGGCGTTTTGAGCTAGTTCCACCCCCTTTAACGCACCCCTCCCCACATTTGGAAACCCCAACCCACAAGGATACACTTGACTTGACTTGACTGACTGAGTACATATGTCAAGTTGAGTGGTGATTCGATAGACGGTGTGGGCGATGTTGGAGAACACACCCACACCCTCCGTCTTGTTTGACCGACTGTGTGGGGACTTGTTTTTTCTTTTGTTCTCGGTTACAAATGAGACCCCACAAAATCGGGAGGACAAACCATAATTCATTGTTTTCTTTGTGAGGACATGCCGAAAACAAAGGGAATCCTTGTAGGGAAACAAACACTTTTGTCTAGGTACTCTCAAAGTGGGGTATACAGACGTCTACACACGTCTCATTTCAACAAAACCATATCATGTGCCCCCATCATTGGAACGAGCTCGTTCCAATGAGGGGTAACATGAGATAGTTATCTTGAAATTTTTTCATAAATATATTTTTTTCAACTGCTTAATTTGTAAATTTCGTGGACGGATGCGGTCGATTCGTTAGATAAAGAGTGAACCCACATGTAGTAAATATATAGAATGTACCCAATGTAGCTTGGTGCACCAAATGTTCACCACTTATGGTGAAGTGGTGTTAACCGCGAGCCTTTGACGCGCGGTTAACACCACTTCACCATGAGTGGTGAACATTTGGTACACCAAGCTACTTTGGGTATATTTTATTTATACCATGATCGTCAGATTATTAAGAGTTGCTATTATTTTACTCGAGTTTACTGAGCAGGAGCCATACATACGTGCGAATTTGCATTTGTTTACATGAGGATCGGTGGGCGGTACTTCCACTGTCAATTTTATCACCAAAACGAGATAGAAAAAGAAGCAGGGCCTTTTTCATTTTAATAACATAATAACATACTGTTTCGAGTTATGGATGCTTTATTAACACGCGACAATGCATGTTTGTTAATTTTTGGCATTTTATGGGGTAAACACATTTAAAAACGTAATAAATAATTGCCACTTTCATTTCACTCTTCGCGAGGCGACGTGCGATAAATTTAGACAAGTTCGTATTAAGGTCGACGTCACCAAAGGTCAACTTGGATGTAGTTCCACTGTAGGTGTAAATTTTAACTATTGAAATCCCATTGCTGGCGTGTTAACCACGGTTGGTGTATAAAGCAAAAATTTATGTCATAGGCTTTTCATGTATAGTAGAATAGGTAATCATGGTATAAAAATAAATATTATTTATTTATTTATTTATTTATTTATGTTTAAGGTCACATATTTATGCACAATGGCTAATCATGACCGTGACAGTTTTACGGGTGGGGGAAGCCGGAGTACCCGGATAGAACCACCGAGCAACGACGAGTAGCTGCCAGCTCCTCAACATCGTAACTCCGCACTGCAGCACAGGCAGGGCTAGATTGGTTGAAGACATGCGTACCATCGACGTGCAGTACGCCTTTGTACACGGCGTCATCGTGCCCCCACGCGGGCAATGGAGATAAAGTGTCTTGCCCAAAGACACAACGCGGTTGCCGCAGGTGGAATTCGAACGGAGGACCTCTCGGCTTGCAGCCTGCACCTCTACCTACTGAGCCACCGCGCCCCAATAAAAATAAATAAATCATTGTGTAGTCGTGTAGCAGGTTTGTGTGGTAAAAGTGGAGGGGCAAATGTCCGATGTGCCCTACTGGTTTCACCGCCCTTTCTTGCTGACCCTTCGGTCAAAGCTAAGAACGGGTTCTTCTTCATTTGAACTAAGCGCTCTCATCCACCCTCAATTCATAAGCTTTCTCCTCCCCTCATCCCCTCGCAGGTATTTTTCCTTTTTCCAGATTGGTAGGTTCACAATAACGATAGACATCGCCACACCATGTCGCTGTTTTCCAAAAATACACCTTTATTATTCATTCATCCCGGATGTGATGCTGGCCGAACTATCGTCGTTGTTGGATAATCAATTTGTTTGTTGGCAACATCGTGATAGCATGTCTTCTCCACTTTTATGTTTTATGAAAAGATATTGTCAGGAGCATAATCTTCCTACAAGTAATTGATTTGTTCTCTTAGTCTAATTGTATTGTATATTTAATTCCATCAGCTTTGTTAAGAAAATCTTAACACTCCGAACCCGGGGGAGCCGGAAAAATAGAAAACTGTATTTCGTCAGAGATTAATTATTTTTCTTTAATACAATTGCAGTACCTCACGTCAATGGTGCACTTGTCTTCAACCAATGGTAACCCTGCTTGTGTGGAGTTAGTACGTTGGGGAATCTGGCATTTGTTCACCGTTGCTTCGTGGTTCCCTCCGGGTACTCGGGTTTCTTCCATCCGTAAAACTGTCCGACACGAGGTGACCCTGGCTGTCGAAAGTGTCGTTATCCTCCAATAAATAAATAAAAACCTTTGCACCTGACATGTAACGGGACAAATTGAACGAAGGGCAAATACTATAAAACCTTTACAATTGTTTTTTCTATAATTGTATTTTCTAGTTATGACTTTAAATAGGTTGAAATGAACCATTAGCATTTTCAAAGATGTGGCAATTTGCCAGTTGGCAAATTGCCATACCTTTTAAAATGCTAATGATTCATTTCAGTCAGTTATATTAATAGGTAGAAAATACAATTCTAGAAAATACAATTGTAAAAGTTTCATAGTATTGGATAAGTAATAAACAGCTTTTACAATTTGTAATATAGATACCATGTTATGGATGTTCCTCCTCCCAGGTTCAGAAATGAAAGTGTCAGTGACACAGTAGCTTAACTTGAATGTGTGCTGTTTTGATGAAAAGGATAATGTTCATTGTTTATGAAAGGATTATGAAATACGACAAGAATTGTGACCATTGAGAATATGTTGATTTCTGTTCCTTGTATACTAAGTTTTCAATAAAAATAATTTGAGGTGTAGACTGTACTAAATACCCGAGGGGTGGGTTAATGTGGCCCTCACAGTTAATGTATGTTAACCAAAGTTACAGTGATATTATTCAAAAAGGAGTCATCCTATCGAGTTACAATAAAATCTCCCCGCAAATACTGCCTGTAGACTGTGCTAACAGTTTTTGGACTTCGGGCCTGCGTAGCCATCACGGTTGACTGATCACAACCAAAAGGGAACGTACTCGTCTGGACATTACACTGAGTCATCCTACCAAGTTACAATGAAATCCCTTCGTATTAAATATGACCTGTAGATTGTGCTAAAAGTTTTTGGAATTCGGGCTTGAGCAGCCGTCACGGTTGACAGATCATGACCAAAAGGGTACGTTCTCATCTAGATATTATACAGAGTTATCCTACCAAGTTACCATGAAATTCCTTCATAAATACGACCTGCAGATTGTGCTAAAGGTTTTCGGGTTTTGGGCTCGGGCAGCCATCACGGTCGACCGATCGGGACCAAAATGGGACGTTCTCATTTAGACATGACCTCAGATCTGCAGAGGAAATTTCGTGACGATCAGACAAGAACTATGGGGTGTAGCCTGTGCTAAAGGAAAATGTGAGCAGACTCACAGACTAACAGACTCACAGGCTAACAGACTTCCGCACGCGTATGGCAATAGCTTATCTTGATTTTGTCAAGTTAAGCTAAACACGGAGGCGTTTGCAAATAATTTTTCTAAAAATTCACCCACAAGGACAGACGTAATAGTTTTACACAACCGAGAGCTCGTACGTCTACATTACACGGTCGTAATTTCATCTTTGAATATTCCAAACCTGACTAGTCAGGACATGCCATACCGAGAATCGATGCCACGGCTGTATATTTGTGGTTCACGGACGCCGGTGTAACAGGAATGGAAGTCCGTAGGAAAATTAGTCCCTCTGGACTATTATTCCGCGGAATTATAGTCCTAGGTCTAACATTTCTAGGAATAGTAGTCCGGCGGACTACTATTCCTAGAAATGTTAGACCTAGGACTATAATTCCGCGGAATAATAGTCCAGAGGGACTAACGTTCTTACGGACTTCCATTCCTTTTACACCGGGTGTAAATTTTAGCAGCATTAGACAAAAATTGTAAAGGGCACTGCGTCATGCTTACTCTTGGTCGACCTGAACGCGGTCGGTCGGCATTAGATCCAGCGGTTCTATACCTTCCAATGAGACGGTAAATAGTGGCCACAGTGACTCCGAACTCAGCAGCGAGCTCATCTGGAGGTATCCCAGACTCGTGCATACCAACGGCACGCAACCTCTGATTTTCGGTTAACATTGACATTTTATAAAAAATGATGTCCGAAGACAAAACCTAGCGTGTATTTTCAATAAGCCAGACTCTCTTGCACAACATAACATAAAGAATATCGCCGGTCACCCATTCAATTTGACATTCTCGGGTAGCACGTGCTATTTTGATATCCGTAGCAAAATTGTATATGATTGGGTGGACAACAACAACAACATGTCATTTAATTCTTCTTGTTCACAAACATGCAACATTAAAATTATTATATTTCACCCATTATGCTATTTTTCACATTTGTGTTGATTAATCACTGTTTTTCTCTTGTTTAATTATGAACATAACAAATTATATCTTGTTTGACGGAGCTCACTGAACTCTGTCAGACAAGATATATTTTGTTAAATATCAAACTGCATTATGGGACATATTTGCAGCTGAAAACTTTGTTCTTTTGACATCAGAGTTCAGGGGTTAAAATAAGTATGTTCCTTAACAAGTACAGTACATGGAGAGTGAATTGTAACTAAATCACCCGCGGAGTGGGGTTATCACCCAAGCTATAACTTTCAAATTGTGTACACATCGACAACAAACACAAGCAATGTTTCAGCCAATGGACCTCCGGGTTTAACCCGGAGGTCCATTGGCTGAAACTTTGCTTGTGCTTGTTATGCTTTGCAGCAATTTTGCAATTATTGCTTGGGTGGAATCTCCACTCTGTGGGTGATTTAGTGATAATACACTCTCCACGTACTGTATAACTAATGGGAGGAAGTTGATCTTGTAATCGAGCTTGTTAACTGGAGAGCTAAAATTTATAAAACTTTCCCCCAGCTTCTTCAACCTTGCCTTTGTTGGTGTTGGATTTTGAATTCCATGTCACGAAAACTTGAAAGGTCGAATTGAACTTTTTTAAACTTTGTTTAAGGTGGCAATCCGTGGAAAAATTTCAATCAGGTGATCGCTGAGTTTATAATCGCTGTTAATTTAGAAGTGAGCCTAAACGAAGTCTGCTGTGGTGGCGCAGTGGCTCGGTAGGTAGAGGTGCAGGCTGCAAGCCGAGAGGTCCTCGGTTCGAATCCCACCGACGGCAACCACGTTGTCTCCTTGGTCAAGACACTTCACCTCCATTGCCCACGTGGGGGCATGGTGACGTTGTGTACTAAGGCGTACTGCACGTCGATAGTGCAGCTGTCTTCAACCAATGCTAATCCTTCTTGTGTGCAGTTGGTATGATGGGGAGCTGACAGTTGATCGCCGTTGCACAGTGGTTCTTCCCCGATACTCCGGCTTCCTCCACCCGTAAAACTGTCGTTCAGACATTGTGTAGAAATATGTCACCTTAAACACCAATAAAAAAATAAATAAATAATGAAGTCTGCTGTGGGAGAGAATTGATTTTAACGGTAAAGTTTACAAACTTCTTAGTTGAGCAGAATGGCAAAGTGAAAAACCTGTCTTGTCTCGAATTTACAGCTGTTAATTTAAGTGGGGTTTCGGACGCCCGATTGAGGCAAATGGGAACGTCCATTTTCTTGTGACACCCTCATAATAGATATAAAAGTGTGCATCGTCAGTGTCATTGCAGCATATTTACTATTTGGTTTTGTCAATGAAAGCCAGTTGTAGAAATTGAGAACTATTTGATAAAAATCGCGACATCGGTCACACAGGCAAGGGAATGATGGAAGAATGAAATCATACGAGTTGTGACTATCAAGAGATGACCAGCGTGTTATATAATTATGAGGTTGATGTCGAACCCTGGTTATTGCCTTTCGTCTATTTTGTATTTGAGTTTTTGTTAAATACTGCATATATTTAACTAGTTCTGTAAGCTTTATACAACTTTCCATTCATCGAATAAATAGAGGATATGGAATGAGTGTTTTTCTCATATAATATTTATGAAACGAGTCAAAGAATTTTCCGTTTTGGCGAGCCCAAACGGAAAATTCGGACGAGTTTCATAAATATTATATGAGAAAAACACTCATTTCATATTCTATTTATCATATGACACACACGCACAATTTAGCAACTTAGTATAACTTTTTAACCCATCACCTAACTTGAGTTGCAGACGACACTTGGAAAAAACATCCTCGTATAACTAAAAAGTTTCATTTTTTGCTTCCAAAACATAGGTTATGACCCCTCATTGGAACGAGCTCGTCGAGCTCGTTCCAATGAGGGGTCATAACCTATGTTTTGGAAGCAAAAAGTGAAAATATAAAAAAATGAATGGCGTTTTTCTTGTAGGTAAAAGATTAATACAATATAACCCACCCTAAATAGGACAGATAACGTAAATTCTCCCAACTGAAATTATGCAAATGTGACCCAGTTGTATTTTGTTTAGGCAATCAAATTGTCCAGTTTTGAAATTGACCAATGAAAGCTCCCAACTCTAATTATGCAAATTATGAAAATGTGGCCCAGTTGTATTTTGTTCAGCCAATCAAATTGTCTAGTTTTGAAATTGACCAATGAAATTGACGGAAGGCTTTGTTTATCACGGATTAATATGAAAACAAAATATCAAATGTTTTAAAGTGAACAAAACGGACGAGTCATATGATAAATAGACAACAGTTCACCGCTCGTATTCGAGTACGATTTTTATGCTCGAGTGAGGCGCGTGGAGGATTACTTCACAAGGAGTTAGCCGCGTGATATAATGCGCGCCGCCCACGAGAGGATAAAATCGTATGCGAATCTGAGCAGTGAATGTTTGTATTTATTTTAGGAGAATACGATTTGTTTTGGGGTGAGAAAAAACGAATGAAAATAAAGTAAAACTATTGTTTACACTAAATGCCGTTTTCGTGAGACGCATTGGTCATTTTATCGGTTGCCAATTTTGCGAACTGCACTAACAAATTTGATTCAGCACTAAAAATCCCCATTTGGCCAAATAGATGGCACCATACATCTTCTAGCACGTATGAGGAAATGCTACAGCAGCAGAGAATAGTAAGATCGAAAGACAAGAATCCTTTTATCACTTGCACTAAAATGATGCTAACAGTTATGGTAGAGAAAATAATCGATTTTCACAAAACACTTATTGTTTTCAAATTTCGTTACCAAAACAGTTTATGAACCCTGATTGGAACGAGCTCGTTGAGCTCGTTCCAATGATGGGTCATAAGCTATGCTTTTGAGACCTAAAATAAAATAGTTTTTGATTTTTAATAAATATTTTGCAAGTGTCGATTGCGTTTCGTGTTATAAGCAACGGTCAAAGACTGTAAATTGTCTTTGTTTTGGCACAGAAATATCTCGTATGGCTATACATTTGACACGACACATTTCCTAATCAGTCGGAAACGGGTACGGGGTAGGTGAGAATGGGAGATGAACAATGTCAAGTCATGTCTATGTATCAGAGTTTCTCTTAGAACATTCAAGCTTATCAGCATTTACAGAAACACTTACACATGAGGGTGTTTTTGTCAGTAACAAATTACAATATTATGGTCTTCCTTCAATCTTAAGACGTTTCAGTTCTAGATTACGAATGTTTGAGCTTCTATGAATATAATTCCCTCATCAGATAAGAAAAAAGCAATCCCATCCTTGTCGAGAATGCTTGAAATCGGCAAGTTTTGTGAATGTTGTTTTCAATTTCACGTTATTATCAAGTAAACGATGACCGTCTTCTCGGAGTGGAATAGTTACAATGACGTCACTTCCGACACTTTTCGATCAGTTCAAGGTTCTGTTCAGCAACGACAGTTTAAGCAAACGCCATGGTTACACCACAAACTGAAGGAATCGTATGACCAAATCTACATCGTTTGTGAGAAGAACAAACCCTTTACTCTACTCGCCTGCAGGCGTGCATCATATGGTAAGAAAACAGATCGAAAGAGGACGTAGAACACACTTTGGTCGGGTTTGCCTCCACCCAACAATATCAGCTGTAGAAATATCAGGCACAATTAGGTTTGTTGGCACGCTCAACGACTTAATGTAAACACAAGCTCGGCTAACTCTTTGCAGACGAACATTTTCTCTTCTGAGTCTGTAAGAAACAATTTGGTCGAGAACTAATCAAGTAAATGGCGCGTTCTCTTATATATTCTTGCCACGTGATAAATCTGGAAATAAATCAAAGAATAAAAGGCTGGATTACACCGGAGCTCTGTGGACTGTATTGATTTCTCAGAATAGTTGGATTGAGTTTCGAGAAAGTGTAGTGTATGATTTTTACTTTTAACCCGTGTGTGCATAAATTTTTGCGAGAAGAAAAAATTGGTAGTGGACGAGCAGACGATATAAAGAGCAAAAATTCTGAAGCGAGGCTCGGTAATAATTTAATCCAACAGCTCGACAGAGCTGTTGGATTAAATTATTACTGAACCTCCCAACAAACCAGGATGGTTTCGCCCATTTTGCCGTTGACACTATTGACTGAAATGATGCCTTCCAGGTTGCTAGTGCTGAAAGGGTTAAAGTCAAAATTCCCTGTGATAGATGCTCATTAATCTGAGTTTCTCTGTGATCCCAACAAAACCAGCAGTGCCGATTGTTTATCAATACAAAGTCTGGAATTGAATGTTCTCCAATCGGGAACCTTCTAATGCCGGGCTGAAAAATGAAAGTTTGGAGTTTTACCATTTAACGAATACAATTTAGATTCTCTAATGTGGATACAAATCAATAATACGAACTTTATGATTGACTTTTTATGCTTCCTGCATATCCCAGCCGACCAACATTACATCGCTCCTTGGAGGCACCAAGACGCTATCTGGCGCCTTGATTCACTCAAGGGGGGGGGGGGGGGGGGGGGGGCTCAGTGATAGACTGTTGACTTCTATGCTAGAGGTCCCGAGTTCGATCCCCGTACGGGACGACCCACGTTGTGTCCTTGGGCAAGACACTTTATTCCGGTTGACTACATGAGAGCACGATGATGACGCCGTGTACTAAGACATACTGCACGTCGATGGTGCACATGTCTTCAACCGCTGTAACCCTGCTTGAGCGGAGCTTGAACAGAGTTAGAATGTTGAGGAGCTGACAGTTGCTCGTCGATGCTCGGTGGTTCTCTCCGGGTACTCCGGGTTCCTCCACACGTAAAACTGTCACGGTCACGATTAGCAATTGTGCGTAAGTATGTGACCTTAAACACCAATACGTAAATAAATAAATAAATGACTTAAGGGAGGATAAAACCTAGGTAGTACATTGCAAACATCACACTTTTTGTATAAGGAATAAATCTTGGAAGCATTAATACAAGAGTGGGTTTATTGAGAAACACTTAGCAATATTTTATGTTGAGCGATTATTTCTAGTCATGTGTTGAGAGCCAGAAGACACTTGCTTGAAAGAACGGTCAGGGTAAACGGCGTTTTCTCCACTCACTAACAAGCTGAGAACTTCTAATGTCGAAGCAACGAGAATAATACACCGGGAATGAGTGGACTAGACTTTAGGCATGCCTAAACGTCTTGAACCCATTTCCTGATCCCACCACAATAAAAAGGCTGTACAGATCAGAAGACATCACTATTTTTAAGACATCAGCCAACTATACCGGTATGTCATTTGCTGGCGAGGGAGCTGTTTAGTCAATAACAAATCATAGATATTTGGTGGATTGGGTCCAACCCGAGAAGTGGAGCAGTTCTTGCTTACTGTGGTATACAAGTTCTGCTTTACCGGTATAACAGAACCGAGAACCAAATTCTGGGTAGAAATCCTCTAAAGTGGACAATATAGGTAAAACGATTGGTTAATCTTGACCTCATACCTATACTGCAGTCATGATATAGCTGCTGAAGGTGACCTGAAACACTGATAAAGAATAATATTAATATGGATGGGTTTTTATGGCTTTACATAAAGAATTCGTTCTTTGGGTGAACCAGGACGCCTTTCGCAAGTCTTCAGCATTGCAGATGGCGCCTTAATGCAGGCAAGGGATGAATTGATCAATTCCATCTTTTGCAAAACATGTAATTCAAATTTTTATCCATTTTTAATTGCTCATGGTCACGTATCGAAACACGCTATTTAAGAACATTTCAGTGGAAGTACCTTAAGTTATACTTTGAGAGCAAGAAATGACCATATTTAGTGCATACATATTTTAAAACGACTGTTTGAATTGAGGGATGTGGCTAGACGGTTTCAGCTGGGGGTGGGTGGGGGTGGGGGTGCCACCGGTGTAAATTCCATCTGTGAGTAGTTTCGATAGGTGGTTGCACTGCAGCGCTGGGTGATATCTTTTAATCCTTTAACCAACGAATCGCCCGCATCCCCCCGCGTAATATGCAAATACAGCTGCTGAAAAAATATTATTTTTCGAAAAATTTCAACAAAACCATATCATGTGACCCCTCTCTGGAACGAGCTCGTCGAGCTCGTTCCAAAGAGGGGTCACATGATATGGTTTTGTTGAAATTTTTTTTTAAATTTAAAAAAATGATATTTAAAATATGAATTTTGAAATCGTCTGCGTTGGGTAAAGGGTTAAAGTGATTATATATATATATATACACATGCTTATGAACCCTTCTGAAAATTTTCACGAGTCCTGAAACGGAAAAGGCATCATTTATAATGTGTCTGGGTCAGAAAATTTACCGGATTGATGTCAGAGTCGAATTTTGAGGCCAATGTCAATTTGAAACTCAAGTTTCCAGTTGGAAATAAAAGATCAAAATTTCTCATCATTAAATTGGAATTTTAATATTTTTCATGAACAATGTTAATTTCCAACTATTTGATTTTTGACCTCGGAATTTCCAACTATTGAAAATAATACTCCTCTCTGGGGGATGAGACCCCCCCCCCCCCCTACCCACCCACCCCTGTCGCCACATCCCTGTTTGAATTGCCGTCTGGTAATCTCACCAAGCGAATAGTTCATGAAAATCGTTTGATTCGGAGCATGTGTCGTCTTGTTTGTCAACTTATAAAAGGTAATTGAAAAATGGCATATTGCACACGAGTGTACGTGCGTTGATCCGCAAATGTTACTGTGTATGTCATCGTAATCTATATTTTAACAAGCCTGTCGGTTCTGTTCGCCAAAACTGAAGTTGGACTTTCTTTTGCAAATTCGATATAAATTCATTACAACAAGGCAGCAAAGAGTATTTCTAGATATGTTATTAGTTATCCTTGTGTTTTCCATGGTGTATGGGAATTTACACCGGTTTGAGAACTCATACACCCTGAGGCGAAGCCGAAGGGTGTATGAGTTCTCAGACCCGTGTAAACTCCCACACACCCCGGAAAACACAAGGATGACTGATTTATTTCCACGAATTTTGGTGTATTTAATGCTATAACCAACACTATGGGCAAAAACAAAAAATACGTACTTTGTAAGTTTCTTAATAAAACAGGACAAATATGGGTGTCACTGGAACTGGCTCAGTGAGCCAGTTCCAATGACATCCATATCTGTAATATTTTTTGGCACATAAATATTAAATTTCCTGTATTTTTATTTTTGTTCTAACATAACCGAGTAGAAGAAGGTATGAATTAATAATTAAAAATGGGTAGTTTTTTTTTAGACATTTTGCCTGTTAATGTGTATTTTTGTTTTTACACCATGGTTAACCACGGTGGAAAAAAAACTACTGTGGATTGCAAGTTACACCGTACCTCTCAGCCAATCAAAACGCAGTATTTTGTTTCATTTGGAAATAATAGTATGTTAGTAATGGCTGCCACATAACTGATTCCGAGTGACGTCAAAGCTATTTTCCTTAGTGTTGTCATGACAACCGTTGGGTAAATAATACCACCGGTATCATAAATAATATATTTACATACTTTTGCAAGGACCAAAGTCTAATTTAGTAAAAGGAACAGACCAGCAAAACATTATGAACAATATTCGACGTATTTTGTCATTTCTCTTTTCTTCCCGCAATGAGGTTTATTCCTGACCCGTACTGCACAAGATTGTAGTACTGAAATGGTTAACCGGATAACCGGTTTGAAACCGGTTACCTACCTAACCGATTAAAAAAAACCGTCAACCGGTTATCTGAAATATCGATAGTGATCGTTAGTCCACGGTTAAAACGTAGTAAATCTGTCGCTTCTTCTTTGAGATAGATTACACCTCAAAGCAGCGCTGTATATATTTAGAAATAATCGACGTTGGTGTTCAAGACTTCGTGAATGATCGGCAATTTCCGTGAGTAACCGCAGAAACTATTCCGTAGTATGTATACAAACGAACGTTGTCGAGTACTCGACAACGTTCGTTTGTATACACACTACGGACTAGTTTATGAGAATACTGCTTTCCAATTCCTATAGTTTTGATTCCAAATTCGGTGAAATAATGGCTACGGTTAACCGGATATTATCCGGTTATAGCTCTCGGTTAGTCGGTTGTGTAAATGAGCCAACCGTTTCAGCCCTACAAGATTGGTAGGTTTGATTTCTATTTGTGTCTAACGAGGAAACCAACAATTGTACATGTAACATAACTACAGAAAATATAAAACTATATTTCCTCACCCGTCGCTATCTTCATCCGCGTCCATCAGTGCATCCGTCGAATGTTTGGCGTGATCTTCGATGATATCTTTCTTTGACGGACTGCAACAATAGAAAATCAGATAAGATGAAGAACTGATCTATGAAATTATACAACTTTAGCTTATCCGCACAGACTTTCCATATTCAGGTTCCGTACCTTCCCGAGAGGAGGAATATCCAGAACTCTCAAGGACCTGTCTACGCGTACTGTTAAGCATTTTTTGTTGTCCTTTGTCTAATTAAGGAATGATCGTTTCTTTTTGTCTATTTCTTGAGTTATGAAGCCCAAAAAACAAAGTCCAAACTGTGTAAATGGGCGTTTACGCGATGTTTGGACTTTGTTTTTGGGGGTTCATAACTCACGAAATAGACAAAAAGAAATGATCATTCCTTATAATTAAACGTTCGCGACCCAAATAAATAAATAGTGTTAGTCGTTCTCTACTTCAGCGAACAAAGACTTAAAAACTAAAACCGGTAGACATATTATTTTTCTGGCATAAAAGAGGGCGCATATTATTGAAATGCAGGTAGCAATTGACACACTTTCCAAATTAGGTAATGCAAAGAAAACGCCATAAGCCACGCCTCCCTCAAATTTCATTCAACTGTTCACTTCACGTAAAAGTTACGTTCCGTGGTAGGTGGAAGTAGGCCATCAGTATTACATTGTATTTTGGTTTTGACCGTTTCCTGAGAATTGAAAAACACAGTTTGTAAAAGTGGAGTTAGATATAAATTAGCAATGTCAAAATTGCCGTATTCGTCGTGACCAGCCATTGTTTACAATCGATTTGGGTAAAACGATGAACGCAGACGATCACCCAGTGTGCGTAAAAATTGAAATGTCAAATAAATACAGTTGTGAAGAAAAAGAAAAATTGACCCACCACGGTCATTTCAATATTTTATAAATAATTTCATGGTGATAAATTAGTAATGAAAATTTACTTTTATTTTTCAGATTAAGAACGTGCCAGTGTTCTAACTTCCATTGATTTGACACCATGTTGCAACTCCGAAGACTGGTATTTTAGGGGCGTGGCTGGGGGCGGACCTAATTGTGTTTTTTTCGGTTCATTGAGTTATGAAAAGAAAAAAACAGAATCGTGTGAGCCATTCGTTTTATCTGAAAACGCATGAACCTAAAAAAAGTTTAATTATTATTATTATTATTATTTATTCATGTTTAATACCAGGGTATTAAAATTGTCATACGTGTATTCCAAACCAACGATACCAGCACCAAACACTGTCCCTGGGAAGCTGTCTTAGAGAGCTCCCCAAGGGTCAGTGTTAGGACTCCCTCGTGGGAACACTGGCAAGTGGGACAGTGCTTGCCCAAGAAGTTTTTCTTCACCAGTAAAATAGTATCCGATAACCAACACCCATGGTGGATGTCTTCTAAACTGGGCAGTGTAGGTATAAAGCGTTGGCTAAACCGATTTCGTACGAATGTTACTGTCATGATATAGCCATATGCTTAATGTGACCTTAAATAAATGAGTGTTAGGTGCGGGTATCATATCAGTGGATACAGGCCAGAAAAATAATACGTGCAGATTATTACACTAGCCAAGTGATCTGGAATGTGGCATTCCGCAGCCGAGTTGACTAGACCAGACCAGCCAGATCAAACAAGACGCCGTGGGCGCCTTGTTTGCTGTGTCTGATCTGGTGTTGTTAGCGAAACGAAATATGATATCCTTCATTAACTAACTATTGTTATCATTCATTTATAATATGAAAGCGGATCTTTAACAAGAGGTGCGTATTACGGGTGCAGGCATGGAATTGTGGTGGCAATCGGAGAGTGCTGCATGACCATAACCCGGTTATCAATGAAAGATTTTATTTTGTAATACAACATGCATACAAATACAAACTAAATACAGCAACATACAATTATTTCAAATACAAGTTTGCACTGCAGGGAGATGGCATAGCCACTAGGGCTGTCTTCCCGCCATTCCCAATAAAAACAAAGAAGGAAAATGTGAGACAATCCTGACAACAGCTATGTTAATGAAGAGAAAATGAATGGATTAATTTTTAAGACGGTTCTTTCCATATAAATAAAAATAATTTTCCATCCTTTTAAGAAAATGAAACAATTTAGGGGTAGTTAATAGATAAGAATTAGATCACAGAGCTAGGACCTACAGTCGGGGCAAACTGGATTATTACAACTGACGTGAAAAGAGTACGAATTCAAAAAGGGAATTTTTGAATAATGATCTGGAAGAATTTTGAATCGATGATTCTATTGAGTTCTACATCCCAGGGAAAGTATGAATTGGAAAGTTTGCGGAGAACTGAGTTCTAGGTTTTAATGTAAGTAATTTACTCGACTGTCTTGTGTCCAAACCTGAGGTGTTTTGGTAAATTTTAAAAGTGTACACAAAGCTTTCGGGTAGGATGTTGTTGTACCAGTCGTGCCTAAACAAAGAGATCTGGAGTTAAAACAGGTCTGTAAATTTTAATCAATCATATGCCGGTTGTAAGATCTAGAACCGTTGTTCAAGTTATTGCTCTAACGAGCTCAAAATTCATAAAAATTGACTGATTAACCCTTTACCCAACGCAAACGATTTCAAAATTTATTATTTTAAATATCATTTTTTAAATTTTTTCAAACATTTTCAACAAAACCATATCATGCGACCCCTCTTTGGAACGAGCTCGACGAGCTCGTTCCAAAGAGGGGGCACGTGATATGGTTTGTTGAAATGTTTCGCAAAATAATATTTTTTCAGCTGCTGAATCTGCATATTACGCGGGCGGATGCGGGCGATTCGTTGGGTAAAGGGTTAAGACCCATTACTCTGTGACAAAAAATCCGACCTGACCAGTTTTCGAACTCGCTTGAGATATTATTGCAAAAGCCCTGTGTGGCAGATATTTGTCAAATCGGAGAACGTTTGTTCAAGTTATTGCTCTAACAGTGTGAGGACGCTCACTCGGGCGCCCGTCCGGACGCACAACGACCGTCGCCAAACCATAGGTCTCGATTGTTAATACAACTCGACCAAACATTTAAGACGACACCTGAAATACAAACGGTACATATTTTGACCAAAAAGGGTGTAATAGGTTCCTGAATAAATATTTAAACGACTTTCCCTAACTATTTCCAAGAGATTCCGATTTTCAAACGCTTTCAGGGGCTTTGAATTTCAGTTTAAGAATCAGATACATTCAAAAACCCGAAAGAGCCAAAATATTGGTGAAACTGACTTTTGTCCGTTGAAAGCTGTGAAAACCAACATCACAGCATTTCAGGTCTGAGAGTTATGTCCCTTAGCACATTAATGTCAGAATATGTTTCCGACAAAACTGCTCGTTCATTTCTCATTCTCCATGCGGACAGGGTCGTATTACTCATAAGGCTGACTAGGATGAAACCTTTTTTATTTTTTTTTTTTTTTTTTTTTGCTGAGGCACTGTTACCAGCGCTTTAGGACTCCAATGGTTAAAAGACACTTTGCACTCTGCGATACATATACATATGTATTTATCCATATTATGTACTCTCATGAGTGTACTGTATAGAGAATATGGAATGAGTGTTTTTCTCATATAATATTTATGAAACGAGTCTAAGGATTTTCCGATTGGGCGAGCCTCTGGCGAGCCCAAACGGAAAATTCGGACGAGTTTCATAAATATTATATGAGAAAAACACTCATTTCATATTCTATTTATGATATGACACACACACGCACAAATTAGCCACTTAGTATGACTTTTTAACCCATCAACTAACTTGAGTTGCAGACGGAAAAGACATCCTCGTATAACTAAAAAAAAATCATTTTTTGCTTCCAAAACATAGGTTATGACCTCTCATTGGAACGATCCAATGAGGGGTCATAACCTATGTTTTGGAAGCAAAAAGTGAAAATATAAAAAGAAAAGAATGGCGTTTTTCTTGTAGGTAAAAGATTAATACAATATAACCCATCCTAAATAGGACAGATAACGTAAATTCTCCCTACTGAAATTATGCAAATGTGACCCAGTTGTATTTTGTTTAGCCAATCAAATTGTCCAGTTTTGAAATTGACCAATGAAAGCTCCCAACTCTAATTATGCAAATTATGAAAATGTGGTCCAGTTGTATTTTGTTCAGCCAATCAAATTGTCTAGTTTTGAAATTGACCAATGAAACTGACGGAAGGCTTTATTTATCACTGATTAATATGAAAACAAAATATCAAATGTTTTAAAGTGAACAAAACGGGCGAGTCATATGATAAATATATTTATATACAGTGCATTATTTTAATGCTTATTTAAATAATATGTCAAGTTGTGAGTAGAGTTCTTCAGGAGGCCAGCAAAATGGATATAGGGCTATGTACCGCAGCACAGTGTCTACCCTTCCAGGGTCAGGCTGTCATCTGTAATGGGGTGAAAGATTGAAGTCCTGGTGGAGGCCCCGTCCCGAAGTACTTAAAAACCTAGGGGCCTGGACATGGGAAACACTGCATGCGGAAACATTGTGGCGCAGTGTGTTTGTGCATATAGTAAGTCAATGGTATTCATGCCTTCAGCCTATTCTAACCCTGCTTCTATCGCACATGTAAGTTAGAGAGCCCGAAGGTTACTTGCCGCTGTTCTTTTCTTCTCTCCGGCTACATCCACCGGTTAAACTGTCCGATCCTATATAAGACTGGCTATTGAACGTGTCGTTAAACCCCAATAAATAAATAATAAGTTAATTAATTCGTTTATTTGATAATTTCAACGTATAAGAATAGACAAGAAAATTTTGTGCAAAGCACAAGCGCACGAAGAGAAGGGACTTAAACATAAATCATTTTGTGTCTATGTCATTTGATTGAAACAAATGTTATTGTCATTTGACAAGAGGACGGAAACACAAGTTAATGCAATGGATTTAAACTTCTCTCGTATCTATTCGTACGGAGCAGATATGTTTGCATCAACTAATGACTGGGAATCTTTATCGAGTGAAAGATTTAGATTAAATTTTCGATCTTTTTATGCAAAACCTATGTACTCCGTAGAAATGGATAAAATATCAATTACTTTGTTATGTTTATTCATGAGCTATGGGTGTATGAATTACTATTTGGACGAAAAAAAAACACTAGAAAATAATCTTGATCAGGTGTAAACATGAAACCTCTTCATACCAGTAGAGAGTGTGGTCCCGTTTAACCGGCAAATCAACTGACAGAGTGTACTGTTTTACCAAACATTTCATTTCATCACATATTGCTCTGTCTCATTTGATTGGATAGTGCAAATGGGCACCACCCAATCAAATGTTACAGAGCAATGTGGCATTAATGAATTGTGACTCATACCAGGCTAAATATGGAAACTTTTGTAACAGAGTGAAGATATACTTATCAAAGTTTACTAAGCACCAAGTATATCCAACTACCTGTTTTACGTTTTAGTTGAAATATTGTAATGAAAAGTGCATATATTTTTTTATTTAACACATTTTTATTAAATTATACCTTTAATGATTTAAGTACAGAAATTAAGATTTTATTTGTGTTTGACATTATTTTTTATCTTATGAATACGATAACCATGGAAAATGGATATTATTGGTAAAAGAGGAAATTTTTCAATTTGACAAAAAGTTGACGGAGCGAACTGGTATGGGTTCAATATCGAGTATGAGACCCATTACTGTTAATTACAGCTTGTCAACGCCTTCTCATGCTCCCAATCAGGTTTCTGATGGTCCTTTGTGGGATGTTGTTCCATTCTTGGACCAGCATAGCACCAAGCTCCTGGACACTTCTAGGCTGGACTGGGCGGTCAGAAATTGCAAGCTGCAACTCATTCCAGACATGTTCGATTGGATTGAGGTCAGGGGATCTTGCTGGCCAGTTCATACGCTAAATCCCCTCCCTCTGTCAGGACTCACCGACAGCATGGGAAACATGAGGACGGGAATTATCGTCCATCAGAATGAATCTCTGCACCTGCATACAATCTGACCTGAACATCCAGGATCTCATCAATATACCGCTGTGCAGTCAATGTACCACGATAAAGGACACAGAGCTCTGTACGTCCATTCCCGCTGATGCCGCCCCAGACCATGATTAACCCTCCACCATAGCAGTCATGCTCAGCAATGTTGGCTGCATGGAATCGCTCTCCTGGACTTCTCCATACCCTAGAACGCCTATCTGTGTGGTCTAAGCAGTACCGTGACTCATCTGTAAAAAAGACAGGTCGCCAATCTTCTCTGGTCCACCCAACGTGGCCCATGGCCCATTCATATCGTGCCTGGCGGTGGTTCCGGGACAACGGAATGCGAATACATGGTCTTCTCGATCGGAGACCACATTCGTGCAACCTTGCCCGGATAGTCTGCGTCAAAACATTTACCCCGGGTGCATTCTGAAGGTCACTGAGAAGCTGGGTTGCTGTGACATAGCGCTTCCTACGGGCCTGCATGACCAAAAACCGGTCTTCAGCTGCAGATGTTGCCCTGTCTCTGCCGTCTTACTGCTGTGCCATACTGCTGAAATCTTGCTCAGGATCTGGTGATCACCGTGTGGTGCACACCAAGGGCGTCACTAACCAGACGATGTGTAGCCCCTTGCTCCACCGTCCCTACAGCCCGCCACATTTCTGCTTCAGACAAATGTCTTCTTACATTTGCATTTGCCATATTCAATCATTAAATCACAAGGGTTTGTGTTGAAATAAAGATTGAATACCCTACACATGTCTTGTACATGTAGACAGTACATGAAAACGTCATGAAAGTCAATGGGTACATGCTTTCCACGACTGTCACGAAAAGTCTGCCTGTCTAGAAAGCAAATGTAAACACTGGGGACCATCTCAATACATTCCTCAATCATATCCACCAAAAATATCGTAAATATGTCACAAGTAAATTTCACAATGATGTATCAAATATTGCGCGTAGACCACCGTTAATATAATGTGATGCCCTTTTATTAACAAAGATATACAGATATTCTTTAGTTTTGCAGTTATAAATATTTTACTCAATAAGTAATTTAAGTCACCTTGGGGGCGCGATAGCTCAGTGGTTTCGGTATTTGACTTCAAACCGAAAGGTCTACGGTTCTATTCCCACCAGGGGTAACTGCGTTGTGTTCTTGAGTAATGCACTTAATCCCGATTGCCCACGTGGGGGCACGGTGGCGCTGTGTACTGAGGCGTGATGCACGACGATGATGCACCTGTCTTCAACTAATGCTAACTCTGCATGTATGGTGTTAGTACCTTTGGAAGTCTGACAGTTGCTCGCCGTTACTTGGTGGTTCTCTCCGGGTACTCCGGCTTCCTCCACTCGTAACACTGTCTCACACGAGGTGATCCTAGCGTTCGAAACTGTGGCGGCGCCAAAAAATTTTTTGTGGGGGGGGGGGCAACTAGGGGGGCAGACTCCCATGAAGGGGGGCAAATACGTAAAGGATCATATCATTACTTTGTTATGAGGTAGTCCAAACTTGGACCCAAAGTCCGTAAAATACTTTTTTGGTTTGGTACGTCCTGTGGACGTACCAAACCAAAAAATTATATTACGGACTTTGGGTCCAAGTTTCGACTAAATGTAATGGTAATTAGCGGTCCTCCTTTCAAAAAATCCTGGATCCGCGTCTGGTGGGTCTGTGCGTGAGAGAGTGAGAGAGAGAGAGAGAGAGAGAGAGAGACTTCAAATAATTGAACAGTGCAAGGGAGATAATGCCCGTCTGTCATAATGCGAAATCCATGAATTCTTTTAGACAAGGGATATGGATAGACGTGCCTTTGTTGGCTCATAACTTAATTATAACTTATAAGTATCTGCATCCGAGTCTTTAAATCTCTACTGCCTGGATGTGTTCATCAGCTAGCCTGAGGCTTTGGGCTAAGTGTGTATGGGAAATTATTGGGAATAAAAAAGAGAGGGGTGTGTGTGTGTGAGAGAGAGTGACTGAATGTGTTTGTGTGTGAGGGTGGATGGAAATGCATGCAAGATGGTTGGGGGGGGGGGGGGCAACTGGGGGGGGGGGGGGGGCAAAGCCTTCGTTTGGGGGGGGGCAAATTCCCCCCCCCCCCCCGTGCCCCCCTCTCCCCCGTAGCGCCGCCACTGGTTCGAAAGTGTCCTTCAGCTCCAATATATAAGTGAATAAATAACAAAAGCTTTCTGTATTGATGTCCTATAGTGTGCGTGACTGTTAAAGTTTTCTTTTCGGATGAGACACATTGTATCTGTAGTTAGTACTCGCAAAAATCAATTTTTCTTGAATTTTCAGTTGTGTTTTGTGTTCCAGTTTGTGTGGCAGTAGGTCGCTTTTGTATCCTGAGCAAGGTCTCTCGTAGACCGGAAGCTTGAAAGTGCTCTCAACGTATTTTAATGTGCTCAATACGGACGTTATAAAAATAAGTTATTCAGTTCACTTGAACTAGAATGTAGCAGCTATAAGTATGATGTCGAGACAAAAACCCAAATTGAAAAAAACAACAGCCTCGAATGAGTTTGGAGAATAAATTGAGACTGGAAATCACGGAACAACATCTTAACGCAGACCACTTATTTCGGTCTTTCAAAATATTATCCAAGGTCATAACACAAGTGTGTATCAGCTCTGAGGAACGTTTTAGATTAAAGAGCTTCGTACCCTTAGTCAGAATGCATCTCTACATAGCATGTTTTTTAAATAATGAAAGATTGCCCCGACCTTATCCCTTCCCTCTCCTGTGGTAATCCCAGAGAGTGATTCAGCGGTTGTTTGACCCTTTCGCTGCTACAGATCCATATTGAGTACGGAACCAACTGTTGACGGCCTGTGCTATCAGTCCGTACTCAGTACAGAGATAACACATACATGTACAGGGAATGGATATCATAGCTCGTTGTTATTCTCAATATAACGCATGTTATACGAAATGCAAGCGACAGACGATATGGCATTATCCATTTGATCTCAACCATTTTTCGCGTCTATGTAAATTCCGAAATACCCCAGGCAACAACGAACCCAATAGTCCAAACTTGTCCCAACATATATAATTGTTGTTGTCCTGTGTCACACGGCGACAAAACAAAACAAAAATTATATAACGGCCTGTGGAGCAAAGTTTGGACTACATGGTCAGTCCATTAAATAAGAACTAAATTCAAGTCGTCTAGACGTCTTTTCTTTTGAGATTTATGGAGTGTGGCTGGGAGTAGTTTTTGGAAACATTGTTGAACTCACTCAACGTTGTTCCAATACACAGCACGTGGAGAATGGATTGTAACAAAATCACCCGTAGAGTGGAGGTATCACCCAAAGTATCACTTTCAAATTCTGCACATATGGACAAAAATCACAAACAATGTTTCAGCCAATGGACCTCCGGGTTTAACCCGGAGGTCCATTGGCTTGAACTTTGCTTGTGCTTGTTATGGTTTGCAACAAATCTGCAATTATTGCTTGGGTGGAATCGCCACTCCAGGGGTGATTTAGTGATAATACCCTATCCACGTACTGTATAATAACAGTTTTAAATTTACAAACACGTGAAGTTTATTGGCGCTTTCATTTTTTTCACTTTAACCCCATTCCCTCCAATATATGGTTCAGCACAGGATATTACCAAATTGCACAGCAGCGAAATGGTTAATGTGCCCAGCATCTGGTGTTGTAGTTCTCAAAATTGAACAGCGTAGGTATAGATGAATAGCTATTCTTGATTTAGTAGATGTGTTAAGGTCACGATATAGCCACAAATGCTGAAAGTGGCATTAAGCACCAAAATGGGAAATAAATAAATACGTGACTTTACGGTATATGTGTGTTCGACTATCGTATTCGGTGTTGGCCTCTGACCTTTTACATTATGCTTGCTGTGTGGATATTATTACCACTTTTGCGTTCGTTCCTAGCACATTAACGATGTTTTACCGGGCGTTGAAACTTCGTAATGCTCAACAACTGCAAGTCATGTGACGTGTTGGGCCGTTATTGACTATAACAGCTCAACACGTCAATAACAGCCCGACACGTCTAAATATAGACAATGACGTCACATCTCTCAGCCTATCAACAATATTTTTCCCAGATTTCCATTTGGATCGAAATTCAATTCGGATTTTTTTAATTTGTAAACACAATTAACACATTTGTTTCAAGTGTTTCCCTTTGTGTCACGGATAGATAATGTATCAAATATAGGAAGTGATACGCGCAAAGTAAGTGATGACATCTTTGATGAATAAACTCCTTGCGTAAAGTTCGCATTTCGAAGATATATTTCATCATTTAACTTCCCAAATTTCGCCGTAGACTGTTCAGACGATAGTCATGTTACCCGGTTTGTTAGTGAACAAATCAGACGATAGTGTCGCTGTTTTTTTTAATTCTAAAACATCAAACTTCGTTTATTTATCTTATTTCCCCTATAATTTAATTGTAATGTTCCCGATGTACGAAAGTGGCAATAATAGAAATAACATGACTTTGCCGGGCATTACAGTGTATCAACGGCTCAACAGAAATGGTTAACAGCCCTTGAGCTTATTAGCGGCCCTCGACTTCGTCGCGGGCCGCTAATAAGTTCTTGGGCTGTTAACCATTTCTGTTGAGCCGTTAATACACTGTCAAGCCCTTCAAAATCATGTTATTGTTATATTACGCGATAGAGTACAGACACTGGGAAATATTCTAGATACACCACACGTAGAATCTGGATTACGCCATGTGAGAACACATCTGAGTGGACGTAACGCGTCTGGGTGACGTAAGTTATGACATGAATGAAATACTTCGACACAAAACAGTGCAGGTAAGAAAAGTTATCAGACCGGCGAAGTTTTTTCTTTGATATATCCGCTTCATTCACTTAATTTAACTTTTAGTTTAATCGTGGTATAATAACAGAACACAACTCGGGTTAGATGACGCGGATCCGGAATCGACAACTCATCGGCACTCGTACAATACAGGAAAAACTCCACCTCGGGCCGTCGATTCCAGTCCCCAGCACTCCACCCTCGTTGTGTTCTGTGATAATGCCTGGTTGTTTAATAGCTATAACTCTCTCTTAAGTAGTAGTATGGGACGTTCCATTCGCCCCACCTTCCCCAAGTAGTAAAACGGGTCTTGATTTCTGTGGCAGATAAGTATAACACTATCTGGTAGCCAATGCGCCCTGACAGACACATAGAGAGACGAATAGGCGGCGAGGCAGACTTACAGACACGTTGACAGTTAATGATTTCCGACAAACAGAATATCTGTCGTACTAGTTCCCCTACTTTTCTTTCCGATGGTCGATATTGTCTTTCTAAAACAATATGAAACAGAAGATGATAATCAGTGTAGTTTATCCAGGGGAAAGGATATTACCTGTCAGCTGTGTTCCGGTAAGCATAGCTGTACCATGATACTTCCGCTTGCATAGCTTCCCGTCGCGTCAACTCGCCGTCCCCGTCTAGATCATGACGTCTGAATGTTCTTCGAGCGATGTCTATTTCTGTTGGAGTTAGCAGTCGTAACAGGGCTGTCTGAAATAAATGGAATGGAACTGTCAAGACCTATTTTTCACCATCAAGTGAATAACATCACATCTCAGTTCTTTGAGATTAAGTTGGTCCTTACCTTTCCTTCCGTATTAATATAAATTCACACTATTTTTTGCACCACCATCAAGTCTGGATACAAGCAACCTGTCATTTGCAGAATGAGGTCCTCAAAGGGCGAATGTGCTGATGCTGTCAATACAGTTTGCCAGTTTATCCTCTGGGTACCTCTTTCTGTTCAGACCTGAGACCTTAATTCAGATTGAGGTTCACAGAGGGTAAATGTGTTGCAGGGTAGCATCGCCAAATTCACCCTCTGGGAACCTCATTTTGCAAATGACAGTCTGCTTATTCCCAGGCTTGTCCCTCAAACAGAAAAACAGCGATACTATCATTTCTGTCTGGATTGGGATTTGTTTCTGCATTCTAGCACCTCCTTTCTTTCTATGATTTTCAAACCAAATGTTTTGCGTTTAGATTCTCAGTTAGTTTTCAGACAACACTCTCCCGAGTGGGTGCGATGCCATTGATATGGTTATGATAACGTCAGAAAAGACAGTGGGAGGTATAGTTCATCGGGCGTTACCCCCCAGGAGCTAAAACTATTAAAAAGTTTAGTAATATTTTCCTTCAATGCTACTGGGACATTCTAAATGGAATTGATGGATATACTTAAGCCATTCTGTTTGTCAAATCAAATTTATTCTCCTCGCTCTGACAATCATATTTGCGAATTCCTGGGATTGGGTAGTTTTCATCACTGTGGTACTTGGACTGGGTAAAAACTCCCATAGCAAACATTATTGACTGAAACGACCCACCATACTTTCTAGACAAAATTCGTTCGGCCCAATAACATTACGGCTGTTTCTTTACATGAGCTTCATTAACATATTTTCAAAACTTTCACACTATTTCTTTGTAATACAACATATCAAATTGTCAGGCCTCAGCTCATATATACCACAGAAATGCAGATCTGCTAGTATTGGTTGTGTAGAGGTTGGACCTCACCACGATGAGAATGGATGCTTAAAAAAATATTTTTTAAAAGTGAATTTATTAAGCCTAAATAGTTAAAACTCTCGGGCGCTCCCGCGTGGGCATTTTGACTACCACATCCTTTTAAATGATTTATGTCTGATATTTTATCCAAGTTAATAAAATTGATAAAATTTTTCCCTTGAGTGCAATAAGACTTTGCAGTGCTTCTTGCACTCAAGGGACGAAATACACCACCACCCATGCTATTCTGCAGATTATGAGCCCTAGAACATAAAACAAACCAAGAACATGAACTTTTGATGGCAAAGAAATAATAACAAAAATAAAAAATAGAACTAAAAACCACCCGCCCACATGCATTTTTACAAATAATGGCCTGAGAAACAGAAAATCTACTTTGTGCGGCATTATTAAACTCGTCATAAAATAGAATTAACAACCCTTTGCACCAGTCAGTGTTTCCGGCAACCGATTTTACGATCACTTTATTCAAATGTTTCATCAAGAAGAGCCGCAAAATAGTCATACGTTCTGGAGGAGACTGCATTCCTTGTCAAAAATTTTGTCGGACAATTTGATACTAGTCGGGAAGATTTGGATGCTTTTTGTTGGTACCAATTTTTAATATAGGAAGGAAAATGTTACTGGGTAAATCATACGTTCTTAGACACAACTTTTGTTAATTAACTCGTTTTTGGACCCAAACAATTGTAAAAATGTGGTTGTCCTATCTCAAACACGTCGAAAACTTTTATTCGTCTCTCGGTTCCCCCTTCCCTTCCCAGGTGAAAAGCTATCAACCCCTCTGGATATATCCACTAGTATTCGGGCAATAGCTGGAATCCTCAACATAAAATATTAAAGCTTATTACGGTTTCTTATTTGTCGTCTTTCTTACAATGTGTTACATCACAGTAGTTCATCGCCAAAGTCAAAAAACTTTCTACATCAAACCGTCGCACTTATTCTTAATTGCAGGGAAATGAAATGTGGTGATAACTGCACCTTACAGCGGGGCTGAAGGTTGACGAAATTGTTAATAATCAACACGATCCATTGTTGTCCTCTGTGTCGTGTATACATGAACCTTCATTTTTTTAATTAAATTAAATTTTCAAATTTATCGCTCCAATATTATTCATCGGTGTTAGTTATCGGTCAGATGCTGTCACAGCGTACCATTCTATAGAGTTTGGACGTAAACTCGACCTCTGTGCAAAGAGTGACACACCCCGTGCAGGCGAACCTTCCTTTCTCAGTATTCAAAAAAGAGAAAACCGTGTCAGAATCACCCCCACATAATCCACGACACGGGACCATGGAGGAGCCAACCTTCTGTACAAGGATTTCGAATATAAAAACTCCAGGTTGCCAGTTTCCCCATAATGAAACTAGGAAGTTAACCATTTCAGCCTTGTTTGACAGAGCTCGTGGAGCTCTGTCAAACAAGAGTGAATTGGTTAAATTAAATTCCTATTTATATATATATTACTTTATTTCCTCAGATATTGAAGAACAAGTGTACTTACAAATGCAAAACAGAGAGTTATGAAAAAAACAGAGAAGAAAATAAACAAAGAAGCGAGAAATGACAGCACGAAAATATCAGTATATGTACAAGTTTATCTACACAATCGGGTATTTTGACTAGGGGTGAAGGTGTCAGTCACAGCTGACCCTCCCTACAAATCAGGAAGGAAGTGATTTACTATAAGTGGTGAACTTGCTTTTCCCCGAGCTAAGTGCCACAGTCCACAATAGGACACATATACTACCACGGATCTGCAGGACGAAACAGCCGTAACCGTTTCCCCAAGCCCGCTGTGGATGCAGAATGCAGTTATGACTGCCTTCCTCCCTCAATGAAGGCTAGCCTATCTTGTTTCCGTATTGGAGTTGGGTGTGGAGACACTAAAGTGTAAATAAAGGTTATTAGTTATTCATGGAGACTTTAACCAATTCATCCTTGTTTGACAGAGCTCGTGGAGCTCTGTCAAACAAGAGTGAATTGGTTAAATTCCTATTTACGTTTTCAGGAAAATTTGCAGCTTCATATGTTCTTGTCTGACATCAATATGCAGAGAATTAATGTGAAATTTAAAAGCTTTCTCGTCAATCCTTAAAAAAGAATATGCTTAAAATGAAAAACAAGATTATGCATATCGCATTAAAGGAGTTGTGCAATTTATGTATATTCAATGATATAACAGATTTATTAGCTTCCCTACTTCGCCTTGTGGGGTGTCTACTTTTGATCCCCGTTTGAAGGTCAACAGAATTGTTAAAAAGCACTTGAAAGGTGTGCAATTCAATTGAACTTGACACATTCATTATATCGATTGCATGAAACTGCTATTTAAGGTCGTTTATTACCTTTGTAAGAATAGTGTTCGCGTTGCATGATATGCGCTTTTAACGGCAGAGTCTAATAAATTAAGCGGACAGGAATAATCTGTTGTAGCATTATAAAGTAACTGCCGGAAGAACAACCGCGTTTTTCTTCCAGTAGAGAATAAAAGAGGTATGGGTCGGGAGCGAATTTATCAAGTCAAATTATGCCACGATTGCTTTGTTTATTCGTCGCTATCCCATACAATATAGATCTCTTATGCAGACAAAGAACCAGAGCTAAAACCCTTGACAATTTTCCCGTCTTTGCGCTACCAATACTGTGGAACGAGTTAGAAATGGACATATTCGAAAATCAATGAGCGAGAAAGAATTCCAAAGAAGTTCGCTGAAAAACTATTCTCCTTATATTCTGAAGACATTTTCTGTTCTAACCCCTATTGTCCAGATTGTACCACTTAAGTATGTCTTAAAGACCAGCTTCCCTTTTTTCAGGATGGAAGTTTTAACATAATGGCATTTCCGATTGTGCACTCTCGTTGTCATTGGACGTTTTCAGGTATCCTCGTCCTTGTGGCTTCAAGCTCGACCCGTTTTTTTTTTTTTTTTTTGCGTAAGTGAGGTCACGTCCTGGCTATGTCTTTTCTGGGTATGCAAACAACTAGAAATACCCGATTGAACATTTGACTAGGTGTTCAGGTGACGTCATTTGAATACATGTAGTCCACTATACCTGAGCCCGTACGTTTTGTTGATCAGAGAAAGGACAGGGTGTAAGTTAGTTCCCAACCTCGCTGTCGGTATTCCATGAATTTGAACAACCTGTTCCGTACTGTAACATCTCGCCGCTACATGGCTTGGCGTCACTCAACGCACGGTGCAGGTTGCTCACATCCATGAAATACCCCAGCTCAACAAATTATTTATTGCTTTTTGAATTGAACACTACGTTAAATGAAACAATAATAATGCCCGTAATTAGATGGCGACGTTGTATCAGATGTTGATTACCAGAGATACTATGTGCTCCAGCCGAAATGAGATCTCACAAGACAGAGTAACTGGAAAACACGATTTGCACTTGTCATCTTTTTCCTCTACTTCTTTCCTTGTGATCTTTCCTTCTTCCTTCCCTTCTATCCTCCCCAGGACAAGGACGTAACCGGGGGGGGGGGGGGGCTGAAATGGTTAAGATATTTCGGAAGTCGAGGGACGGAATTGGAAAACATAATTAGGTCATCTGCAAAGAGACGGTAATTAACATTCACGTCTTGTTCGACAAAAGGATCACAACTGTTATTCAGTAATGTTTTAAAACCATTAGAACAGATTTTAAACAGAGTAGAAAAAAAGCAGACTTGCTTCACGCCCATTGTTAACAGCTGAGGATAACTAAGCCCTGAGTTCGGTTTTGTTCGATAATATCTGGATGTAAAAGATATTACTGAATGTTACACACAGAACCGTTGGTACTGACGTTTGGTACAAAGTAGATGTTCTGTTTCTCAGGTCATTTTTGTAAAATTGCATGTGGGTGGGTGGTTTTTTATTTTATTTTTTATTTTTGTAATTATTTCTTTGCCATCAGAAGTTGATGTTCTTGGTTTGTTTTAAGTTTTAGGCCTCATAATCTACAGATTAGCATGGATGGTGGTGTATTTCGTCCCTTGAGTGCAAGAAGGCTTTGCAATGCTAAAGCATTGCAAAGCCTTGTTGCACTCAAGGGAGAAATTTTACTTACTTTAAATATCAGACATAAACCATTTAATTTGTATTTTCTTAAGATTGTATTGGATATAAAAAGAGAGCATGCGGCAGCCAAAATGGCCATGCGGGGGGCGGGGGGAGCTGAGAAACAGATTTTTAACTTTTCTATGCCTAATGTTGTTATAGTGCATCATCTATTGTGTCTGTTTGTTCCGGACAACCAAACTGATTATCGATAATCAATTTCTTAATCTCCAGTTTTTAGTTGGTTCTGGCATTAATTACTTTATTAAACTATATGCGTACTTGGAAGCTATCGGCTATTGCTCGGTAATTATTTAAATCATGCCTTCCACCATTTGTGTACAGAGTGGTAAGAAATGATTGATTCAAACGGAATGTCCTCATTCTTACATGTAGTACAGTGGCGCCCACTTAAATGGATATCTCTTAACTGAATAACACTTTTAACTGAATATAATTTTCCAACACAAAACCACTTACCATACCTCCAGTACAAATTCGACCTGTTAATTGAATATAGTTTATAGAGTAAACTCCTGTTAATTGAATAAAAAGTCTTGTAACCTGCTGACTCCAGGGCTGCACGATATTCAAAACTGAATACCGGTATCGGTATTCAAACAAATACTGCGGTATACCGGTATATCGAAGACTGTTCAGATATGTGAACATTAGTACCACATTAATCTATACTTGAGGCATCACAGTCGGAACGTATTAGCATGCCTTGATGAAGCGGTTCGAAAAACATTTACCCAAAACAGACGATATCAAAATTTATTATTTTAAAAATACGTTTATCAGATTTTCCCCAAAAAGTTCTACAAAACAATATCATGTGACCCTAATTGGAACGAGCTCAACGAGCTCGTTCCAATGAGGGGTCACTTGATATAGTTTTGATGAAATTTTTGAAAATTATTTTTTCAACTGCTTAAATTGTTTATTACGTGAGCACATGCAGACGATTCCTTGGGTAATGGAATAGTATTATTCATTCGGGGCTACATCTAAACAACTCAAGACATCTTGAAAATTAAATTGTGGGTAAATAAATAATGACGATAAACCGATATTTTTGTAATTACACCGATATTCAATCAATATTGGTTTCAATACCGGTATATATCGGTTTATCGATATACCGTGCAGCCCTAGCTGACTCTCCCTAGTTTTCCTTACTTTATAGACGTATTTGGCCTCAGTACATCCAATAGACAGTTAATCTATTATATCTTGCTTGACAGAGCTCATGGAGCTCTGTTAAACAAGATATAAGAGAATAAATGCTAAGTTTATCTCTAGAATACAGGAAACTGACACAATCCATGTTAATTGAATACTCCTGTTAATTGAGTAATTCTCATTGGCAAAGTGGCTATTCAATTAACAGGGTTCCACTGTAGAAGTAGTAGAATATTTTATTTTAGTGCCACGTTTCGATACACATGGAATATATTACATTAGAATGTTTGCAGAATATTTGTATTAAACCACAGTTACTGGAAGTTGTGGCTGAAACCACTTTTTTCACCGATAACAATGAAAGCACCGCTTCAGTCCTGACCCCGTGTTACACATACAGTAGTCTATATAATATAAACAGGTAATGAAAGCCTATTTTGCTCTGACCGATACTCCCTTCCCAGTTCATTTGTGAAGTGAATTCGTCCTTTGAACAAAGATTCATTAACACAGTTTTCTTGTACAGCTATCCACAAGGTATTTAACTTCATGTTTATCATAAATTAATAAGCAAATCATCATTCTACGGATTATTTATTTGATAAAAAAAACCCTCTCCGTTCGACTTTTTTGCCCGCGACTCGATGCCATTGGAATAACAATGATGGCGTGACATTTCGTTGCTAGGTTGTACAAAAGTTAACCCGGAAAGCGAAACTACACACTGCGTTGTTATTGTGCTGCAGACGACAGAACAGAGGAATGGATGTGAGCTATAATGTAATAGTGTTCCCTGCAAAACAATTGTTGCACCCCTGTCCTCGAGTTCTATTTATTGTCAAGGCACAACCAACTTGTCCGGACTTTAATTAAAAAAAACAGGTGGTTAATTTGAGACAGCGATAACTTGTTGTCCGAAGCTGAAAACTCAGGAAGCTTTGAAAGGAATGTGTATAGGCGGGCGGAAAGAGTATAGGATCGAGGCTATAGGCCTATATGGCAGACAGCGGGGGGGGGGGGGGGGGGGTGAGAGTGATCTCGTGGCCTGTATAAAAAAGGAAATTCTATTGCATTTCTTTTTTACAATGCCATTTGGGAATCGTGAGATTGACAACATTTAAATTTAATGCTGAACAACATTAATCATAATAGTGTACAAGAAAACTGTGTTGATGAATCTTTGTTCAATGGACGAATTCACAAATGAACTGGGAAGGGGGTATCGGTCGAGGTAAAATAGGCTTTCATTACTTGTTATATTATATACTGTATGTGTAACAGGACTGAGGCGGTGCATTCATTGTTATCGGTGAAAAAAGTGGCTGCAACCACAACTTCCAGTAACTGTGATTAAACCCAGCCTCTGAAGGCTTATGAGACACATTTTGATCATTGATTGGTCGTTATACATTAAGCACCACCCCGCTCGTCCCCGTCCCCGCCCGCGCTTAGAACAGAATCGTATATACGCCCGTGCAGACATGTCCACGTGCTTCTGCATACACTCACGTGCATATGTAACCAAATAATTTATCTGAAGAGTTTATTCACTGCATCAATCATATCGGACATTATCGTTTTCAGAATTTATCTATTTTTTCGAATGTTTTAATTATAAAATCTATTTGTTCACCAGTGACGGAATCATTGTTCAAAGAGGTGTTCTATCTTTTTAGAGCAATGTTGTTGTTACGATTCTTTGTAGGTGGAATACCCCGACACAACAATTAGATAGGATAAACTTTCCCACAATTGCCCATTATCAAGCACGGCTGATACGACTTCAAATTCGTCTGATATAACGCAAATCTCGGCTAAAGTGAGGCCCCCAAAGCAGGAATTCTTCACGACTCTCGCGGTTTCTTGCCAGAAACCCATCAGCCACGTATTAGTTGGAGGTGTTCATCATGATGAGGGCACACACTAAAAACTAAAGTGTTAAAACTGACACTTTCAAGGTGTTAAACCCATTCTAACTCTTAGCATTTGATTTTAACACTCAATGTTCAATGCGTTAAGCACTTAGACATTACAATCGTCAGACATCTGAAACTTGAATGGATGGCGCTTCCCATGTGTCTAGCATTGGTGGTTCTTCCAGAATAGTCCATAATTTGATTTGCGCTTGGTGGGTACATAATTAAAAGGACACAACGCAGATGACGCGGATCAGGCTCGAGAGTTCGAGCCTGATCCGCGTCATCTGCGTTGTTTCCTTTTAAGTGTCGCGACATTACACTTGTCAAATGGTATTATTGTAACACCTGTCAAGTTCTGGGATATCTGCACTTGAACAAAGTGCTAGCTCAGCACTTAGTAAGTGTTAAATACAGCACTTCAAGTAAAGTTTTTAACACTTTAGTTTTTAGCGTGCATGAGGATACCTAAACCCTCCACCATTTGAACCTGAATCCAGCGTTTCCGATCCAGAATTATGTTACGTCCTTACTTAAATAAGTAATCGGTTACTCTGTCAATTTGTCGGGTAGACCACTGAATATTTACGCCTGTTAGAAACGAGCACAGCCACAGATAAAATAGCACGAAATCTATTGTCACGGAGCATGAGATTTCCAACTGTGTGTGGTTTTAAACTTTCAAATTTCTGACTATTGAAAGATTTTGCCACGGAATAGTGGTACGACACCTCTCCACCCCGTCTCCCAATCTGTCGCTATATGCCTGGGCACACATTTCAGCGAAAAGAAATGGCAGAATTCATGACAAGATCACACAATACACAACAAAATCGGTAAGGATTCAGAATTAACCTTTGGCTTGTGATGGTATATTCCATGCCAGTCCAGAGCCATCAATTGGTAGAGTCTATCTTCGTTATTTAGGGAAGACCAATCCATATTTTCAACGTGCAACCTTATTATTACTGCACATCCCGACGAATACAAATAGATTTACCCCAAATTTGCTGTGAGTCACAGTTTAGGATCATACCACGTCCTTGGTCAAGACACTTCACCCCCATTGTCCACGTAGGGGCACGGAAGCGTTGTGTCTTAAGGCGTACTGCACGTCGACTGTTCACTTATCTTCAACCAATGCTAACCCTGCTTGTGTGGAGTTAGTATGTTGGGGAGCTGACAGTTACTCGCCGTTGCTTGGTGGTTCTCTCCGGGTACTGCGGCTTCCTCCACCCGTAAAACTGTCGTGGTCACGATTAGCCATTGTGCAGAAATATGTGACCTTAGACTCCAATAAATAAATGCATAGGATCATATCACTAAGGATCTCGGCGTTGAAAGGGTTAACTCTCTACACTCTGATGTCTAAATATCTAAATTTCAAGTAGCCATTTTTTCCCATAATGCAACTAGGAATTTAACCAATTCAATCCTGTTTGACAGAGCTCAATGAGCTCTGTCAAACAAGATTGAATTGGTTAAAATTCTAGTTGCATTATGGGAAAAATTTGTAGCCATAACTTTAGATTTTTCGACATCAATGTGAAGGCGGTTAAGGAGGATCAGATAGAATATTTGCCAAACCAATGGCTTTGATACATTTGCATTATCTGTCAACCATGTTGACCAGACAGCCCTACTTTATTGATATGTTGACCAGACAGCCCTACTTTATTGATATGTTGACCAGACAGCCCTACGTTATTGATATGTTGACCAGACAGCCCTTCTTTATTGATATGTTGACCAGACAGCCCTACTTTATTGATATGTTGACCAGACAACCATACTTTATGGATATGTTGACCAGACAACCCTACTTTATTGATATGTTGACCAGACAGCCCTACTTTATTGATATGTTGACCAGACAGCCCTTCTTTATTGATATGTTGACCAGACAACCCTACTTTATTGATATGTTGACCAGACAACCCTACTTTATTGATATGTTGACCAGACAGCCCTACTTTATTGATATGTTGACCAGACAACCCTACTTTATTGATATGTTGACCAGACAACCCTACTTTATTGATATGTTGACCAGACAACCCTACTTTATTGATATGTTGACCAGACAACCCTACTTTATTGATATGTTGACCAGACAACCCTACTTTATTGATATGTTGACCAGACAGCCCTACTTTATTGATATGTTGACCAGACAACCCTACTTTATTGATATGTTGACCAGACAGCCCTACTTTATTGATATGTTGACCAGACAGCCCTACTTTATTGATATGTTGACCAGACAGTCCTACTTTATTGATATGTTGACCCGACAGCCCTACTTTATTGATATGTTGACCAGACAGCCCTACTTTATTGATATGTTGACCAGACAGCCCTACTTTATTGATATGTTGACCAGACAACCCTACTTTATCGATATGTTGACCAGACAGTCCTACTTTATTGATATGTTGACCCGACAGCCCTACTTTATTGATATGTTGACCAGACAGCCCTACTTTATTGATATGTTGACCAGACAGCCCTACTTTATTGATATGTAGACCAGACAGCCCTACTTTATTGATATGTTGACCAGACAGCCCTACTTTATTGATATGTAGACCAGACAACCCTACTTTATTGATATGTTGACCAGACAACCCTACTTTATTGATATGTTGACCAGACAACCCTACTTTATTGATATGTTGACCAGACAACCCTACTTTATTGATATGTTGACCAGACAACCCTACTTTATTGATATGTTGACCAGACAACCCTACTTTATTGATATGTTGACCAGACAACCCTACTTTATTGATATGTTGACCAGACAACCCTACTTTATTGATATGTTGACCAGACAACCCTACTTTATTGATATGTTGACCAGACAGCCCTACTTTATTGATATGTTGACCAGACAGCCCTACTTTATTGATATGTAGACCAGACAACCCTACTTTATCGATATGTTGACCAGACAGTCCTACTTTATTGATATGTTGACCAGACAGTCCTACTTTATTGATATGTTGAGCAGACAGCCCTACTTTATTGATATGTTGACCAGACAGTCCTACTTTATTGATATGTTGACCAGACAGCCCTACTTTATTGATATGTTGACCAGACAGTCCTACTTTATTGATATGACCATTAGCTTCCAGTGCGTTACGTGTATAGTAGGCTGGCTTTGTGGTTACGGAACTGGATTTCAATCCAAAAACGTCCACGGTTCGATCCCAAATAAATTATTAAGTTAAGTTTATAGCATGAAAGTGGGTGATTGTACTTTCCAACTTCCAGCTAATGATTCAATTTTACGTCAAGTATAAACATATTTTGTGTAAGTCGTCAACAACCATGCTTTTCACTGATGATATAGGGTTTTTTTTCCTTGAAAGTTATTCCGGAAATTATTTGGTGCCAAATTTTCGACAATTCCCACATATTTCAGTGGGAAATCAAAATGTGTTGTACAATTGACTAAGCTGTCACGTGACAGCTTGAACACTGATAACATGCCCAAATGATCATAAAAGACAGACTATTTTCCAAGTTGAAGATACTTCCATATCTTAACCCTTTACCTAACCTGAAAAGCAGACGACACTTGCAAAAATAATTCTTGAATAACTAATTTTTTTCATTTTTTGTCTCAAAAACATAGGTTATGACCCCTCGTTGGAACGAGCTCGACGAGCTCGTTCCAACGAGGGGTCATAACCTATGTTTTTGAGACAAAAAATGAAAAAAATAATGAAAATTAATTGGCGATTTTTGAGAATAGCGCTGGCCGGTTTTGGCCGTTACGTTAGGTAAAGGGTTAAACCATATGAATGGAAACGAAGAACAGCAATCCACGAGAGAAAATGATGTTAAAGTAGAGAGGTGTCAAAAACACAGCTAGAACAGGACGGTTCCATTTAACTGATCCTACTCCAGAACAGAGACCTACTCTATTTGGGGCAATTTGTTCCCACATAAACCATGTGGAACCACAAAAATCCAACATGATCTCGCCTATGAACAAGATGGGCGATCGGAACCGTTTAGCCTTAATAACACGTGCTTTGCATGTGCGCTGACACTACATTTCAGCGTAACCATGGCGTCGCAATAATGTTGTTCAGACGGACTATTTTGGAAAATATTTGACGCCCAACATTCATTGTGGTAAGACTCATACGAGAACCAAAAAATGAAAACCATAAAATGGAGGGTTGGGGTTGGGTCGTCGTGACACTCTTATACTTCTCATTCCAAATTAAGAGAAGTGAAAGGCCACGTCATATAACAAAGTCAATAGCTTATCTTTTGACGGCTACACCCGTAATTAGTCGCACTAACACTGAAATTTTAGAACAATAATAAATTCCTGAACCCTTATCGTACGTCAAATGACAAATTTAGAAATCTAAACGGAGATATCATTCCTGTCCTTCAAAGTGGATGAGAAAAACGATTGGACATCGTTTGTTGATGAGAAAAGACCACCATGCACAGCGAGAAGCCTGACGCCTCTCGTTTTGCCCGATGGTCTGTTCCCGTTAATGATGTGAAGAACATCTTAGCTTTTCGTTTATTGTTGTACAGATCCGATGTAAACAGAATGCAGGTCCGAAGAATCCTTGGTAAGTCAGTCATTCATTTATACGCCAGCGATTTAGGCCTTCAACACTCATGCAGACATTTAGAGATATCGTCCGAAGTTAAGCACCGTCGAGCCCGGTTAGTCCTCGGATGGGTGAACGTCTGAGCGATCGATTCGGACTCCCGCGTTGTGTCCTTGGGCAAGGCACTTAACCCCGATTGTCCACACGGGGGCACGATGACGCCGTGTGCTAAGGCGTACTGCACGTTGATGGTGCGCATGTCTTCAACCAATCTAACCCTGTCTGTGCTGCAGTGCGGAGTTACGATGTTGGGGAGCTGGCAGCTGCTCGTCGTTGCTCGGTGGTTCTCTCCGGGTACTCCGGCTTCCTCTATCCGTAAAACTGTCACGGTCATAATTAGCCATTGTGCATAAGTATGTGACCTTTGACACCAATACATAAATAGAGGATATGGAATGAGTGTTTTGCTTATATAATATTTATGAAACGAGTCTAAGAATTTTCCGTTTTGGCGAGCCTCTGGCGATCCCAAACGGAAAATTCGGACGAGTTTCATAAATATTATATGAGAAAAACACTCATTTCATATTCTATTTATCATATGACACACACACGCACAAATTAGCCACTTAGTATGACTTTTTAACCCATTACCTAACTTGAGTTGCAGACGACACTTGGAAAAAACATCCTCGTATAACTAAAAATTTTCATTTTTTGCTTCCAAAACATAGGTTATGACCCCCTCATTGGAACGAGCTCGTCGAGCTCGTTCCAATGAGGGGTCATAACCTATGTTTTGGAAGCAAAAACTGAAAATATAAAAAAAAAATGAATGGCGTTTTTCTGGTAGGTAAAAGATTAATACAATATAACCCACCCTAAATAGGACAGATAACGTAAATTCTCCCTGCTGAAATTATGCAAATGTGACCCAGTTGTATTTTGTTTAACCAATTAAATTGTCCAGTTTTGAAATTAACCAATGAAAGCTCCCAACTCTAGTTATGCATATTATGAAAATATGGCCCAGTTGTATTTTGTTCAGCCAATCAAATTGTCTAGTTTTGAAACTGACCGATGAAATTGACGGAAGGCTTTATTTATCACTGATTAATATGAAAACAAAATATCAAATGTTTTAAATGAACAAAACGGACGAGTCATATGATAAATAAAGATATCGCCTCCTGAGTGTATGAAGACGCCATCTGCGATGCTTCAGCATTGCAGGTGGCGCCTCGGTGCATTAAAGTAACTATGTACTCACATGGTGGACATTCCTGGGGAATAACAGTCAGTGAAATTACATGGTGGTGGGGGTCACAATTCTTTTTTCACGTACCAAAACGGTGGTGAAAAAGAGAATCAATGAAAGGTATGGTTAATATCACACTTGTTTCCATTTTTACTCACGAGAATAGTACTTCACTGTTGCTATTATTTGGTTTGCGGTTATTTACGCTGTTTCACTCAGAGCTTAATGATTCAGTTCTCAAGTGGTCGTCATAAGCTGTTAACAGCATTTATAATTCTGGCATTTCTTATTGTCGAATGATTGACACACATTTCTGAAACACACTTAGAATATTGAGTTGTTTTCAAAGGAAACGCCATGGAAATGTAAGGCTGATCATTCAAACGAGCACACCATAGCTTCAATATCTGGCCTTAAATGAATTAAATTTCAGTTTAAGTGCAGGATTTAAGATGCCACTCGATTACTTGTTGTAAAAGCTTGCCTCGATAGCGCAATAATAGGATCGTCTTTGAGCCTCAACTTACGCTAACCCTATATCCGCTCTTGAGTACGTCAAGACGCCATCTGCAATGCTTTTGTAGACGCCTTGATGTTCTAGGTGGACTAATGTACCCACCAATACCATTTGAATTTTTCAGTCCACATTCACATATTGTTAACGCCTCGCCTGCCCCATCAGAGTCTCCAATGAGTTCTCATTTGGTTCCCCTATTCTTAACACATCGTCAGTGACCCTCTGTCATAGAAAAAAAAAACAACGTACGGCCAAGGTATCTCTCTCACACACCGAGTGCATCCCAGAGGTTAGAGTGAATTTACGAATGATGCAAATGATGCATATGGAATAAGCTGCATGCGAAAATATTATTTTTATTATTATGCCAATCGTCCCATGCTCTTTTGGCGCTCAGCGTGCCACTATTCAGATTACGTCACTTTGTCAGCGTGCTCTGAATCCCATACATCCGTACGCGTACTCTGTGCAGTCAGTGCGTAATTTTTTAACGGGGCGGCCTGAGTCGGCGATAAAAAAATAATTAGTTACGGCTTTATTAAAATACTAATTACAAGACATCCGAAATCAGTGCAGACCTATACTTTTTTAACTAACATAAAGTTGGGCGTTGTGATTGTGACATGGAGCCAATGCTATAAAACATTTACAATTGACTTTTTCACAATTGTTTTTTTCTACCTGAGAATAAAAAGCTATGAAATAAATCATTAGCGTTTCAAAAGGCGTGGCAATTTACCTACTGGTAAATTGCCACGCCTTTTGAAACGCTAATTGGTCCAGTCATTCAGTAATGTCCACAAATAGAAAAATCATTTCTGAAAAATACATTTGTAAAAGTTTTATAGGATTGGCTTAACTTCCTTCTCGAATTCCGGAAGTAGCCGAATAGTTTCGATTTGTTTTAATTGTGAAAATGTCCAGGAGTAAATGCGACAAAATGGATCTATGACACTTAAGACAGAAAACAGAGCAATTATTCAGGAGTTCGGGAAAGAATTGGTGATGTCTTTGATAGTGCTAATTATAACAGTGGCGTTTCTTGAGTGTAATGGAGCCGTCACTATTGCTTTTATTATCAGTATCACGCAGAGGTTATCATTAGGGCGATTAAACAACCTACACGATTTTTAAGTACTTCAGTATATGATCTCGAGCATAGCTTACTAATCCACCCCGGTTATTAGAGGGTAAATGAAGAGCACGACTCACCGTAAAGCGTGCATGACTGATTTGTTCGAACGATTAGTAGATATTTTGTCGAGACAACGAAACGCGTAACTTCAAACACTGCTATTTTCTATACTTTCAAGATAAAAACTTTACATAACCCGTACCTACAGCTGTGATTTCATACCTTTTCGCGCTTTCTTAGAAATTTGATAGCTTCATGGTTGAGAAATTCCCACCATGACACAGTTTCTGACTTGTCCGTATCCATCTGCCGGAATGCGCATTTCTCATCATCCTCCTCATCTTTGGACATGGGCCGATCAAGTGTGTTCTTGAACCATTCTTTCTGATACGTAAGGTAGGCCTGTTCCGTGATGGATGAATCTACAAATATAACAGTCCTTTGATAGAATGAAAACTCGAATTTACAAACTTTGGGAAGAGTTTTTAAGGTTACGCAAAACGACTTCTATGGAATAATCATGAAATAGCCCACTACGGAGCAGGGCCCAGTACTATAAAACTTTTACAGCTTAATTTTCTAGAATTGTATTTTCTAGTTACGACTTTAAAGGAGCTGAAATGAACCATTAGCATTTTCAAAGATATGGCAATTTGCCAGTTGGCAAATTGCCATATCTTTTAAAATGTTAATGATTTTTTTTATTATTTATTTATTTATTAGGATTCAACGACACTTTTGACAGCCTGAGTCACCTCGTGTCGTATTTTAGCCAGTAACATTATAAGTAGAAAATACAATTCTGTAAAATACAATTGTAAAAGTATTTTATAGTATTAGTCCCAGGTATAAAACAAATGAGGTCACGTCGATTCGCATAGATTTAAAAGGCGGATTCAACTGGTATGTTGACGCACCCGCCATGGTAATAACATGCGACCATTTTGTGTGGCTGTCTTTCCACCTCATTCCATCTCATCCCATCTCATACACTTCTTTCAATTGTAATGGCCTGAAAACGCTCGTCGTGATATGGTTTTGGTTGTCTTGGAAGTGATACCTTGCTGTTATTTGTTATTTGTATAATTTGAGGCTTGCTGTAAAGCGAACTCAACTATTGAACAAACAATAATAACATGTGACCATTTTGTGTGGCTGTCTTTCCACCTCATTCCATCTCATCCCATCTCATACACTTCTTTCAATTGTAATGGCCTGAAAACGCTCGTCGTGATATGGTTTTGGTTGTCTTGGAAGTGATACCTTGCTGTTATTTGTTATTTGTATAATTTGAGGCTTGCTGTAAAGCGAACTCAACTATTGAACAAACAAAGGGCGAAGTGCAAACTGAAACAGAAAATCAGTGGTTATAATATGAATGAAACGATTGGTTACGTTAAATTTTCATCAACGATCGCGTGCTTCACGTTGGATATTACCCGCGTTGTGTCCTTGGGCAAAGCATTTTATCCCCGTTGCCTACATGGGAGCACGATGACGCCGTGTACTAAGGCGTACTGCACGTCGATGGCGCACATGTCTTCAACAGCTGTAACCCTGCTTGAAAAGGGGGCTTGAACAGAGTTAGAATGTTGAGGAGCTGACAGTTGCTCGGTGGTTCTCTCCGAGCACTCCGGCTTCCTCCACCCGTAAAACTGTCACGGTCACGATTAGCCATTGTGCATAAGTATGTGACCTTAAACACCAAAAAACAAATACGTTTGATATTAAACTCAGTTCAGTTAATTATTGTCTTCCTTCTACAACAAGCTTCAAATTGCATACACCAGACTGCGTGAAATTTTCAAACTGTGAAGAAATTCACCACTTTTTCACATCAATCGCCCTGGGCCCTAGTTCAATGGGTTTAACACGAATTCATTCCATTTTTTTTGTTCTAAAGCCATTTTCGAATTAAACTTTATGCGCACTGGCTTCGTTACGTTTGATTTATTCGGGACGAATTCCTCACGGGAGGACGGGTCATTGTTTAACAAGCCTGAAAATAAGCAAACTGTCATATTTAGAATGAGGACCCCAGAGGGTGAATTTGGTAATGCTACCCTGCATACTTAATTTACCCTCTGTGAACCTCAATCTGAATCAAGGTCTCAAACCTAAACAGCAAGAGGTACTCAGAGGATAAACTGGCACACTATATGGGATAGCATCAGCAAAATCACCTTCTGAGGACCTCATTCTGCAAATGACAGATTGTTTATTTTCAGCCTTGTTGTTTATTGATGTAAACAAATCTTTCTTTACCTGTATAATAGGACCGTAACCAATGCCAGGTGTGGGTGTAATTTAGCATGAGCAGCGCACTCATAAATCACTGTCTAAAGTTGGCATTATACTCGTGCTCTGTTGACGATGTAGCTATATACATGCTGAATTATTCTTAATCCTTTACTTATTATACCCAACGTAGTCGATATCAAACGTTGCTATTCTAAATATTAATTTTTCAAACAGTTTCAAAACCCTCTTATATGACCCCTTATTGGATCAGGCTTGAAGAGATCTTTCCAATGGGGGGGGGGGGGGGGGGGGGGTCACATGATATTGTTTTGTTGAAATTTTTTAAAAAATCAACTGCTTAATTAGTAAATTACGCTGACGGATGCGGTCGATTCATTGGGTAAAGAACTTATGCCTAATAAAGGTACAGGCGCGAAGGTGGTGAGGAAAATGTTTTGGGAAGGATAAATGCGAAATATAATATACAGGAATGTTAAGAATAACACAGTACATGTATGTATTTATTCTGACACCTCTCTCTCTCTCTCTCTCTCTCTCTCTCTCTCTCTCTCTCTCTCTCTCTCTCTCTCCCTGTCCCTCTCTGTCTGTCTGTGTCTCTGTGTCTCTCTCCCCTCTTTCTCTCTTTCTGTCTCTCTGCCTCTCTCTCTCTCCCTCTGTCTCTCTCTCTCTCTCTCTCTCTCTCTGCCTCTCTGTCTGTCTGTCTGTCTGTCTCTCTCTCTCTCTCTCTCTCTCTCTCTCTCTCTCTCTCTCTCTCTCTCTCTCTCTCTCTCTCTCTGTTCTCTCTGTCTCTCGCTGTCTCTCTCCCCTTTCTCTCTCTCTGCCTCTGTCTTTGTCTGTCTGTCTGTCTGTCTGTCTGTCTGTCTGTCTGTCTGTCTGTCTCTCTCTCTCTCTCTCTCTCTCTCTCTTCCCTCTCTCTCTCTCTCTCTCTCTCTCAACCCAAGTTGACCAAAACACTTTGTGGGAATGAACTCCTTCCGTCTAGGACGTTGGGTAGAACAGTTATAAATGGCGAAGTTATATATATATCACCATGCAAAGTGCTGGGCCCGAGACACTGAACTAAAAACTGTTTTTCGGAAGTTGGCGCCGACGTGAGTCGAGTCCGGGTCTCCTTTTTCCCCAACCGCCTACCCATAAATGCTCTGGCACCACAACAACTGAGCTAACGGCAACACCACTATCTGTCTTTCAGTAATTTTGAAAAAAATAATTTTAGTGCTTATAACCGCGAATCATTATATGTATACAACGTTACTCGAAACAATACAGACATTGGTAATTAATTTTATCTTACAATCAACATGTATTTTGTCTGTATTAATTCCGCAACTGTCGTGTATCCGACCCCCTGATACAGATGTTTGTATCAGGGGGTCGGATACAAGCACGTTCCTTTCGCGAGAGTTCCATCTTTTTTTTCTTTTTGTTCATCCATACGAATAAATAGTTCGTTATATATTCGTCTACATTCTTGACTTATCCCCAATATATTGTAAGATAAAATGATTATTACCATTATGTGGATGTACAAAATGTGTATCCGAGTCTCGCTCCGGTTTCTAAGGGTAGGTCACGACTCGTCTTCGACTCGTCGTGATCTGCCCTTATAAACCCGGAGCTCGACTCGGATACATATTTTGTACATCCACATAATGGTAATAATCTCTATGTACTGGATACACCAGTCGTAGAATCCGGATTACGCGTAAGAACGTTATAAAAACGTATCTGGTTGAACGTTACGTATCTGAGTTACGTTATGACGTGAACGAAATGCTTCGACACAAAACAGTGTGACGCAAACAAGTAAACAGGCCGCCGAAAGTGATGTATTTCTTTAACACTTACGCTGCCGAAAGCGACTATTGCCACCTATTTTATGACGATTATCTATACGTTCTGGTATGCGCAGATCTAACCTACCATCTGATTAATTGTTGGAAAGGGCTCAGAGAGCCCTTTCCAACAATTAATCAGATGATAGAGTTTCAAGTATGTCATAAATCTTATTAAACTTCCTCGCATACAAGCGTACATAGAGGTCCACCATATATGGATAAAGTGGGCGTGGCAGTAAAAAGGTTAAACAAAATCAGCTTCGTTCGCTTAACACTTTGAACTCTAGTTTCCTGGAATGATGTCGCCTTTGTGTACACTTACAGTGAGATGGCTCAGTCCAATACCAATATACAGGGAGGATAAAATAATAACTGCAGTCTACAGCCGTCTCGATGCAGACTGTAGTTGTTATTTTATCAGCAATGTGCCGCGCAGAGACAGTCCTCTTATAGGATTCACGGAACTAAATATTTTCCCATAGGCGACCATTATACGTTCAGGCGGAAAAAATATGATCGCATCACTTTAAGTTTGGCATTCAAATACCTCTGTCAAGTATAGCCCTTCAGATAACTTTTTCGGATCCGAAAACAGGGGGTCATGCAACAAATAAAAGGGAAAAACTGACACAAAGGGAAGTACCGGTCACGTGCACATATTTTTCAGGGAATTCCCTACAAAAACACACAAAAAGTAAATTGTATTTTTAAGGTCCAAAATACATCAAATCATTTTTATCAGGAATATTTAACAATAATGCAAGATGTCAATAGAATGTTTCAAACGCTTATTGGAACAATATATTTTCTCAAGGCTGTTTATTTTTAAAGATTGCGTCATTTCCGAGTGCAACATTTTAAGGTGGTTAACTCTAATTTCAATATTTACTTCCGCGATACCTATAATAAGACAAAAATGGGACGAAAATAAGCCTTGGGCCGAAAAATCGGCCTTACGAGTTCAGAGGGTTAATTCAAGTTGAACCGTGGTATAAATACAGAGCACAAGGGGCTCGTGAAATACAGGAATGGCTTCGGCTTGGATCGTTGATTCCTGTCCACTGTACTCCACCCTCGGTCTGTTCTGTCTTGATTTTCTGCAACACACAAATTTAATCTAATTAGGAAACCATTTGGCACGTTATATTGGGAGTGGCGTATGAAAGATCTGATTGGTTGCAACATGTTTGAATTGTTACACGTTCTGATGGGGCCCGCGATTCATTGTTCCTAGTTAAAGTTTTGAAGCTAAAACTTTATTGTTTTAATTATTTCGGAAAAATTCCGAAACTGCTACCTTTAACTGTTAAGCTTATTTGTTTTACAAGAATTTGCGAGTAAGTTTTGCAACTTATATTAACGCCTCTCCATGGCCCAATGGCGCAGGTGTGTGGGATGACATTCGAAGCGGCAACTTCGTGGCCTCGTTCCTTTCATATACTGTAAAGGGATCTTTAGCCCGCACGGAGAGTCTCTCTCCGCACAGGGGACAGTCATTGAACGTCCCCACCCGATAGGACGGTACTATGTGGCAGCATCAACCTACAACTGGTGCTGAGAGTGAGTGTTCGGACACCTAGAGAACTTTCCCCAACCGAGGATCGATCCCTGAGCCTCTGGCACGAGAGAGAATCACTTATCCACTCGGTAGCATCAATAAATTTACCCTCTGTGAACCTCAATCTGAATCGTGGACTCAGGCCTAAAAAGAATGAGGTACGTGAAGGATACATTTGCCCACTGTATGGGATAGCATAAGCAAATTCACCCTCTGGGGACCTCATTCTGCAAATATTTATTTTTATTTATTGGTATTTAAGGTCACATACTTATGTACAATGACTAATCATGACCGTGACAGTTTTACGGGTGGAGGAAGCCGGAGTACCCGGAGAGAACCACCGAGCGTCGATGAGCAACTGTCAGCTCCTCAACATTCTAAATCTGTTCAAGCTCCCTTTTCAAGCAGGGTTACAGCGGTTGAAGACATGATGTATACCATTGACGTGGGGTACGCTTTAGTGCACGGCATCACCGCGCCCCCATGTAGACAACCGAGATAAAGTGCCTTGTCCAAAGATATACCGTGGACGGCGGATCGAACTCGGGACCTCTAGCATAGAAGTCCAGCAGTCTATCACTGAGCCACCGCACCCCCATTCTGCAAATGACAAACTGCTTATTTTCTGGCTTGGACACACAGAAGTCTAAGTGGTTAATTCCGTCACTAATATGTGTTGACTACTTCACAATAAGATAAGAATACTTTCACAACCCCCAGATTTAGAAAATAATTATTTACTTTAATCGAGTGTTACCAAAAATACCAAATGACATTCTATTTTCGTTGTGTTGTAATTAAATAGATTATTTTCGTTGCTACTGTTTATTATCTTTGTTTTACAGATATAATTGCACTAATATTCTCGGTGACAGTCGGTAATATCGGCTCGAAGTACGTTTGAGAGAAATCACTCTTAATAATTGTATTTACACCTAGAAGGGGCGCGGTAGCGTTGCGGTAACCGGTTCTACAGTCAGATCACCGAAGTTAAGCAACGTCGAGCCCGGTTAGTCCTCGGATGGGTGACCGTCTGAGCGATCGATTCAGACTCCCGCGTTGTGTCCATGGGCAAGGCACTTAACCCCGATTGTCCACATGGGGGCACGATGATGCCGCGTACTAAGGCGAATTGCACGTCGATGGTGCGCATGTCTTCAACCAATCTAAACCTGCCTGGTCTGCAGTGCGGAGTTACGATGTTGGGGAGCTGGCAGCTGCTCGTCGTTGCTCGGTGGTTCTCTCCGGGTACTCCGGCTTCCTCCACCCGTAAAACTGCCACGGGCATGATTAGCCATTGTGCATAAGTATGTGACCTTAAACACCAATAAATAAATACATAAATTTACATCTAGAATGGTGTTGGTGTTTTTACCCGTTCATGACAGGAAGCTGTATTATTGTGACAACAATAATGCTCTGCTTGGGCCAATCACTGATTGAGATGCGATGAATTGAAAACACCAGTATCTTCCTGCTTTCTTGTAATGTGGTTGAGTGTGATGTTTGCAGGTCTGTCCACTGTAGAGCAACGGGAGTCATTGGGGGCACTAATTCAAAGGTGTAGGCTAGGCAGGGGAAGGGCGTGCATTGATTGCAATTTTGACGCAACGATTCGTTACGTTAGGGTTGAAGGCAGTGTTTTGGGGGGTGGCTTTAGCGTTAAACTAGGTGTATGTATGTGTTGGATTTTCCTGATTGTCTGCCACTACCACACACCTTGTGCTCTTTTTTAACTGCAAACAAAAGAGAGCACACGTCGATTTTCAATCTTTCGCATAGCTCGCGACGCTGTACTTGCGTCGCATCCGGGGTGTATGCACCTTTAGAAACGACCCCCCCCCACCCCAATTTCATTAGGAAATGCTTTTGCATCGCATCCTAGAGTCTGAAACTGGGGACTATAAGACAAGTCGAAAAGCTGACAAAAGTAAATAGTGTCGTTCTCTTTTGGGTTTTCTTCTGTGACATATACATGAACAAAACAATAAAAAAGAAAAAAATCGCTGATTTGCAGCATTCCTCTAATAACGGGGCTGGGGTCCGGCGAATCACACATTTTCGATTCGAATAGAATCTCGAATCGAATTCTGGGCGTCTTGACGATGGCCGATAAGGAAAGGGGTACTTTAAACCTCATTGTTCTGACTGTGACTGCACAAATTACGATTAATAAAATATTCCAGCTACATCATAAAGGCATGCCTTCCTGGAAGGCATGCCTTGATGATGTAGTTGGAATATTACCCAGGAACAGGTGCGAGACATACCAACACTAAGCACTACACAGTGCTAGCCTCTAGCAACATCGTCAACATTGTTTGGAAACTTTAACTTTGTTTTCAACAGAGGAAGAGAAATTACATCCTGTCTTTATTGTCAGCATTATTTACGTACAGATTCCATCTGAGACGACGACAATGGCTGATACCAAGCTATATTCGCGTGTAAATATTTGAAAGGAATCGAATCTGGCAGCTGATTTCGAATCGAATCGAATATCAACTTAAGATTCGAAATCGAATCGAATCTCAAAGCTTCGCAAGGCCCTAGCCGAGGCCTACATCAACCCGCGACTCGTGAAACATACCTCTTCCACTTCCTCTCCTAACATTCCAGCATTCAGGCATAAACTGTTTTATAATATCCGCCATCGGCGCTTTCTCAGTCTCTCCATCTACGATTTTGATCTTTCCCCATGACATCCCTCATCCAATTTTCTCTTATATTTTCATTTCATTCGTCCATTAGTTTCTCAGGGAGTCCCATTCTAGAAGGAACGTATTTTGGGCATTCTAAAAGTAAATGTTTCTGGATCTCCAACGCTCCTATGGGCTGCATATTCGGCGCCCTCTTGCCATGCCTTTTCCGATTGCCCCAAAACTCCAATGAGTTGGACTGCATTCACAGCAACATTGTTCCCCACCCCTCTACCAGCCTCCATGTAGGTGTTTTGGGAGCATTTTTTATATAACCGGTTCGACGAGCTTATCGCCCTAACTCCAGCTCGCCAGTTTCTATAACAATCCTCGAGCACCCTTGCCCCGCTGAAACTTCTTCTCTGCGTGTAGCTTCGCTGGCAAGTCGGGTATTAGATTGACGTCGCCCAAAAACTGATTCTTCGTGACGTTAAAACGTCACGATAACCGTAGTCGGAAAGGGTTAAATTATGTTCATTTGTTCAGAGAGAGGAGTGGAAAGAAAGTTGTATAACAAGCACGCCAAATCACTTTGCCTGTGGGTCGTCAGACGACAGCTCATTCTCCAGCTCATTAGACTCTTCATCTGAAGAGGAGATGGAGGAGGATGCTCTGTCAATGGTGCAGGAAGCTGTCTCAGATGACGCACCGTCCACCCCTCCTGCTCTTGCTTCTCCAGCTTCTTTGGACCAGGAGTCCGACCAGGAGGAGAGCTTCCCGGAGTCCGCGGAGGCATTCCTTGGGGAGGAGATTCCAAACGAGTTTCTCCGAAGCACGATCCAGTCCCAGTACGACTTCTTCCTAAACGAAAAACTCTCAGCAGACGCTATCAAGAAAATCCTCATGAAGTGTCTCCTAGGGTCCAAACAAGAACCTCAAGAAACAGCAGCTAGGATCAGGCCGTACAAAGCCAAAGAAGAACCAACTCTTCCGCCTGATCCGACCACTCCACCAACTACTATCTCTCCAACACATCCTCCTCCTCCAAAGAAGAACCGCAGAAGGCACAGACGCCGCTGATTACCTTAACTCTTCCTACTTTTCCACGTCCAGACAAGCCAAAAACTAAAGTCAAAATTACATACAATCAAAGAGGGTCGAAAGGGGCGTGAAACCATTTCGTTCGGATGTTTTGCCTCACTAACTGCAAATAAATTATTTGTATCAACATCAGCTAAATAGACTGACTAGCAAAACAAAACAATACATGTCGCCTACATTTTAAATTTAATCGTCTGAAATATTTCACGTGGTCGGAAAAGTGAACCGTAGGTTCACTTTTCCGACCACCTGAAATATTCCAGACAATTGAATCTAGAAGTACCATGAATATTCATTTTCTTTAAATGAACGGATTAAATGTTTCTCAATCAAAAACTGATTTGCCCAAATCTTTAATGACATTACAGAGCTGTTAGATATGTTTGTAACGTGAATACTTATCGATAAAAACTCACAAGAGTTGCAGTTTCATGTTTACGTCACATAGTTCGACCAAGTATGTTAATATATCGATGTTCTCAATGCGAAAAAAATACTTACTGATTGGAATATCTATAACTGGAGCACGAAATAATACATGTATACATGTATATCTTTATGGGTATGTCAACGGTAGTATGTGCGCAATCTCAACGTAAAGTATGTAATCAAACGCCCACTGACAGCGCAGGATTCCTTACGGAATTAGACTGGTATAATGTGAGCTTGACCCTATCATTGAGTGAAGATTAGTTTTATTGTAAGAAAAGTTTGACTCCCCTAGGATGTGGTATGAGGGAAGGGGAACTGGTCAGAGTTTTACGTTAGCCCTTTAATAACTAGAAAAAAAGATTGTTCAGTGGTATTCTCTGAATCGTACTTCAGATTTTGTCATTTTTGGTAATCGATCAGGTACGGGCAGCCAAAACGTAACCAGAAATTACTGCTCAGTCATTTACGATGGCGTGGTGTTCAAGACTGGAAAACTCTTCGGGCCTGTATCGGTTAATTGCTAGAACGCCCTGACTCAAGATACTTGAATGTATCGCGCACATAATTCTTCAAACTGGATAATTATAGATCGAGCTTCGTTGTAATTGCATTTGTTAACTCTGAAACAAACTGCTTATGTTTGCCACCCAGTGGTCTTTCGGGAACCATAGCTCTATAACACAGTTCAATAAATGTGCACTCGTGACATTTTCTTTGAAAAAGCCCAAAATATCTACTAAAAATAATAACATTGTTTGTGATTTAATGAGTGAATTTTTTGGACACACGAAGAACGGGTGGAAAAGGGGATGCATGGGGCACAGGTCCGGTGTGATACGATCTTCAGGGGTAAACAGGACAATGGAGTTAGTAATATTACTGTCAGTTCTATTTTCTGTGGTATGAGAAGCATCTCGTCGTGTGTGAACCATAAGGTTCTATCTTCCCCTGGTTCTCACGCGACGATCTGGCAATCAACAGTTTTAAAGACCGACCGACCGACCGACCGACCGACCGACCGACCGACCGACCGACCGACCGACCGACCGACCGACCGACCGACCGACCGACCGACCGACCGACCGACCGACCGACCGACCGACCGACCGACCGACCGACCGACCGACCGACCGACCGACCGACAGGCAGGCAGGCAGGCAGGCAGGCAGACAGACAGACAGACATTCTAAAATATAGTATAGATTTATATAACAGGCTTTCAATGAATAAAACTTTAAAAACTTTTTTTTTCTATAGGATCGCAGAGTCCAGTGGGAACATTTAAGAATAAACATTTTTTTTATTAATATTAGGGGGGGGGGGGATGTCCTAAGCACAAAACAAACCAACGGGGGGGGGGGTGTCCTAGGGCAAAACAAACATTGGGAGTGCAGGTGTCCTAGGTAAAAAAAAGCAGCGTGGGCAGGCGTGCTAGGTACAAAAAACGAATGGGAGAAGATCACCTTATGTTAATTTTAATGGGAGGGCAAAAGTCCAGAGCAGGTGTCCGTATCCCAAATCTAGGATGTACTTTATAGCATCAGTGTACGCATGGTTAATTATGATAATGACAGAAAAGCAAAATCCTAAAAAACAGAAACTGTAATTCCAATATTGTCAACAATGATTTTGTTCTGTTAGTTCGTTGAAGGTTGTAAACATGGAAAAACTAACCTTTATTTATATCAAGTCTGTCAAAAAGATCCATTAATATTTGCAATTCATCTTCCGTTAATAAATTAGATAGGTTATCCTGAAAAAAAGAATATTAGATATTGGTGTGTTTATTCTATTTTTGGCTTAAACATGTTCATTGTCATTTCATTTCCGTTGCATATTTATCAACTGCAACTTATATTAAAATAGAACTTTTGAAGCAAAAATTGTCTTTGCTAACGTAAGTAGGGATGTTTCATCAGTTTCGAATAATTAGACCTGATTTCATTTTGCTGAATATTTAATGTTCTGTGATATTCGAGTTTCAGATGAAAAAAAAATGACATCGAAAACATAACTGTGTGATTTATTAAGTTTTTCAACACTGCATTGAACCTCAATACTACCAATTAAGTTAAATAAATACCGTGAAAGTGGTACAAGAACACCCAGTCTGTTGTCTACTGGAGTTTAATGGCACTTTTAACAGCCAGTCTGTCGGGGTTGTATTGTGTCGATCATTTTTATGGGTGGAGGAGTCAGATGGGCAATATACAGAAAAGGCGAACCGACACCAATATCACAGGGATATCGAAACACCGAATGGAGCCAATCGTTGAATACCGAAACCGTCTGAATTTTCAAATTTTCCTACATTCACTATTTATAAGCCCCAGTTGAGGCTTGATAACAGTGAAGGGTTCATTTTCATGAAAGAAGTGGCTGATTTTCTTTTTCAGATTTGTTAACCCTCATTGGACTTGTCAACTGTCATAAATTCCCACTAGACTACAGCCTGTACTTGTTCAATTGCTTAGCAATGATTTCTAGTCAGGTCTTGGCTGCCTGTTGAGGCAGCCAAGACCTGACTAGAAATCACTGCCCAGGTTTTTTTGTCTATTGTCAGCAGGACCTCTTAAAGATGACATGGTCAGGGCACATGCACTGAGATCGAAAAGCCTGAAGTAGGTCTTTAAACATTAAGGTGCGTTTGGAACAAGTCAAAACATTACACTGCAAAAAATATTGGTTCTTTTTAGAGCCAAAACTGGTTCTAATCTTGTCCCTGAGATGGAACCAGTTCTGTTTAAACAGTATTTATTTCAAATCAAATAAATTTACCAAGATTAGCATTCAATTTTAACAGAATAGTACATGAACTGAAGTAGATTCAGCAGTAAACGTGGAGCTTATTCAACGCAGTCGCCAAACATTTTGAAAAAAAGGAGATATGAACAGTTGGCATATCGAACCAGTTTTGGTTCTATACAGAACGATATGAACAGTTGGCATATCGAACCAGTTTTGGTTCTGTATAGAACCAAAACTGGTTCGATATGCCAACTGTTCATATCTCCTTTGCTTAATAATAATATGAGATAACCTCGTATAAGCTCTAAACTTACGGCTGAAACCCCCTCAATTTATGGTTAATTATGTTAATATTTAATGTTAATCTTTATAAATTTATTTGATTTGAAATAAATACTGTTTAAACAGAACTGGTTCCATCTCAGGGACAAGATTAGAACCAGTTCTAAAGAGAAGCTATATTTTTTGCAATGTACTGTAGACATGATGTGTGGTCGTAAGAGAATGCCACTGTTGAGCTCATTTGCAGTGTCCTTTATAGCCCCGTGGTAGAGTGGTAATACTGTGAACTCTTCTTTGGTACTATCGGCAGATCTCGGTCAAGTCAGGTACCGAATACTGAACCGATACCGGGGTATACCCCCTAAAAATACCGAAACCGATACCGAAATCAAAATTCCAATACCACCCATCTCTAATGGAGTATGCAAAAGTACTCGGAAAGAGGCTGGGAGAACCACCAGCGAGTACCTGGTCAACTTTCTACCATAGAACATGTCGGAATAGCGTCGTCGGTTGATGGCAAGAGTACCATTAATGTTTCGTATGCCTTAGTACAGGGCCACTATGCTCCCACTTGGGCTATCCGGAATCCGAATCGGATAAATTTGCTTGCCCGAGAGCGCAGCATTGCTGACTTAAGTCTGAATCGAATCTGCGACCTTTCAGTCTGAAGTTCAATGTGCTAACCACTGAGCCAAGACACTTTATGATTAACCCTTTACCCAACACAGACGTTATCAAAATTGATTATTTTAAATACCATTTTTTTTAATTTTTCAAAAAATGTCGACAAAACCATATCATTTGACCCCTCGTTGGAACGAGCTCGACGAGCTCGTTCCAACGAGGGGTCACATGATATGGTTTTGTTGAAAGTTTTTGAAAAATAATATTTTTTCAACTGCTGAATTTGCATATTACGCAGGCGGATGCGGGCGATTCGTTAGGTAAAGGGTTAACTAGATTAAACCAGTACATTGTAAGGTACAGAATAAAGTCTGAACAGAACGAGGGTAAAGTACGAAACACAGGAAGCAGCGACCCGACATGGAGTTTTTTCAAATAGTTCACGAGTCCTCAGGGACTCGTGAAATATATGAAAGCTCCAACAATGTGCGAAATTTATTTTGCATGGTTTGATGCGAAGTTTTGCAATATCAAGAAGCGTTTCTCATTAGTCCGGTGTTGGGATTCTGTTGCTACAGTTCCCTGATTTTGCTCTTCTCCAATTGCAGTACGGTCGTAAGCTTCTGGAGAGTGATTGTCTTCCCTCATATGGGCAGATCGCACCACAAAAAAAGTTTGCTGTTCGGTTACTTGAGAACTTACCCTACCGAAATGTATATCTTGGGTTTGGTCAACAGAGACCGACTCACCTGACAACTCGACAACCACTATCTCCGAGTATGCATATTCCAGAGTTACTTAATATGGTTGTAAAATATGCCATTTTGTAAGTATAAACTTATTCGGGCGTGATATTACATTTCTTACATGATATGAACTTTTTCCGACCATTATCTCATTGTAGACGGATATTCCTGCCCAGCAGAGGTTTCTCGTGTCACTAAAATAAGTAAACTTTGTGCCTATTTAATCAAATTTAACCCCGTAAATTGAATGGATTTTTTCGCTCATGATTTCTTTTTTTACATTTGGATTAATTGTTCTTCAAATCTAGAGCTGGCTGCTGTGAAGCAGCCATGACTAGATTTGATAGAAAATTAATACCTCAAAAAATGCATAGCGGGTTATGAGTTAAACACATACTTTAAAGGCGATAACCCTCGATCATTTAATAACATTTGACGATCAGCCCCAGGTGGACACCGTTGTATTCTTGTGCCCATCTTCATCTTAGCTTCAGCCCAGCTGACCTTTAGCCGTTGGTCTCTATGCCATGCACTACGCATCTCACAAATATGGCTTCTGGGTGTATTTTTCGACGAATTCGGTAGTAAAATCGAATGTGAAAGGCGAGGGCGGTCGACGGCTACAGAAATTTTTGAGCCGAGGTATTTAGAGTATGTTAGCAGACGCCTTATCAAAATTGCGCATTGATTTTAAGAATGTAAATCGGCTTTTATAAGAAGAGCTCTGTTTTCAGATCCATTTTGTCCAAATCAGGTTTTGGATCACGTGAAACATAAGTCTATGACGACAAGGAAAGTTCAATCATTTTAGTGGAAGAGGGGTGATAATCATCAATATCTCACCTCCTACAAGTATCTGGGAATTTCATTGGTTCAAAGGCGTCACATGCAGACTGCATATAAACCATATACTGCCTGTCAACATCAATATACGTTGACAGCTATGGGTAATCTCCCCTTTGTTCATTGATTATTCAAAATGGCGGCAGTCGATAAGCGCTTCAAGTTGAAAGATTGAGTGTTGGAAGGCCATATTTGGTCTGAAGTGCAGGTTAAGCATCTCAAACAGCTTCATAATCTGTGGATGTGTGTTATGTTACCTTCGAAATGAAACTGTTTGGTATGTATGAATTTGCCTTGTTACAATTTATGGGAGAGTGCCTGTAGGCACTCCCCCATAAATTGTAACAAGGCAAAGACACGTGAACACATTGTGAGAATTCTCTCATTTAATTTTGATCGCTGCTGTTAGTAGTTCTGTGCATCGATGCAGAAGTCGGTAAGATATATTCGTTACACAGTTTGTTGGTGGCCTAATATGGTATATATGATGTAATCATATATACCATATTAGGCCACCAACAAACTGTGTAACTAATAATATGCAATTAGAAGTAACGTGGTTTTACCAATACAATTATGATCCATATAACAACAATTGATGATCAGAAAATGCGTGGTGGTTTTAGGATCGAAATATACGAATTAATAAAAGGATGAACAATTGAGTAAATTATCTTGTTATCAATGTATGGCTAAACATAATGCACTGTTAACAGATTTTATTACCACTTTAGCGGTCGTTCTCTAGTATATTAACGGAGTTTAGCGGTACAACTCGGTAATTCATGACGTCATATAACCGGAGGCGAGAGGTGGGCGTTAATGAAAACAAAATTAATTAACAGCTCGTCACTCGCTTTCGGTCATTGTAATAATAGTAATGACATGATTTTGTCAGGCGTCCCCCTTTATTAACAGCCCTTGGGGACTGAATAACAGCTCACTGGCTTATTAACGGCCCTCAACTACTTCGTCTTGGGTCGGTAATAAACCCTCGGACTGTTATTCATTCCTCTCGGCCCGTTAATAAACCGTGACGCCCTCCAAACTCATGTTATTTTTATATTGTCAGTTCAATGTGCGCTACCTTCATGTCAATTCGGTCGCAAATGGCTATTTTTAGTCTTTAGCGCCCACAGACCGGCTTGCGCGCACTGACGTTCTGCGCATGACGTCATTTCGTCTTCCCGGAAATCTGTTTACATTTTCCAAAATATAAGGCGTTCTGTCGTAAATTGCTTAATAAATGGTATTTCACGTTGATTCTCTTCACGAAAAAATATAAATCTAAAACGGTCGTAAATCGTTCTTATAATTTCTGAGTATTTATAATAATTATTATAGTAGCATGATGTTCTCAAGCGTAGGTTGGCTCCATTACTCGACCTCCGTCTGTGATTAGCAGACCCACACCCATTACCGGTCCTCGGCTATCGCCTCGGCCGCTAAAGACAGCTGGGCTGCTAATCACAATTGGCGGTCCAGTAATTGAGTCAATCGGGGCGCGGTGGCATTGCGGTAACCGATTCTCGTTAAATCACCGAAGTTAAGCAACGTCGAGCCCGTTTAATCATTGGATGGGTGACTGTCTGAGCGATCGATTCGGACTCCCGCGTTGTGTCCTTAGTCAAGGCTTTTAACCCAGATTGTCCACAGGGGCACGATGACGCCGTGTACTAAGGCGTTCTGCACGTCGATGGACGCATGTCTTCAACCAATCTAACACTGACTGTACTGCAGTGCGGAGTTACGATTTTGGGGAGCTGCTCGCCGTTGCTCGGTGATTCTCTCCGGGTACTCAGACTTCCTCCACCCGTAAAACTGTCACGGTCATGATTAGCCACTGTGCATAAGTATGTGACCTTAAACATCAATAAATAGATAAATAAATAGAGTCAATCGCACTCGAACCTCATGTTATTGTGTAATTAACTGGAGTACTATTACCGTCCGTTTGCCTCTTCCAGTTAATTTTCATTATTTTTTTCATTTTTTGTCTCAAAAATATAGGTTATGACCCCTCTTTGGAACGAGCTCGTCGAGTTCGTTCCAACGAGGGGTCATAACCTATGTTTCTGAGACAAAAAATGAAAAAAATTAGTTATTCAAGAATTATTTTTGCAAGTGTCGTCTGCTTTTCAGGTTACAGTGAGATTCGATTTGAGGTTAGATTCGAGTCGATTTCTTCTATCTGACTGATTATAAATTCGATTCGGCCCAAAACTTGAGATTCACAATTATGCACGATTACTTTAGAATTTCCACTGGGGCGATGGCAAGACATCGACGGCGCATGGACCTGATAAGTCTCTGTGTGTCACCCTGTGGTATTGCGTTCTTCTCCTGCCTTAAAACATTACGTAAATCGCCTAACGTCTGAAGATCATGAAGTCGTACCCGACGGTCCAATTGATCCCAAAGATGCTCGACTGGCGACAAATCTGGCGAAAGCTGGATCCAGGGAAGAAGCTCGATGCTCTGCTCCTCAAGAAAGTCACGACAGATATGCGCCACGTGACATCGGTCATTGTCTTGCTGGAATAACTGCAATCCGATGTTAACGTCGAACAACAGGACAACAACAACGTTAAGAATTTCGTCCCTATATCGCTGTCCATTCAGATTACCATCGATGAAGATAAACTGCGTTCGATGGTGCAAGGAAATTCCTGCCCAAACCATTACACTACCCCCGCTGAAACGGTCGCATTCCTGCACACAAGCATTAGAAACCCGTTCTCCGCGTCGGCGATACACTCTTGCCCTACCATCAGCGCGTCTTAGACAAAATCATGATTCATCACTAAAACGAACTGTGCCCCAACGCTGCTGAGTCCACGATGACGTCGGGTAAGGATTGGTCCGTTTTATGAACGCCTACTTCGGATGCCGTGTTCAGCGAGTCGGTTGCGGACAGTTTGTGCACTGATTCTATTGTTAGTTCTACCAGGAGTAATTGCTGCTGTCCTCGTCGCCGGAAGGAAGCGATCCCGCACATGAGACGTCCAGATGCGTCGGTCTTGTGCAGGGGTCGTAACTATTGGTCGACCTGAACGCAGTCGGTCGGCAGTAGATCCAGTCGTTCTATACCTTCCAATGAGACGGTAAATAGTGGCCACAGTGACTCCGAACTCAGCAGCGAGCTCATCTGGAGGTATCCCAGCCTCATGCCATCCAAAGGAAAGCAACCTCTGATTTTCGGTTAACCGTTCGATTTTTTAAAATGTCGGAAGACAAAAACTAGCGTGTTTTCTCAATAAACCACGCTTTCTAGAACAACATAACACAACGAAAATCATCGGTCACCCATTCAATTTGACATTCTTGGGCAGCACGTGCTATTTTGAAATCCGTAGCAAAATTATATACGGTTGGGTGAACAACAACAGCATGTCATTAAAATCTTTGCACGACTTCTTGTCCACAAACATGCAACATTAGAACTATTATATTTCATCCTTTATGCTATTTTTTCACATTTGTTTCTATTATACTTTCTTTTTTGACTCAGTATCGTTGTTGATAGTAACCACAATGTATATATACCAAGTATTTATTTATTTATTTATTGGTGTTTAAGGTCACATACTTATGCACGAATGGCTAATCATGACAGTGACAGTTTTACGGGTGGAGGAAGTCGGAGCACCCGGAGAGAACCACCGAGCAACGACTACCAGCTGCCAGCTCCCCAACATCGTAACTCCGCACTGCAGCACAGACAGGGTTAGATTGGTTGAAGACATGCGCACCATCGACGTGCAGTACGCCTTAGTACACAGCGTCATCGTGCCCCCATGTGGACAATTGGCGTTAACTGCCTTGCCCAAGGACACAACGCGGGAGTCCGAATCGATCGCTAAGACGATCACCCACCCGAGGATTAACTCGACGTTGCTTAACTTCGGTGATCTGACGAGAACTGGTTACCATATATACCAAGATATGAATGTAAAACGGGGAAGTTTGGAAAGACCAATTTGTATGGTGCGCCTCGCTCTTAGTACGGAAATATCCTACTTGCAGCGAGTCGACTGGAATCCAGTGTTGTGAAAATAAATTGTGTTTTAACCCTTTACCCAACGCGGACGATTTCAAAATTGATTATTTTAAATATCATTTTTTAAATTTTTTCAAAAAATTTCAACAAAACCATATCATGTGACTGCCTTGTCCATGTGACTACATGATATGGTTTTGTTGAACTTTTTCGAAAAATAATATTTTTTCAGCTGCTGAATTTGCATATTATGCGGGTAAAGGGTTAATGTAACAAAAGACTAAGTTGTAGTAGAAAATATTAACCCTTTACCTAACATGAAAAGCAGACGACACTTGCAAAAATAATTCTTGAATAACTAATTTTTTTCATTTTTTGTCTCAAAAACATAGGTTATGACCCCCTCGTTGGAACGATCTCGACGAGCTCGTTCCAACGAGGGGTCATAACCTATGTTTTTGAGACAAAAAATGAAAAAAATAATGAAAATTAATTGGCGATTTTTGAGAATAGCGCTGGCCGGTTTTGGCCGTTACGTTGGGTAAAGGGTTAAGCGACCGACAGCCTGGTGACATTACTCTGGTCAGCAGATAAATAAATATTAACAGAAGTTCATTATTTATCAATATAATTACCATCGTACCTTGACACCAGAGTGTGAGCACGCAATTATAACCCCCCCCCCTCTCCCCCCCCCCCCCCCCCTCACCCCTGGTTACTTCAATGAATTTTCCGTGGTAAGCCTAAAAATCATATAGAACAAGAGGGTCCGGGTAGCCTGAGGGCGGTCACCTGACATGGTAGCCTAAATATCAACCCAGGGAATTGATTTGAACAAGTCGCATCAGCCACTCCTAAGAAAAGCTTATACTAAATATCAAAAGATTCTGACCTGTGGATCTGAAAAAAGATCTTTAAAGAATATTCCTCATATTGAAGTAAGTTATGATTCGGGCTCCCACAAGGAGCCCAAATATGAACCCATGGTCTTGGCTTGAAAAAAACTTGAATCTCACCTCCCTAAGGATGCTGTATACAAGATATCAAAAGATCTTGGCTATTGGATCTGATGAAGAAAAATATTTTTAAAGGATATTCCTCATACTGAACTAAGTTATAATTTGGGCCTCCACATGGAGCCCAAATATGAATCCAGGGACTTGGCTTGAACAAACTTGAATTCCCCCCCCCCCCCCCCACCCCCTCTAAGGATGTTGCATACCAAATATCAAAAGATTCTAATTGGTGGATCGGAAGAAGAAGATTTTTAAACAATATTCCTCATATTGCACTAATCTGAACATTTGGGCTCCCATAGAGAGCCCAAATATGGACCAGGGATTTTGTTTCAACAAACTTGTGAATGAATCTTCTAAAGATGTTATATGTGAAATATGAAAGCCTTTGGAGCAGTGGTATGGGAGAAGAAGATTCTTTAATGCTTTTCCCATTCCTCGCAGTGTTAAAAAATGATGACTCAGCATTTTCTCAAAAGTTCTGGAAAAGTACTCCATGATAAAACCGATGGCAATTTTTTGGATCATTCTTTTTTTTTTGGCATACATTAGGTACTTATGATCCAATAAGCCCTCATATCAATTTGGTTCAAATCGGCCTCTTAGTTTGGAAAATAGAAATTTTGGTACAAGTCTGGCTGCCACAGGAAACCCAAAAATCAGCCCAGGGACTTGGCTTTAACAAACTTATATTTCACCTCCCTAAGGATACCTTATACCAAATATTAAAAGATTCTGACTGGTGGATGTGAAGAAGATTTTTGAAGAATGTTTCTCATGTTGAACTAAGTTATAATTCTGGCTCCCACGGGGAGCCCAAATATGAACCCAGGGATTTGGCTTGAACAAACTTGAATCCCCCCCCCCCTCCCCCAAGGATGTTGCATACCAAATATCAAAACATTCCAACTGCTAGATCTGAAGAAGATTTTTTTTTAAAAATTCCTCATTTTGAACTAAGTTATAATTCGGGCCCAAATATGAACCCAGGGACTTGGCTTGAACAAACTTGAATCTCACCTCCCTCATAAATTTTATTAAATTTCGTCGTATACAAGCGTACATAGAGGTCTTCCATATATGGCTAAAGTAGGCGTGGCAGTAAACGGGTTTCTAAAATGGGTTTTCTGTGAAATAGCTGTGTTAGTAACTCTGTCTACATCGAAAAAAAATATTCAGACTGATATTTTATGCGGGTTATCAATTTTCATTCGACAGATGTATCGAAATGTTCTCTTCTCGAACATGATTACGTTGTTGCGAAGTGTGAAAAAATGTTGAATCAATAATAGCCGTACGAGTCCTCTGGGAGTAAAACAGAGAAAACTGTTTTAAGTGCTAATATGTTCTCAGAAAATTAATGAAACCATGTAAATGCAACAGATGAAAGTATTGGAATCGGATTCTAGGAGGGTTTTCTCACATTGGTGCCCTTTGTTTTTTATATTTTAACGCTTTCAATCGGTGTTCATTAATTTTTGCGCAAAGCACAAGCTGGAAGTCTGTGAGCACACTAAAAACTAAAGTGCTAAAACTGATACTTTCAAGGTGTTCAACCCATTCTAACTGTTAGGGTTTGATTTTAACACTCAAAGTACAATGCTTTAAAGCACTTAGACATTACAATCGTCAGACATCTGAAACTTGAATGGATGGCACTTCCCATGTGTCTAGCATTGGTGGTTCTTCCAGAATCGTCCATAATTTGATTTGCGCTTGGTGGGTACATAATTAAAAGGACACAACGCAGATGACGCGGATCAGGCTCGAGAGTTCGAGCCTGATCCGCGTCATCTGCGTTGTTTCCTTTGAAGTGTCGCGACATTACACTTGTCAAGTGGTATTATTGTAACACCAGTCAAGTTCTGGGATATCTACACTTGAACAAAGTGCTAGTTCAGCACTTAGTAAATGTTAAATACAGCACTTCAAGTGTAGTTTTTAACACTTTAGTTTTTAGCGTGTAGACACGCGATAAATGAATCCAGGACAAAATGCCCATCAGACAAAAAAAACATCAAATAAAATACCCATGGAGAAAATACCCAAGGAGAAAATACCCATGGAGAACATTCCCATCAGACAAAATCCCAATCAGACAAAATCCCTATCGATTCTCATAATGAAATACGAATAACAGTAACACAAAGGGAAATAAAATTTGATTTTTCCAATGGTAATATCACTTATTTTTACACATTTTTTCAACCTTTTCACAACATTTTGCCAACTTTTTCAACATTTAAAATAACATTACACAATATTTTTACACCCTTCACTCTAGTAATTTTCTTAAAATGTTTTGGCCTTAGTTCAGAAAGATTGCGTTCATAAATAATTGTTTTCTGACAATTTACTGGAGGGTACTGACTGCAAGAAAACAATTTTATTTAGTTCATAAATTGTTTTTTTACAATTTACTGAAGGGTCCTTCGTCGTCCAATAAATTGCCAAAAACAATGTTATTTAGTTTATTTATAATTCTTTTCTTCCAATGACCAATGTATTTATTTGTTAGGGTTTAACGACACTTTAACAGCCAGGGTCATATCATGTCTGTGACAGCCGACAGGTGGAGGAAGCCGGAGAACCCGGAGAGAACCACCGAGCAACGACGAGAAGCTGTCAGCTCTCCAACATCGTAACTCTGAACTCTGCACCTCGGCACAGGCAGGGTTAGATTGGTTGAAGACATGCGCACCGTCCACGTGCAGAACGCCTTAGTACACAGCGTCATCGTGCCCCCATGTAGACAATCGGGGTTAAGTGCCTTGCCCAAGGACACAACGCGGGAGTGCGAATCCGTCGCTGAAATGGTCACCCATCCAACTACTAACCGAGCTCGACGTTGCTTAACTTCGGTGATTTGACGAGAACCGGTTACCACGACACCAACCACCGCCCCCCCCCTCCCCCAATGACCAATGACTACAGACATTGACAAACCAGCAAATACTGTGAAAAAAACAACAGTTGGGGTACAGAAAAAGTCAATAAAAAACGACAATTATGATGACAAAACAAAATGTCATGGGGATTTTGTCTATTTTATTTTTTCTGGATGATATTTTGTCTGATGGGCATTTTGTCCATAGGTATTTTGTCCATAGCTATTTTGTCCATGGGTATTTTGTCTATGGACATTTTGTCAGTGCATCACGATAATATAAACATCAAACAGGACAGAAGAATCAGTGATAAAATTATTTCAACAGCCCCACAAAGCTGTTGGATTAATAATTTCTTAACCTCCTCACAAATGCAAGAGAGACTCGCTCATTTGCTGTGGACAGTTGTGTGTAAGAACCTACCACTCAGAGGTTCAGGGTTGAAAAGTTCAACCTAATACTCAACACCACAAGAAGACAACATTTGCAAACAAATATTCATTTTTTCCTCATTCCCATAGGCTATGATCCCTCATTGGAACGAGCTCGGCGAGCTCGTTCCAATAAGGGGTCGTAACCTATGTTTTTGTCAGTACAAATTTGAATGGCGATTTTAGTAAGTAGTGTTGACGGGATATTGTCGTCATGTCAGAGACATGGTTAAATAACGTTCTCCAAGCACCATAACTGCGTTTTCTACCTCCTGTTAGATTGATGTCAAACATAAAATACCTGGTTCTTGTTGATTTACCGTTGTACCCCATGCAAAGGACAAAGCACCCATTAATCAGAAGTTGCTAAAAGTGATAGGGGTTTTTGTTATTTATTCTTTCCCCTAACAGTATCCATTTCAGCTTGTCAAATTCGTTCTAGTAACATCCCCAGGATTTTATTTGTTGTAGATTTATATAAAAATCAATCTATAGGTACATTCAGCTTGGAGAAAACAAACGATATTGCACAAAATTTATGAAGTGATGTTCTTTAAAGAGTGTTTCGTTCATTGAAAGCTCAGTCCGAGCTAAAGTATGAACCAATGTATTCAGAGAAGTGAATGAAAGGGTTTCCACACGCGCATGTAAAAACTGAAACCATAATTTGAATTAATCCACCTTATGGTGAATATTTCATCGCAGAAAGTAAATTCGAATTTCGTGATTATAATGTTTAGAGATTTATTAGCACTGTCATTAATAGATGGGAGTATGGTAGTATTAGTGAAATTGAGAAGTAGGGAACCGGATATGATCAGAGATTTCGTTTCCGCGTGATGGAAGGAGAGAAGAAACAGTGAAGCGAGCAAAGGGATAATGGAGGCCCTTTCGCTTAAAAACGTCGACAAATGAGTGGCTGGCCAGACTTATTGTTAGTGGTGTAAAATTTATTCCTTCCCACCCTGCGGATGTGGGGCATTTTTTCTTTGGGTAATTTCTCCAGGACAGCTATACGGACCCTTGACATTTTCCCGACGGGTGTTTTGTTTATATTTACGTTATTTAAGAAATAACTGTTGTTTTCCTTCGGTTTATGCGATATAAACCGAAACTTTTCAGCACAAGCTTCATAACTCGCGTAGCGAGTTATGATTAAGCTTGTGCTGAAAATTGTCGGTTTATATCGCATAAACTGAAGGAAAACAAGTTATTTCTTATAATTTAATCCGGCTGTAATATTAAAATATAAAAACTATGTGTACGTGAACGAAAAACTTTTAATTGTCGCAAAAGACAACAGTCAAACTCACGAAAGTGTCCCACAAACAGGTCACGTCAATCATTGTCAAATTGTTTGTTGTTTTGATTTTCGATCGCAGACGACAGATATTTAGCAAGTCAAGTAACAATATCATTAAAAACATTTTTTAAGTTCCCCCCAAATCATGTTTGGATGTATGATCTTTTATTCGTCTCCCACTTCGGTATATTTTATTAAATTCAATTGTTCCCGATATTCTTGCTGACTGGAGGCGATGAAAAATCGATCATTGATCTTTGTTTACAAGCTTGTTATCCATCTATCAGTCTGCCGTCACGCTCTCACGGTGACAATTGGATTGAGTGGGCGGGGCTTCCAGAGTCTTCAAAGTTGGATCGGATGTGCGAACGTGGAGACATTCCAAATCATTACGTGATTTGGTTTATACGATTTTGACGACTTTCGCGCTGTATGCTTTCAACCAATCAAACGCTTAGGCGGGGCAAATGATTAAATTATTTATAAATAAGACTTTTCACACTCCTTATTATCAATGCTATTGTAGGCTTAAAACAATGACAAAGGTTGGCAATATATTCTAAGCATCAAACTAATTTATTCTTCAAACATACAAAGGATATCAAGGACTTCCTGTTTTATAGGAAATTTATAAACCAAATTTACTGACTTCAATTTCAGCCGAGGTTTACCTTCGGCATGGCCATGGCCTAAAACAGGGGTGTATCCTTTCGCCAATTCTGTTTGTGCATTGTACTTCAAAGGCTTAGGAGATGAACTCCTGCATAGCGACGAGGGGGTAGCAGTTGGGGACTTGAAGATCCCAGGGCTATTTTTTGCAGACGATACGGCGCTAGTGTGAGAAAGCGAAGAGGGGCTAGCGAAAATGCTGGGAATTGTTGGGAAATATGGGAGCAAATGGAGGATCGAACTTAATGAAAGCAAGAGCAAAGTTATACCTGTGGGCCGCAATGTGGACCCCACTTGAAGGTGTAGAATGGCGTAGTTCTGTATTCCGGAAAGTAGCAGCAAACGTCTCAGTGTAGGAGAGACAGGTGACTACGAGTATCTGGGGTAAATATAAACATCACAGGAAGAGGCATCTACCGAAACCACACAAATGAATTGATTCTGAAGGGGAAGCGAATCCTTAACCAAATGAAACTTATAGGGAGAAATAGTTTCAAAAAGGTTTTCGTGGGGAAAACCATTTGGGAAATGTTGGGTCTGCCAAGTATAACATACGGTACGGAAGTGGTACCCCTAAACCAGACAGTTGTTAAGAGCTTGGAAATCCTGCAGAACGATACAGGCCGATGGATAACTGGGTCGAGTAATGCCACAGCACTATAAGCAATCAGGGGTGAGCTTGGGTGGATGAGGATCAAGGACAGGATAGACTTATTGAAACTCGGTTATCTTAATTATTTGGTAAATCTCCCCAATAGCCGATGGTGTAAAGTAATGTTCCTGAGAATTTTCAACTCAAATATCAAGACAGGGTGGATCGTCCAAGTGAGGGAGCTAATAGAGAACTACTCATTGGAGATCTCGCACCTAGACGTTGGGGCAAACCAGGGTAAACAAATCCTCAGAGAAAGGGCCATGGGGGATGGTAACCGTAATTGACGAGAGGGGGACAAATCAAAGAGGTTTTTGGGTGGCCTGCGTGATAAAGAGAAGCCTGGTTTTGAAGAGTACCTTGATGGCACCTTTGGGGGACCACTGATGTTCAAGCTGAGGTCGCGATCCCTGGAGCTGAGGGGAAAAATTGGGGAAAACGGTGAAAAGGGGTGCCAGATGTGTAATTTGGGCGTGGTGGAGACCCTGGAACACTTTCGGCTATAATGCCCAAAATACCAGTCTAAAAGAATAAGATTCACTGGGAGTATAATGGGGAAGTGGGATGGGAGATTGAAGGACATGTGGTTAGGGGGAGACTCAAAGGAGAGGGTTAATATGCTAATCGGAGAGATTGGGAAGAATGGGGCAAGGGATGTCATTAAGCAGTTCGTCTCCGAGTGTTGGGAGGAGAGAAGAAGCGTGGGAATAGGGAGGCACTTGGGAGTACAGAGGTAACCAAGACCTTCTCATCCGAGAACCGCGACAAATCAGCGGCCGGCCAAAGTGTTATTATTGTTATGGCTGTCGCGTTCGTTCCAACGAGGGGTCATAACCTATGTTTTTGAGACAAAAAATGAAAAAAATAATGAAAATTAATTGGCGATGTTTGAGAATAGCGCTGGCCGGTTTTGGCCGTTACGTTGGGTAAAGGGTTAAGCGACCGACAGCCTGGTGACATTACTCTGGTCAGCAGATAAATAAATATTAACAGAAGTTTATTATTTAACAATATAATCACCATCGTACCTTGACACCAGAGTGTGAGCACGCAATTATAACCCCCACCCCCCACCCCTGGTTACTTCAATGGATTTTCCGTGGTAAGCCTAAAAATCATATAGAACAAGAGGGTTCGGGTAGCCTGAGGGCGATCACCTGACATGGTAGCCTAAATATCAACCCAGGGAATTGATTTGAACAAGTCGCATCAGCCACTCCTAAGAAAAGCTCATACCAAATATCAAGAGATTCTGACCTGTGGATCTGAAAAAAGATCTTTAAAGAATATTCCTCATATTGAACTAAGTTATAATTCGGGCTCCCACCGGGAGCCCAAATATGAACCCATGGTCTTGGCTTGAAAAAAACTTGAATCTCACCTCCCTAAGGATGCTGTATACAAAATATCAAAAGATCTTGGCTATCGGATCTGAAGAAGAAAAACATTTTTAAAGGATATTCCTCATACTGAACTAAATTATAATTTGGGCCTCCACATGGAGCCCAAATATGAACACAGGGACTTGGCTTGAACAAACTTGAATCCCCCCCCCCCCCCCCTCTAAGGATGCTGCATACCAAATATCAAAAGATTCTGATTGGTGGATCGGAAGAAGAAGATTTTTAAACAATATTCCTCATATTGCACTGATCTGAACATTTGGGCTCCCATAGAGAGCCCAAATATGGACCAGGGATTTTGTTTCAACAAACTTGTGAATGAATCTTCTAAAGATGTTATATGTGAAATATGAAAGCCTTTGGAGCAGTGGTATGGGAGAAGAAGATTCTTTAATGCTTTTCCCATTCCTCGCAGTGTTAAAAAATGATGACTCAGCATTTTTTCAAAGTTCTGGAAAAGTACTCTATGATAAAACCGATGGCAATTTTTGGATCATTCTTTTTTTGGCATACATTAGGTACTTATGATCCAATAAGCCCTCATATCAATTTGGTTCAAATCGGCCTCTCAGTTTGGAAAATAGAAATTTTGGTACAAGTCTGGCTGCCACAGGAAACCTAAAAATCAGCCCAGGGACTTGGCTTCAACAAACTTATATTTCACCTCCCTAAGGATACCTTATACCAAATATTAAAAGATTCTGACTGGTGGATGTGAAGAAGATTTTTGAAGAATGTTTCTCATGTTGAACTAAGTTATAATTCTGGCTCCCACGGGGAGCCCAAATATGAACCCAGGGATTTGGCTTGTACAAACTTGAATCCCCCCCTCCCCCAAGGATGTTGCATACCAAATATCAAAACATTCCAACTGCTAGATCTGAAGAAGATTTTTTTTTAAAATTCCTCATTTTGAACTAAGTTATAATTCGAGCCCAAATATGAACCCAGGGACTTGGCTTGAACAAACTTGAATCTCACCTCCCTCATAAATTTTATTAAATTTCGTCGTATACAAGCGTACATAGAGGTCTTCCATATATGGCTAAAGTGGGCGTGGCAGTAAACGGGTTTCTAAAATGAGTTTTCTGTGAAATAGCTGTGTTAGTAACTCTGTCTACATCGAAAAAAAATATTCAGACTGATATTTTATGCGGGTTATCAATTTTCATTCGACAGATGTATCGAAATGTTCTCTTCTCGAACATGATTACGTTGTTGCGAAGTGTGAAAAAATGTTGAATCAATAATAGCCGTACGAGTCCTCTGGGAGTAAAACAGAGAAAACTGTTTTAAGTGCTAATATGTTCTCAGAAAATTAATGAAACCATGTAAATGCAACAGATGAAAGTATTGGAATCGGATTCTAGGAGGGTTTTCTCACATTGGTGCCCTTTGTTTTTTATATTTTAACGCTTTCAATCGGTGTTCATTAATTTTTGCGCAAAGCACAAGCTGGAAGTCTGTGAGTACACACTAAAAACTAAAGTGTTAAAACTGATACTTTCAAGGTGTTAAACCCATTCTAACTGTTAGGGTTTGATTTTAACACTCAAAGTGCAATGCTTTAAAGCACTTAGACATTACAATCGTCAAACATCTGAAACTTGAATGGATGGCACTTCCCATGTGTCTAGCATTGGTGGTTCTTCCAGAATCGTCCATAATTTGATTTGCGCTTGGTGGGTACATAATTAAAAGGACACAACGCAGATGACGCGGATCAGGCTCGAGAGTTCGAGCCTGATCCGCGTCATCTGCGTTGTTTCCTTTTAAGTGTCGCGACATTACACTTGTCAAGTGGTATTATTGTAACACCAGTCAAGTTCTGGGATATCTACACTTGAACAAAGTGCTAGTTCAGCACTTAGTAAATGTTAAATACAGCACTTCAAGTGTAGTTTTTAACACTTTAGTTTTTAGCGTGTAGACACGCGATAAATGAATCCAGGACAAAATGCCCATCAGACAAAAAACCCATCAAATAAAATACCCATGGAGAAAATACCCATGGAGAAAATACCCATGGAGAACATTCCCATCAGACAAAATCCCAATCAGACAAAATCCCTATCGATTCTCATAATGAAATACGAATAACAGTAACACAAAGGGAAATAAAATTTGATTTTTCCAATGGTAATATCACTTATTTTTACACATTTTTTCAACCTTTTCACAACATTTTGCCAACTTTTTCAACATTTAAAATAACATTACACAATATTTTTACACCCTTCACTCTGGTAATTTTCTTAAAATGTTTTGGCCTTAGTTCAGAAAGATTGCGTTCATAAATAATTGTTTTCTGACAATTTACTGGAGGGTACTGGCTGCAAGAAAACAATTTTATTTAGTTCATAAATTGTTTTTTTACAATTTACTGAAGGGTCCTTCGTCGTCCAATAAATTGCCAAAAACAATGTTATTTAGTTTATTTATAATTCTTTTCTTCCAATGACCAATGTATTTATTTGTTAGGGTTTAACGACACTTTAACAGCCAGGGTCATATCATGTCTGTGACAGCCGACAGGTGGAGGAAGCCGGAGAACCCGGAGAGAACCACCGAGCAACGACGAGAAGCTGTCAGCTCTCCAACATCGTAACTCTGAACTCTGCACCTCGGCACAGGAAGGGTTAGATTGGTTGAAGACATGCGCACCGTCCACGTGCAGAACGCCTTAGTACACAGCGTCATCGTGCCCCCATGTAGACAATCGGGGTTAAGTGCCTTGCCCAAGGACACAACGCGGGAGTGCGAATCCGTCGCTGAAATGGTCACCCATCCAACTACTAACCGCGCTCGACGTTGCTTAACTTCGGTGATTTGACGAGAACCGGTTACCACGACACCAACCACCGCCCCCCCCCCCCCCTCCCCCAATGACCAATGACTACAGACATTGACAAACCAGCAAATACTGTGAAAAAAACAACAGTTGGGGTACAGAAAAAGTCAATAAAAAACGACAATTATGATGACAAAACAAAATGTCATGGGGATTTTGTCTTTTTTATTTTTTCTGGATGATATTTTGTCTGATGGGCATTTTGTCCATAGGTATTTTGTCCATAGCTATTTTGTCCGTGGGTATTTTGTCTATGGACATTTTGTCAGTGCATCACGATAATATAAACATAAAATTATTTCAACAGCCCCACAAAGCTGTTGGATTAATAATTTCTTAACCTCCTCACAAATGCAAGAGAGACTCGCTCATTTGCTGTGGACAGTTGTGTGTAAGAACCTACCACTCAGAGGTTCAGGGTTGAAAAGTTCAACCTAATACTCAACACCACAAGAAGACAACATTTGCAAACAAATATTCATTTTTTCCTCATTTCCATAGGCTATGATCCCTCATTGGAACGAGCTCGGCGAGCTCGTTCCAATAAGGGGTCGTAACCTATGTTTTTGTCAGTACAAATTTGAATGGCGATTTTAGTAAGTAGTGTTGACGGGATATTGTCGTCATGTCAGAGACATGGTTAAATAACGTTCTCCAAGCACCATAACTGCGTTTTCTACCTCCTGTTAGATTGATGTCAAACATAAAATACCTGGTTCTTGTTGATTTACCGTTGTACCCCATGCAAAGGACAAAGCACCCATTAATCAGAAGTTGCTAAAAGTGATAGGGGTTTTTGTTATTTATTCTTTCCCCTAACAGTATCCATTTCAGCTTGTCAAATTCGTTCTAGTAACATCCCCAGGATTTTATTTGTTGTAGATTTATATAAACATCAATCTATAGGTACATTCAGCTTGGAGAAAACAAACGATATTGCACAAAATTTATGAAGTGATGTTCTTTAAAGAGTGTTTCGTTCACTGAAAGCTCAGTCCGAGCTAAAGTATGAACCAATGTATTCAGAGAAGTGAATGAAAGGGTTTCCACACGCGCATGTAAAAACTGAAACCATAATTTGAATTAATCCACCTTATGGTGAATATTTCCTCGTAGAAAGTAAATTCGAATTTCGTGATTATAATGTTTAGAGATTTATTAGCACTGTTATAAATAGATGGGAGTATGGTAGTATTAGTGACATTGAGAAGTGGGGAACCAGATATGATCAGAGATTTCATTTCCGCATGATGGAAGGAGAGAAGAAACAGTGAAGCGAGCAAAGGGATAATGGAGGCCCTTTCGCTTAAAAACGTCGACAAATGAGTGGCTGGCCAGACTTATTGCTAGTGGTATAAAAATTTATTCCTTCCCACCCTGCGGATGTGGGGCATTTTTTCTTTGGGTAATTTCTCCAGGACAGCTATACGGACCCTTGACATTTTCCCGATGGGTGTTTTGTTTATATTTACGTTATTTAAGAAATAACTGTTGTTTTCCTTCGGTTTATGCATATAAACCGAAACTTTTTCAGCACAAGCTTCATAACTCGCGTAAGTTATTTCTTATAATTTAATCCGGCTGTAATATTAAAATATAAAAACTATGTGTACGTGAACGAAAAACTTTTAATTGTCGCAAAAGACAACAGTCAAACTCACGAAAGTGTCCCACAAACAGGTCACGTCAATCATTGTCAAATTGTTTGTTGTTTTGATTTTCGATCGCAGACGACAGATATTTAGCAAGTCACTTAACAATATCATTAAAAACATTTTTTTTAAGTTCCCCCAAATCATGTTTGGGTGTATGATCTTTTATTCGTCTCCCACTTCGGTATATTTTATTAAATTCAATTGTTCCCGATATTCTTGCTGACTAGAGGCGATGAAAAATCGATCATTGATCTTTGTTTACAAGCTTGTTATCCATCTATCAGTCTGCCGTCACGCTCTCACGGTGACAATTGGATTGAGTGGGCGGGGCTTCCAGAGTCTTCAAAGTTGGATCGGATGTGCGAACGTGGCGACATTCCAAATCATTACGTGATTTGGTTTATACGATTTTGACGACTTTCGCGCTGTATGCTTTCAACCAATCAAATGCAGAGGCGGGGCAAATGATTAAATTATTTATAAATCAGACTTTTCACACTCCTTATTATCAATGCTATTGTAGGCTTAAAACAATGACAAAGGTTGGCAATATATTCTAAGCATCAAACTAATTTATTCTTCAAACATACAAAGGATATGAAGGACTTCCTGTTTTATAGGAAATTTATAAACCAAATTTACTGACTTCAATTTCAGCCGAGGTTTACCTTCGACATGGCCATGGCCTAAAACAGGGGTGTATCCTTTCGCCAATTCTGTTTGCATTGTACATCAAAGGTTTAGGAGATGAGCTCCTGCATAGCGACGAGGGGGTAGCAGTTGGGGGCTTGAAGATCCCAGGGCTATTTTGTGCAGACGATATGACGCTAGTGTCAGAAAGCGAAGAGGGGCTAGCGAAAATGCTGGGAATTGTTGGGAAATATGGGAGCAAATGGAGACTCGAACTTAATGAAAGCAAGAGCAAAGTTATACCTGTGGGCCGCAATGTGGACCCCACTCGAAGGTGGAGAGTGGCGTAGTTCTGTATTCTGGAAGTTAGCAGCAAACGTCTTAGTGTAGGAGAGACACGTGACTACGAGTATCTGGGGGTAAATATAAACATCACAGGAAGAGGTATCTACCGAAACCACACAAATGAATTGATTCTGAAGGAGAAGCGAATCCTTAACCAAATGAAACTTATAGGGAGAAACAGTTTCAAAAAGGTTTTCGTGGGGAAAACCATTTGGGAAATGGTGGTCTGCCAAGTATAACATATACGGTGCGGAGGGGAAAAATTGGGAAAAACAGTGAAAAGGAGTGCAGATGTGTAATTTGAGCGTGGTGGAGACCCTGGAACACTTTCTTCTAGAATGCCCAAAATACCAGTCTAAAAGAACAAGATTCACGGGGAGTATAATGGAGAAGTGGGATGGGAGAATGAAGGACATGTGGTTAGTGGGAGACTCAAAGGAGAGGGTTAATATGCTAATCGGAGAGATTGGGAAGAATGGGGCAAGGGATGTCATTAAGCAGTTGGTCTCCGAGTGTTGGGATGAGAGAAGAAGCGTGGCAATAGGACGCACTTGGGAGTACAGGGGTAACCAGGGCCTTCTCATCCGAGAACCGCGACAAATCAGCGGCCGGCCAAAGTGTTATTATTGTTATGGCTGTCGCGTTCGTTCCAACGAGGGGTCATAACCTATGTTTTTGAGACAAAAAATGAAAAAATAATTAAAATTAATTGCCTATTTTTGAGAATAGCGTTGGCCGGTTTTTGCCGTTACGTTGGGTAAAGGGTTAAATAATATTTATTTAATAAACTCAAAATGTAATATAAATTATAAAATATATGGATTTGGCAGTAAGCATGCAAGCTTATATTTAGCCGTTTCCACTCGATGGGCATATTACAAGCAAACACATCAAGAGGACGGGAGAAACATAAGCGAATAAATTATTTTGGAAATGAAGCTGTGTTACGTTATGGAACCAACGATCATTAACCCAATCCCAAGGACGGTAACCCATTGGCATCACCATTAATATCATGTGTAATAACTCATTATGAGTGCACATTGTCAAGAATTGTGAATAGGTATTGAACTTTGATAAGCTGTGTACAAGATTCTGTGATACCATCAGCTTCGATGTGGGCAGGGGGGGGGGGGGGGGGGTAATCCAGAGAGTGAAGTGAAGTTTACGATCTCGGTGGAAGAATGAAATCTTTTCGTAGCGAGTATGAACTGTTCAACTCGGCTGAAAACAAAACGGTTTTCATCTGTAGTTAAAGTTTCTGATCCAAATACCAGTGTGTCCAAATCAAGATCAGGGAGCATACCAAAAAAAATCATAACATTCGTCAGCATATAGTGGATAATTGAGTATGAAATGCTTAGTTGTTTCAATTGCGCTACAGGAGCAATTGGGAGAGGATTTCAAATGATTGTCACTTAACACGTTAAAAACTAAAGTGTTAAAAACTACACTTGAAGTGCTGTATTTAACACTTACTGAACTAGCACTTTGTTCAAGTGTGGATATCCCAGAACTTGACAGGTGTAACAATAATACCACTTGGCAAGTGTAATGTCGCGACACTTTTGAGGAAACAACGCAGATGACGCGGATCAGGCTCGAACAGTCGAGCCACATCCGCGTCATCTGCTTTGTGTCCTTTTAATTATGCACCCACCAAGCGCAAATCAAATTATGGACGATTCTGGAAGAACCACCAATGCTAGACACATGGGAAGTGCCATCCATTCAAGTTTCAGATGTCTGTTGATTGTAATGTCTAAGTGCTTAAAGCATTGCACTTTGAGTGTTAAAATCAAACCCTAAGAGGTAGAATGGGTTTAACACCTTGAAAGTGTCAGTTTTAACACTTTAGTTTTTAGTGTGAAGTGTGCATTAAGATTACTACAGTTACACCGCAATCTGCAGTAATAGATTTGTCCAAGACGGGATTTGATTGTTGATAAAAAGATGGAGGGTGACACGTGTCCCTATTGAGGTACGCTTTGAAGTTACAAAGGTTTGGATCTTCTCTGATATGCATCAAATTTCTTCAAGAATCGATATTTTACTTTGAAATTCTTAAAGAGAATGTCGTCGTGCCATTGCACGCGAGAATCATATTCTGAAAACAACGTGGAGAGTCAACTTTCAATCGTGTGATAAAAATGATATGTTATATTTGCAGGCATTTATAATTGAAAACCAAACTTTAGAATAGCAAGTACTGAACTGTCCGCAGTACCCAGTAAACTCATCCTGTGTTATTCAGTATCACATAAATACATGCATATTTTTATTGAAGAAATGACTGTACCATTCCACGACACTGCGTGTTTATTGGTCACCTATTCACTTCCTCGTAGGATCTTATGATAGACGCCAACTCGAACAGGACCACAATTGGTCGTATTTCGCGTGAGAGATTTCGAATTCAACAGTCATGTACTTATAGATCTCTTGGTCTCTACAGAATATTAGTTGTTGTTGGAATCAAGAGGCTGCCAAATTCAGGTTTCGCCAACTGGGACACAGGGATGTCTTTATTATTTGAACAGAATGCCCCCCTCCGATCTTTAATGAGAGGGTGCTATTTCTCTACACCATGTCCGTCCTTCCTTCCTTCATCCACCCGTCCGGTGGACATCCTGATTTTGTTTTCCGTCAATAAACGGAAGAATGCCTTTTCTGACCAGTCTCATCTCTTGGTGATGTATTAAGGGAGGGTGGTGGAAGGTTTCTCTCGATCGATAGTTGCCCGGATTCCGTTTTCAATATGGCTGTCTCGGCAGCTATATTTGTGTCGACATATCCGTCATCTTGATTTTGGTTTCCGTCAATTAACCTGTGGCGTAACCAGGGGGGACTAGGAGGCCATGGCACCCTAAAAATTACACTGCGCCCCCCCCCCCCCTCAAGATGGAAAAATTAAAGCACCAGAGGGTCCCAGATTCAGGACATTGAATTTTCAATTGTTTTTTGGGAGAGCCCCCCGAATCCCCACCAATGGGAGGGAATACCGTAGGTATGAGGTGGGGTGGGTATGAACCTCCCATTGGCGGTTGTCCGGGGAGTATACAAAATAAATATTTATTTAACTGATTGGGGACTAGATTAGTTTTTGTGGTCTGAATTTGTTCATCAAAAATTGTTCTATTCCAAATTATTGGAGAGTGCCAACAGGCACTCTCCAATAATTTGTAATAGAACACATTTGTATGACCAAGCTATTATTTACGTTTAACTGAATGTGAAAGATCGGTGAGGAAAATGTTACTTTTTGCTCTGGTATCCTCATTTTTTGAAAGGCCTGATTGTGGCTTTTAACACCAGTCAGTTAAAAATAATTCTTATTATTTTTTATCTCCATTTTAGTTGTTCTGTATTGATTTGTGTGATCGCTGTTTCAGAAAAAAACTATCAGCGAAATCAACATGGAAGCTCCAGTATTTAATTGTAGGCTCTCACATTTGGATTTTAGGCATAAAAATAAAAACCGCCCTCCCTCGTTCGATTTAAAACAAAATGCCTGAGAATCAATAATTTAATATTGTTTGGCCTATATCCATTTGAGTGTAAAATCCCGTTGGTTCTTTGGCGTTTCAGCAGGACGTGAATATTACGGAAGCCGCAATTACCGACGGTGTATTACAAAGCATTGAAGCTGAAATAAACAGCTCTCCTCCCTTAATCTTCATCTCATCCAACCTAATTAAGATGCCCCATGTCAACTCAAATAGGATTTAAACCGCGGAGGTAAAGAGCAGGAAACACCATGAACCGAGACATTCACTGAGTACTTTTTCCTCCTTTGATGCTCTCAGACATGTTGCAAGAGCCCATATTCAACAGTTAAAAAGGGTCGAAAGGGGATTGCCTCATACCGCCCCTGGCGCGAAAGGCGCGCGAAATCATTTCATCTGCAAAACAACCATACCTATATGTTGTAAAGCCAGGCTGTGGGTCTTTTGGTAAAATGTGTCTTTTGCCGAGTTTTTGTATGTGTGCGTTTTGTTTTGGCCGCCCCTTGGTGTAGCCTTTGGTGAGTTTAGGATTTCGGTTCCATTCCTCTGGTCGGTATTGTGATATCGGTTTTCGTTTATATATTCAGTTACCAAGGTGTGCTGTAGATTGAAAGCACGGGTGTTTAATACAATGCTGTTTGGTGCTTAATATAGACAAACACATCCGCTTTAGATCCAGCGCAGTCGAAATAGATTTGTTTTATTAGAACATAAATTTTATCACAACATAGAGGTTATTATTCCTTTCTTTTTCTTTATTTACTTTTGATATATTCTTTTTTAGTCATTCTTAAAATCATTGACTAAAACTTTCCAAAATATGTGTCCAGAGATCAATAAGTGTCCCAACATGCTCATGGCATGTTACAAATACTGAATGATGGTATCCTAGCAGTCAGCCGACGATTTCTCGAATTCAGCTGACATGTTGTGTCCGTACGAGAGGTGGAATACAAAAGAGGTGACGTGTATCAATAAAAATACCACCTGTTGGCCTCCACAGCAATGATTGCTTTTACAGCCCACGCGAGATCTGGACTGGCAGAGGTTGAGAGAGTGGCGCAACAATTGATGCATGTTTTTGCCTTAAGTATAAAATTGAAGTGGGGCTTCTGCGATACCCATACATGAACGTGACGCACCGCTGTGTAGTTTATGAGAGAAAATAAAATAACCGAAACTTGAGCCAGTTGAAGTTAGCTTCCATGACGTCAGCGGGTGAAAATGCAATGACCAAAAAACATTCGAAAAGAAATTTCTCCACTCGAATTTATTTTCAGAAAAGACTGTCTAAATGCCTTTAGAGCTGAGTAAATTTATTAAAATTGCTTTTGCGTCAAGGAAACGCATTTACTAAACGCTTAATCATACATGAAGCGTAATTATTTCCAGCCGCACATTCGAATTACATTGCAATGAATTTGCAATCATTAATTATTTTTTACAAACAACATGATTGAGAAAAGCAACATATATTGATAGTAATGGCAATGAGCGCTGTAAAGCCTCATTCATCAAACGAAAAATCTTTACGAAAAATGACGTCATCCATCTGACTATTCGTAATTAATCATTCCGTAAGGGCACAATGATAGCGTGATTCACTAAAATCGTTATTCCAGTTTTTATCTTTTCAATGTTGGTACCAAAAATAACTTATGACCCCTCATTGGAACGAGCTCGTTGAGCTCGTTCCAATGACGGTTCATAACCCAATGACGGTTCATAATAGGGGTTTACATAATGGAACAGACGTACCCTCGACTCTGCTTTTACCTGGAACCCTCATCCTGGTAAAACTTGCTGCGCGCTCCGACTGTCCAACAAGTACACAAAAGAATACGCTCAACACACCCAATAGGAGTCTGTTGTCAGTAATATCGACACAACGATACTGTTCATCATAAGAACACAAAGCTCCTAGTAGCTATCTATGAAAGGGGCTAAGTTCAAAGAGATTATTGAAATGCATCACTGCTAGTGCTCAGTACGTTATTCAAGCACAAGAAAGACTCAAGCCTTGTCTGCACGCGCTTTCATTGAACAACCCCTGCATGATGCCCTCTGAATTCGCCGGCCGACAAGAACGTCCAGTGCACGCAGTCTTATCCCTCTATCGCTCCCAGAAAGCCATGAAGTACTTGAAGGGCCTTAGCGTAAGTAATGGAGTAGTTACCAGAGCAGCTTGTGTGGTACCAGTTTAAATCCCTAACCACCAATCTCCCTCAGGTTTTTTTTTGTTCTAGAAAACATTCCACTATTACATCTTCACAATGAAATTACTCGAGCGCCGCTCCAATTAGCGTCACACCCCTTTTTCTCTTTTTTTTGAGTAAGTACCATTTGGTCACAGTCTGTTTGCATCTACTACACACATTTCCAGAGGGTGACAGGTAAACAGCCAGTCTGGCTATGCCAACCCCTATAGTATACTGTTCACTAAACTTACGAATTATATGTATTTGTAACCATTATTGTAATTGCAACCATCTATGTACACTGTGAATAAATTATCTGAATCTGAATCTAACCCACACTTTTGAGGAAAACTTAGAGTGTTTAGTTTTTCAAGAAATATTTTTTGCAAGTGTCGTCTGCTATTCAAGTTTGTAAAAATATCGAATCATGCTACATGTGGTAGATCCGTGAACACATTATTTTAAACAAGAGCTGCGCATCGGAGATGCAGACGTCCAGAAGTCGTCGTCTGAGTGCTAGAATGTTCTATGTCCCATAGGGTACAGAGTACTCCCATAGGGGACAGAGTACTCCCATAGGGAACAGAGTACTCCCATAGGGGACACAGTACTCCCATAGGGGACAGAGTACTTCCATAGGGAACATAGAACATTCTTGCGCTCCGGCGACGAAGTGGTGACAATCGGAGAGTGATGCATATCCCTAACCCGGTTATCAATCATATGCCGGTTGTCAAATCTAGAACCTTTGTTCAAGTTATAATGCTAGTAAGTCCAGAATTCGTAAAAATTAATTAAGGCCCATAACTCTCTAACGAAAAATTAGGCCGGGCCGGGCCGGGCCGGGCCGGGCCGGGCCGGGCCGGGCCGGGCCGGGCCGGGCCGGGCCGGGCCAGGTCAGGCCAGTTCTCGAACCCGCTTGAGATATTATAAAGTCAAATCGGAAAACGTTTGTTCAAGTTATTGCTCTAATGGGCTAAAAATTCGTCAAAAATGACTAATTAAGGCCCATAAATCTGTAAGGAAATATCGGACCGGGCCCGTTTTCGAACTTGCTTGAGATATTATTGCAAAATACCTTATGACAAATATTAGTTAAATCGGATAACGTTTGTTCAAATTATTGCACTAACAGTACGAGTTCGCCGGACGAACGCCCGCCCGGACGCACACCGACAGTCGCCAAACCAAAGGTCTCAGTTGTTAACACAACTCGACAAAAAAAAACTCCTCTGTTTTGCAAATGAAGTAGGATCTATTCACGACTAGCATAATTTAGTGTCTAATACAGCATCAGACTTGACTGGTTAAGAGCTTGCGATGCTCACTGAAATGTTAGTTGAAGTACTTTAACTTACACACATGTGACAGCTCCAGCCTACAGACGTCTTTGCATTATTCAAAGCTGTCATGCATCCTTCGTCGTTAAAATGGCCGATTTTCTGCAGACAGCCAAGATGGTATGCGTTATTACAAACGCGGCAAGTATAGGTCTCCTTTCCAGTATAAACACCACAAATAAAGCATGTCTCATTACGCTCAATCTGAAACAGAGAAAATAACATGGAATAAACGTTTGAAAGTTATGGGTCGGTGTGTATTTTTTATTGGGGTTTTAACGACACTTTCGACAGCTATGGCCACCTCCTGTTGAACGGTTTTACGGGTGGGGGAAGCTGGAGTTCCCGGAGAGAACCACCGATCAGCGGCGAGCAAATGTCAGACTCCCCAACATACTAACTTAGCACAAGCAGAGGTTAGCATTGGTTGATGAGATGACAATTGCAGAACGCCTCAGTACACTGCACCACCGAGCCCCACGGGCGCAATGGGGATTAAGTGTCTTGCCCAAGGACACAACGCAGTTACCTCTGCTGGGGATCGAATGTTTCGGCTCGAGGTACAATGCCGTGAGTACCGAGCCAAAGCGCTCCCGGATTGCGTGTTGGCAATTTCAGTGACTTAACTGAACGATCTCGAATTGTTTACAATTCAATGCAGTTTTATGTTAAAAATTATTTATATTCAGATTGTTGCAGTTTTAAAGCAATATATCCCCAACATCATTTTTCTTGAACGTTTTCTTCGTATGATGTCGATATATTCATTATGTCCGGAAACGGAAGGTCGAAATGAATGGTTTCCAGGAACCAGCATCTACTGTTTGGAATTGCGCATAAAGGCAGTTATATATGTTTGCTCGGAGAAATGTGGTGATGTGATTAGGGCATAAAACTTCTCTCGTTTTGAACTTTGGTTTCAGTTTCAGAAGTATGTTCATAAGATGGCCCTTGTTGTGTAACAAAGACATTAATTAAATCGATCCCCGTGTCTAGAGATTTCGATTTTTAAGATTCGGTTTCGGTTCGGTTCGGTTTCAGACAAAAACTTCGCTTTCGGTTCAGTTTTTCTCTGTGCTACGAACATATGGTAAATAACACTTCAGACAACTTAACTTGAAAGAAAATCGCAACAGTTTTTACAACACTACTCCTAATAAAAAACCATGTAGGTAAGAAACTCCATTGGGTTCAACCAATCTTCCTTTTGATCATTCTTAGGGGTTCTAGAGGATCAGCTGTTAACCCTTTACCCAACGCATACAATATTAAAATTTATTATTTTAATTTAAATTTTTCAAAATTTTCCAAAAAATGTCAACAAAACCACATCATGTGACCCCCCTCATTGGAACGGGGCTCGATGAGCCCCGTTCCAATGAGGGGGTCACATGATGTGGTTTTGTTGACATTTTTTGGAAAATTTTGAATTTTTCAACAGCTTAATTTGTGAATTACGCGGACGGATGGGGCCGAATCGTTAGGTAAAGGGTTAAGAACATCGAATCAGAAAAAAATGTAAATTTGGGTAACAAATGAATCAAGTTCATTGTATCTACGTTGTGTTCTCATTGACACATTTCTCCCTGGTTGACTCGTCAGGCGAAGTCCGGTCGGTGTAGTCCGGTGGACGAGTCAATAAGTCAATGAGGGAGAAAATGTGATAATGAAGACACGAGTTATTCTCCACTTTGCCGGATAGGCTACGTGGTGAGGGTCCATAGGGGTCGCTAGTTCAGTTCCCTCCCAATAAGATAGTTTCACCAGTTTGTGCACAAAATAAATCCGTTCGGTCGGGTTTTTCTGGGTCTCGCAATTCAGTTTTCCGGTTTCCCGCACAAACCTGAACCGAATCAAAAAACGAAAAGAAAACCGCCGGCCTTACCCGTATCCATGGCGAAACATGCAATCACTTGTTATATTTGTGACGAACGAATCGTTGCATTAAAATTATAATCAATGGCGTTCTTTTCTGCTTGTAGTCGAAGTATTTAAAATCTGAGTTTGTTTCAAAGCTAAGCTGCAATTATAAACATCTCTACATTCAGAAATTGCATACAGAAAATAATGAAATATGAAGATTTTTTCCAATACGTGCTTAAATTTTAGTGTGATACTTACTTGGGCCAGCGTGAATTGAACTTAACTTAATATTGTATTTGCAGGAAACTGTTACATTAAATATAAATCTGGTAACTAAGTAAATTATACTGCGGGAAATTACGCGACAACGTGGGCCATCTTTCTGCAATTTCCGTCAAGAGCAAACTCTGTTTTGTTTCAGCATTTCTGTACTTTTCTGTCATATAAGAAGTTTAAATTAATAATTACATAATGAATGTTCTCAGTTAAAAAGGTAAACTCTCGACTTGCTGGGAATTCTCAACGACTATCTATATTTTCCAGAAACCAGGGACGTCGTTAAGGAGGGGGGAGTGTAACACTCCTCACCCAATACGTTTTCCAGTCGGGACATTTTTTCATTTGAGTTCTAATCTTATTTATCCCATAAATGGCCGTTTATTCCGACAATAGAAGCCTTGGATAAATTTTGGCTTTATTCACCTAGTAGGGTGATAAATTTTCACCATAGGTTTAACACTGAAAGAATTTCTTTCTATAGTAGAGACGGATTTGTTGACCTCTGACCTCTACAGCATTCGTGTTGTCGTGACCTGTTTTACGCTTGTGGGAGACATAATGAACCGACGTTTATCAAACGCTGACCGTCGCTTAAATGTTTAGTTTTAGAATATACGACACATTTTAACTCTGTCTAACAATAAAATGAACAACAATTATCTGAGAAAACGCGAAGTAAATCAATCGAAACCCTGCGTTGAAAAGCATACAAGTTCGATTGTGAAAGGCGAGGGGCATGATGAGTGACGTTTCATTTTCCAAATTAGGAAAGTGTAAATAAACAAATGCACGTGTCGTCTGCTTTGATTATAAAATTAAAGTTGAATCGACGACGACAAAAAACAACAATAAACAACGAAAACACGAATGATAAACATTGTTCATTTAATAAAGTATTTTTACAAGTTTAGCTCAAGTTTGTAGGGGAATTATTTTTAGACAAAAATGTATCACTACGCCTTGTTTATTTTTGGCAGTTTTGCTTGTCGATCGAATTGGACCAATGTGCTCCTCGTTTCTCGCAGTGTTTTGTAGCGAGTAACGGCATGATTTCGCCGCGACTGTCTTTTAAATGATTTATGGGATAAACAAAATAAATGTATAGTAAACAATTTATTCTACTCGTTGGATTAAGAATGAAACCGACGAGCCAAAGGCTCGTCGGTTTCATTCTTAATCCTGCATGTACGAGTAGAATATTTTTTTACCTGAAACTACTGTACGTTTTGTCTATATATATATTGATTCGTTCTTGCTCATAATCATTCACTTTATTGCAAGACTAGATTTGATTCTCCTACTTACGTCACACTCATAGCTGGTCATACAAATCGAAGACTGTACTACCCGATCTGGACTGTTAGAGACCCCAGCATGGACCGTTTGGAGGTACGTGTTAACCCTTTACCCAACGTAACGGCCAAAACCCAGTTAGCGCTGTTCTCAAATATCGCCATCTAATTTTCATTATTTTTTTCATTTTTTGTCTCTAAAACATAGGTTATGACCCCTCATTATAACCAGCTCGTTCCAATGAGGGCTCATAACCTATGTTTTTGAGACAAAAAATGAAAATAATAGTCAAGAATTTTTTTTTTGCAAGTGTCGTCTGCTTTTCATGATAGGCAAAGGGTTAATCAAATAAGATATTGCGTCACGACTACTAACATGCATATTTTTAAAAACTGATTTTTTTAACAATAATCCCGACTGACGAATATCCCAACTGAATTATCAAGTCATGCAGTCGGATAAGCCAAGTTTACACCCACCCCCTCTCACCTTCCCCCTCTCAAATCCGCCATCTTAGCGGCGCTTTTGTCAGCAGCTTCCGTATTGTGGCTATAAATTGGTGTAACACATTGAAATTGGCAAGTATTTTGTGTTGCCGTTAAAGACATGCACCAACTTTGACTGAGGACATATTATTGAGGAGGAGATACTCTTTGATACCTCCTGCCCAAATAAGGACTATACAAGGTGCATTTATTTTATCTCATATAAAATTCCAACTAACTCATAAATTCTGTACGAGCATCCAACTGTACCCAATATATTGTGAATTATTTGTGAATTAAGACTCAATCATTAAACAGTCAGAAAGTACAACGATATAAAATGACAATATAATTGCACTCTGTATTGAATCGAACGCATGTTATCTTTTCAAAGAGTTTTTAAGATAAAAGAATACAACAACGGTTCAGTTGTTTTGTTTATCAGTCCCCGGACTGGAGAGAATCAATACAATTAAATGTGTTCTTGGGTCACATCCAATACTTTTGTACGAAATCAAGCTCTCTTTTATTATCAAAATTGGTTCCCAGGAATCTCTGATAATACAGAACTAGTCAAAATAAGTTACACGATAACTTTTAAGCTTTACCTAACATGATGGTCACATCTGCTCAGTCTATTCACAAAGTCGCTACTCAGTGTTTTTTTTTAAATTATTTTTGCCTCTGAAACAAAGGTTGTGACTCCTCATTGGAAATAATTCATGTCCTCATGATATCTGGAGAACCGTTAATGTTATAGTGACCAATCTTTGCTCAGAAACTAGTTTTAATGTGTTCTGATTTTTTTTCCTTCTACACATCAATATAACACTATCTGGCTAAGTAGAAATAAACAATCTGAATGTGGGTGGAATAATTTATTGTCAAAGGCAACACTTCAACCTGAAAAATTGCATGAAAAAAATGCCGAAATCAGTCATTTCCATCCACCCAGCAGCCTCAAAAGCAGAAGTTTCACACCAACCCCACCTGCCTACCCCTGGAGCAAAGCATCCCCTGTTTCTAAAATGCTAAAAAAAATTATATGTTTCCGTTTCATTTTTTAGTTACCTGTCTGGTAACAAACCCGTGTAAAAATGATATTTTAAAAAATGGCAATTTTTTCGAAGCCACTGTTTCCCATAATTCATCTGGTAATTTACCCCTAGGTATCAGACTCCAACACTGGGACCAAAACTTCAAATTCTCTTGTCCAACAAAAAGGCTAATGTTATCATATATCGGATACTAAAAATATATCTCTATTTTACATGGCCTTAGTTTCAACATATGCCCTATGTTTAGATTTTCACCTCTGTGCAATAGTGCAAAACTGTAGAGCGGAGCCATAGAGCAGGGTGTTTTGGGGTTTTCCGGTTTGATTCCGGTTGTTATGGGAAACCTGGAAATCGAATTGTTAGACCTAGCAAAAACCGGTCGAACAGTTTTTCTGTGGTTTGCTTGAACTGATCAAACAATCTTATTGGAAGGGAACTGGACTAGCGCCCCTATGGATTTTCGTCGTGCCATCATTGTCACATTATCTCCCTTAGTGACTCGTCCACCGGACGAGTCACTAAGGGAGATAATGTGACAATGAGAACACAACACAGATTAGATGAACTCTGTTCATTTGTTACCGAAATTTATATTTTTTATCAGACTCAATACGCTTGGCAGGTGATCCTCAACAACCCATTAAAATGATCAAATGGAAGATAGAACCCAATGGAGCTACTTGTGTTATTTATTAAAGTGTTATTTGCTATATGTTTTTAACATGCAGAAACACTGAACCAAAAACGAGTTTTTTTTCCTGAAACGAACCGAAGCCAAATCTGAAAAAAATCGTAACCGCCCAGCTATAATTGTATTTATTTCACAGTTGGGGCACGGTATTGCATACTTTAGATTATGTCCGCTTTGTTAGCTAAAAAGACAAAAAAATAAGTTTATTGTATCATCCATATTACTTGTATCAAAAACGGTGTGTATGGATCTTTAATTTGGCCAGGCAAAAATTTAGGGTGCAGAAATAGTGAGTCGGTCCAGTCTCTTTCATAATAGCAGTTTGATTCTTTTTCGAATAGATGGATTATCGCAGGGTATGTTTCATTATTGCATTTAATTACAATATCCACTTAATTAATACACGTTTCTACATGTAATTGTCACAGCCATTGATATTTTTGGTTGCTATTTAAACTCGTTGCCATAGAAATTGTACATTTAAATTCTGCTCAGTTTTGTAAATAATTCTTCCGGACAACCTGTTGCAAGGACGTCAAGCAGTGGGTTTGGTTACCGACTTCCGCCAGTGTGTCGTATTACGTGTACGCTGTAGTCCGGTGAATAAATTTGTTGTACAATGTTAAGATTTCAGTCTCAGGACCATCTAAAGTGGAATTGGTGCCAAACGTTCTTTGTAATCTGTTTCCAGCTCTTATATACTTCAGAGTATATATTTGACAATAAATTACATTCTCCAACCATTAGCATTTTCAAAGATCTGGCAATTTGCCAGTTGGCAAATTGCCATATCTTTTAAAATGCTAATGATTCATTTTAGTCAGTTATATTAATAGAGAGAAAATACAATTATAATAGTTTTATGGTATTGGGCCTTGTATTTGACAATAAAATCACACTTTACAACATGTATAGTCACATTTATTTATTTATTTATTTATTTATTTATTTATTTATTTATCTATCTATTTATTTATTGGTGTTTTAATGTCACATACTTATGCACAACGGCGAATCGTGACATGACGTGGCAGTGTTGCGGGTGGAGGAAGCCGGAGTACCCAGCGAGAACCATCGAGCAACTGTCAGCTCCTCAACATTCTAACTCTGTTCAAGCTCCGCTCAAGCAGGGTTTCAGCGGTTGAAGACGTGCACCATCGACGTACAGTACGCCTTAGTACACGGCGTCATCTTGCTCCCGTGTAGACAACCGGGATAAAGTGCCTTGTCCAAGGACACAACGCGGGTCGTCCCGGACGGGTTTTGAACTCGGGACCTATAGCATGGAAGTCCAACAGTCTACCACTGAGACATCGCGCTCTCGTTTAGCCACATTCTAGCTGATTTAAAGATTTACAATATGCCTTGGTGACTCAGAAATAAAAGCGGAAACTGTTTACACAGACTGTCAAATCGTATTCCTCTTTTTATCAACTCTGGTGTTATAAAACGAGACACTACACATATAACCTAAATGGACAGAGAGCATATTCTAATTCACTGTTCCGAATGGTAGCGCGCAAATTGAATTATTTCGGATATGAAGAGTTTGAAAGCAGTTGGGAAAATGAGAGAAGCGTTAGCTACATGCAAATTTCACAATTTACGTCGAAGAATTTGGTGATGCATTCAATGTATGGGAATAAAAAAAAGAATCGATTTTAAGTTTTATCTTGGTCTTGTCATGCGCGCAAGAATATTGTCAAGAGCATGTTGGGATTTTCGTATTTCACAGACGCAGCAATCTGTTAACTCTTTTCAACCCCTGTACGCAAGACGCTAGTTCGGTTATTATCGGAACCCCGGGAAGTGGGTCAGAGCTTGTTTATTGTGGTAAACAAGTTATGCTGTACTTTTCAAATAGGGACCACGGAAGTTCGCTCGTATCGGCACTGGACTTTACAATAAAAAACTTTTGCTGTATTCAGACTGGTAACACAAACTAATTTTCTGGGCAGTACAAGGAGGGTGTATTATTTGATAGGTGAAGCTTTCAAGGCCTATGAAAGTTTCCTTTTTAACCCCTTAAAGCCTGGTGGCACATTCCATATTAGTTCAATGGCAGCAACGGGAAGAGTCCATATTCTTTATTTGGGGGTAGACCAATTAATATGTTCAACGTGCAGCCCCCAGGCTGCACGTTGAAACTATTGATTGGTCTACACCACACCTTCACTCAAAAGTCAACCTTCTTAATGAAATTATGAAGTATCATGTTACTGGGCCGGAAAAGCGACCTCTGGGGTTCAAAGGGTTAATTTGTAATCATTTTATAATTTATGCCATATTTACGGGGCTCGGTGGTTACTGCATTGGACTTCAAACCGAAGGGTCCACGGCCTGATCCCTGACAGGGTTAACTGCGTAGTATCCCTGGGCAAGGCACTTAATCAAAATTGCCCATGCGGGGTCATGGATGCGTTGTGTACTAAGGCGTACTGCACGTTGAGGGTGCACCAATGCGAACCCTACTTGTGTAGAGTGAGAACGTTGGGGAATCTGACAGTTGCTCGCGGCTGCTCGGTTGTTCTTTCCAAGTATTCCGGCTTACTCCACCCGTAAAACTCTCCGACATGAGGGGAACCTGGCTGTCGAAAGTGCCGTTAAACCCCAATAAATAATAAAAATGGACGGATGGGGAGAGTGGAAAAGAGTTAAATTTCATTTTTTATCTCTTCTGACTTTCTATTGACCACGAACGAGAAACTTTCATTTTTGTTTCTTAGTTCATAAAATATACTTGATTTTTAAATCGTCTATTTATCGAAAACGAGTTTTGTTGAATGACCCCTTAAATTAACATTCTCTCCCACGAATTGGGCACTAAGCTTGAAACCGCCCTTCTCTTTTCCTCCAAAGCCGTAGTTTTTGGCTTCTGAATGGAACGCACCCTTGGAACTCGTTTATGAGCTCATTCGATTGAGGTGTCACAATCTATTTTTTACAAACAAAAATAGAAAATTTGATTCTTTTTGGAAAATATATTTGCTCTTCTCTTCTTGAAGTTGCCACTCTAAAATCAGTTGGGTTAAAAATCAACTCAAATCAACTGGGTTGAGTGACTATGAACCCAAGTGGGTTCATATTCACTCAGTCCAGGTGATTTGAGTTAATTTTTAACCCAATTGAGTTTAGGGTACAGGTAAACCGTTAAGATAAAATGGGATAAAACAATTCGTCCTGTTTATTTAATATGCTGATTTTGTAGAAAAAAAAACAAGGGCGAAAATCAATACAACGGTTTTCGCGGTAGGCAATATTATATATACGAGTCGTAATAAATGTATACAGAGTGCGGTGAAGTGATATAAAAACACAAATTACTCTCAAGGGATTAATTTTTTTGTGGTGTTCTCTCATATTTCAGATAAAATTATGTTATTAATATAATGGTATGATGTGAACTGATTGTCGGATAGGTTGTGAAATCCGCATTTACTTGTCTTTGATGCTGAAGAGCTTTTAACAACGTTTTCACTGCACAACATAAACTGTTTCGTAAAGTTCCAGCGTACAGTCCGGTTGGGTTTTAATGAGTTGAATGCCTCTTCTCTGTTGGGAGATATTGGAAACGAGAGTCAATGGAAGACGAAGATAAAATATTTATAGGGTTTTTCTGATTGCTTTTTGCCCCCTTCCCCTTTTCTTTGCTATTGTTTTGTTTAATTTTTTTGCAGGGGTGAATTTTTCTTGCCTTTTTATTTTAGGAGTTTTTGTTTGTACTTTTTGGTTTGGTTTTGTTTCCGCTCTAACTCTCTGAACTCGTCGGATTTTTTGCTTCCAGATTTCAAATTCAGTACAGTCCTTCCCATGGCCAAAAAGCGCTTTAGGTTTTCCAGCATATTTATTTATTTATTTATTTTATTTATTTATTTATTTATTTATTTATTTATTTATTTATTTATTTATTTATTTGGAACGCCGCAAGAGGACTTAAAGCTATATTGTAGTGATAAAACATAATTTAGAGTAAAGCAGGAGATTATCACTCAAGGAAAGGTTTTCATCAACCCCCACCGCCAGCCCCATCCCATGAACCGGAGAGGCCCTTTTCCGGCCCAGGATTATGATATTTCATAATTTCGTTAAGAACGATGGCTACTAAGTGTTTGTGTGGGGTGGACCAATCAATATTTTCAACGTGCAGCCCAAAGGCTGCAAGTTGAAAATATTAATTGGCCTACCCCAAATGATGAATATGGACTTTTCCAATTGACATGGAAGATACCACCAGACTTTAAGGGTTAAAATGAGAAAATAATTACTCTGCAATCATATAGAATAAGGCGTGACGCTAATGATATAATTAGTAGTTTGCAGAATTTATTTATTTATTTATTGGTGTTTAAGGTCACATACTTATGCACAGTGGCTGATCGTGACCGTGACAGTTTTATAGGTGGAGGAAGCCGGAGTACCCGAAGAGAAACCCAAGCAACTACGAGCAACTGTCAGCTCCCAAACATTCTAACTCTGTTCAAGCTCCGCCCAAGCAGAGTAACAACGGCTGAAGACATGTGCACCATCGACGTGCAGTGCACCTTAGTGCACGGCGTCATCGTGACCCCAAGTAGGTGACCGGGATAAAGTGCCTTGCCCAAGGACACAACGCGGGTCGTCCCATACGGGGATCGCACTCGGGACGTCTAGCATAGATGTCCAACAGTCTACCACTGAGCCACCGCGCTCGCCGTAGTTTGCAGATCATCCTGTTGATTAGAATATACTGGAACACATCTGATTTAACCTTCTGAACACCGATGCCGAAATTTCAAGAAACCATTTTTAGTTATACATGATATATATTTTATTCATCAGAAAACAAAAAATTAAAACACAATTTACACGAAATGTACAAATCACAATATAGATGTCAAACCATTAAGTTTGAAACCATCTGGTTTACTTGTGTATACTAGCAGGGAAAGGCAAAGCTAGGCTGGCTGTCTTCCTGCCTTCCCCTCATTAGGGGAGACAGAGAGTAACAGGTGGGTAGATAGGAACAGGTATATAGATGAAGAAAGTACAGAAAGAAAAAGAATAAAATATATCTGGATTGAAAAAGGGAAAAAATACAATTGTAATGCAACACCATGAAGTCCAATTATTGTCTGTAAGATAGATCGCCTGTTGCATTTGCTTTTGGTGGGTGTAGTGGTCTGAACTCATTTGCGCTGGACTCTGGTTCGGCCCCATCCTTTGCGTTTAATCGCCAAGATGCCAGAGCAATAACATCACTGGTCGTATACCGCAATTTGACTAATTTACTCCTGTTTGACAGAGATCGATGAGGTCAAAATTATGAAATTTCATGTAACCGATTTTTTCTTACAATGTAGCTAGAAATTTAAACAATTTACTCTTGTTTGACAGAGCTCGATGAGCTCTGTCAAACAAGACTTAAATGCTTAAATTCCCGGTTGCATTATGGGAAACACATGCAGCTTGAAGTTCTGATATTTCAACAGTCGATTAAAAGATTGAAAGAAGTTTAAAATTTATTATAATTTAATTTCTTGGAAAACTGATGAGTCGGTTTAACAAAATAGGTCTCTAAGAGACACTGCGTTGTAATACAGCCATCTGACATGATTAAACCCCGTACAGTCAGCTGGTATAGTGTTATAGAAAATGGTCTGCTGTCATCATATGTGGAGGAACACATTCCGATCGCACAATACCCTCCAACAAAAGGGAATGTGTAAAGCTTGTATGATCAATATGACTTCTTGTTAGAATTACATGATATTTTCTACAAAGGTTGCTTGATTTATAACTATCAGTAATATTTAGTCGGAAGCGATAGGCCAATACGACTCTATCTGCAACAAAGATTAAAACACGGACTGGTGAAAAACAGGCGGACTCTCGAGCGGCATCACTCAAATTATTGCAACTGACTCTAATTTTCCAATTTGAATGTAATTTCAATAGTTTTCTTGTACAGAATATTTAGATTAAATGCACAAGAGACCGTTAGTTAAACATCAGTCTTATCTGTTGAAATTTTAATTTAATTTTCTCTTCTGTGTTGTGGTAATTGTCGATGGTATCGTCTACTTTCGTTTACAGTGCACTTTCGCCTACAAAATAGTTTTTGTAAAAGTGTCGACGAAAGTGCACTAATTTAGCTTGAGGGATTAACTGTTATTACCTGGTTTGCCCATCGAAAATGGATTTCCCCTCAACAAATTGAATAAATGTACTATTAAGAACAGGAAAGTTAAATATGACGTTTTTAACCCTTTACCCAACGAATCGCCCGCATCTGTCCGCGTAATATGCAAATTCAGCAGCTGAAATAATGTTATTTTTCAAAAGATTTCAACAAAACCATATCATGTGACCCCTCGTTGGAACGAGCTCGTTCCAACGAGGGGTCACATGATATGGTTTTGTTGAAATGTTTTGAAAAATTTGAAAAAATTATATTTAAAATAATAAATTTTGATATCGTCTGCGGTAGAGGGTATCCAGTGTTTTTTCGTGGGTATCGACGATTTTTATTATACGCATTTCAGATATTTATTATATGCTAGCCTGTGAATTATTGCAAAATTTTAAAAAAGATATTTCTCCATATTCATAGATTCGCTGGATATCGAGAAAAATTCATCAGAAGCTAACTAAATGACGACACGATTCGACGCATGACGTCACCTTGAACGTCGCCTTGAAGGAACGATCGGCAGATCTTTGTTATTGTCTTGAAGCTGTTTGCAGTCGAACTGGGCTGAATATTGCACAGTACAATGTCACGTAGCATATAATAAAAAGAAAATGTACGGTATTTTAGTGAATATCTGGAATTATCTCATGAGTGTGGACCTGAATGTTTTATTTTCACGAGCGCTTGATTCCATGTCTACACGGTGAATTTTTTCAGTAGTTTCCTATGTGACGTTACGCTTCGGCGCATGACGTCGCCTTGGATGAATGATCAGCTGATCTTTGTTATTGTTTTGAAACGTACGTGTTTGCAGTGAAATTCGGGTGAATATTGCGCAGTAAAATGTCACGTTGCCTATAATAAAAAGAAAATGAAAACTTTTTTAGTAAATATCGGGAATTATCTCATTCATGCGGACTTGAAATTATTATTTTTCACTCGCATAAGTACGGCAGCGTATTAGCGCCATTTCGCTATTTTTGCGTAACTTATGTTAAATTGTTAAATTGTAATTACAATTTAGCTAAATTGTAATTACAATTTATTAAGTTGTAATTACAATTCATTAAGTTGTAATTACAATTTAGCTAAGTTGTAATTACAATTTAAGCGACATTGTAATTACAATTTAAGCTATATTGTAATTACAATTTAAGCTATATTGTAATTACAATTTAGGCTAAGTTGTAATTACAATTTATTAAGTTGTAATTGCACTTTATTAAGTTGTAATTACAATTTAGCTAAACTGTAATTACAATTTAGCTAAGTTGTAATTACAATTTAAGCTATATTGTAATTACAATTTAAGCTAAGTTGTAATTACAATTTATTAAGTTGTAATTACAAAGTATTAAGTTGTAATTACAATTTAAGCTAAGTTGGATTACAATTTAAGCTATATTGTAATTACAATTTAAGCTAAGTTGTAATTACAATTTATTAAGTTTTAATTACAATTTATTAAGTTGTAATTACAATTTAGCTAAGTTGTAATTACAGTTTAAGCTATATTGTAATTACAATTTAAGCTATATTGTAATTACAATTTAAGGTAAGTTGTGATTACAATTTATTAAGTTGTAATTACAATTTATAAAGTTGTAATTACAATTCAGCTAAATTGTAATTACAATTTAACGTAAGTTACGTAAAAAAACGAAATTGCGCTAATACGCTGCCGTACATATGCGCTCGTGAAAAAGAAAACTTTCAGGTGCACACAGATAATTCTCGATATTCAATAAACAGTGTAGATACCCTCCATTTAATAGCCCAGTTTCACCAAATGTGCTGCTGAATCGAGAATCTGCATTGGAGGTTTTGACCAGCAGCTAACTGATCCTTTACTCTTTGAAGTTCACGATAAACTTCTTCTGAGGAGGGGTGGCGGCGCCCTCCGTGCATATACTGACTAAGTTTGTTTCTCTGTACCTATTCCGGCTTTTGGAGAACACTCACAAATGTAAATATGTTGAGGTGAGCACGCTGAACAGTCATGTTTAAGTCACAATGCCACCCCTCAGGATGGTTGTTAGTTCTTGGTCCTATATTGCGGTGATGATTTCAAATGACTGGAGGATAGCATCATCAGCATCAACACAGTTTTGCACAACATAGTTATTAAAAGCAGGAGCTTGTGGAATATCTGGTGTTTCGTTGATTATCTACTTACATTGAACTCTGGTATGGGCGAGTGTTTGCAAAAACAAATGATGTGAGAGATTCTAAGATGTGTGTTTTCATTTTTAACTTTACCGATGTATTTTCAGTACAATACAATACAATACAATATTTTTATTCACAATATACATGTACATATAGTGTAGTTACAAATATAAATGTATTTAGATGTTTTCCAAAAAAAAAAAAGAATATTGTGTAACTAGAACAGTGACAAGTTGTAAAAAAACATGCATATTGTAAGGAGACGGCATAGCCCAATGGCTGTCTTCCTGCCATCTCCTATTTGGAAGTGCGAGGATGAGGCAGTACAGGTGGTAAATAAGTTTCAATTTCTTTTCAAAAGATGCAATACATAACAAAGACCGATATTCTTTATTAAATGTTTGGTGGAGATTCAGACAAGGAAAGCATTACAGATCTGGTCACGCCTTAAAGGAGGTCTACACCGTGTTCTTATCTTACTATGTTTATCTGAGCTGCTGTTAGTAATGGCCTAGTCACGCAAGAGATCACCGACTCTAGTGTTACAATCGGGACACTGTGGATTGAAACATGTCGGGGGTGTATTATAAGTTCCCAAGGCGTGTAACATTATGGAGCGTTTGAATATAGAGCGACTCGGTTCAGATTGAATGTCATTGCTTAGGTCATTCCATAGTTTAGGGAATGAGTGTTTTGGTAAATTTGCAGAGAAGCATGTTCGAGGTGTATTTCTCTTTAATTGTCCACTATGTCTGGTTAGCATTCCGGTTGGGTGATTATAGATTTGGAGGAAATTTTCAAAACTTTTTGGCAAGTTTCCAGAGTGCCAATCACGAATGAACAGTAAAGTGTGTAGCCTGTAAAGATCATCAAACTTGAGAATTTCATCTTTAAGGAATAAGGGGTTCGTGTGGGAATTGTATTTTTTTATATTTATTACACGCAGAGCTCTCTTTTGTAATGTAAAGAGATTTTTTGTGGCTGTTGCATGACCCCAGACTTGAATTGCATACAACAAGTGACTCTGAACCAAAGTGAAGTAGAGTGTTTTAAGGGCTTGATGAGGGAGAATTCTTTTTGCCCTATTTATTGTGTATATCGCTCTGGAAATCTTCGATGCTATATATGAAACATGGCTATCGAATTTGAGATTTTCATCAAAACATACTCCTAAGAATTTTATTGTCTTCGTGTCCGATCTATTTGATATCTGGGTTAATTCTGAGTTATTAAGGAGAAGGCGACGCTGGGTTTGGACATACTTTGTATGAGGTGGGTGAATGATTATGTACTTGGTTTTTGGGGCATTTAGGGATAATTTATTTGCCTTGCACCACTCACTTACTTTTGAGATTTCGACATTTAGAGTGTTAAATAACGTGTCAATGTTTCCATCGGATTTGTACATAGTCGTGTCGTCTGCAAATGACAGAACGTTCGAGGAGGTTGAATTTCTAATATCATTAATATAGATCAAAAAAAGTATGGGCCCTAAAACCGATCCCTGAGGCACTCCACAAGTAAGTACTTCACTATCTGAAGATGAATCTTTATATTGAACGAACTGCCTACGATCACGAAGATAACTTCGAAACCAATCATTAGTTATACCTCTGATACCATATGCTTCGAGTTTTTTCAAAAGAATACTGTGGTTAATGGTATCAAAGGCCTTTGAGAAATCTAGAAAAAGTGCGATAGTGTTATGATTTGGAGATAGGTCATTACTGTCGGCTACTTCGTGTAGGAAATGCAACATTGGGTGGAAGGTTGAGTGTTTGGGTCTGAAGCCATATTGGTGTTCATATAAGATTTCGAATGTGGATAGATAAGAATAAAGTCGTCTATACATTAATTTTTCTAATATTTTAGAAAACGCTGGCAATATACTTATTGGTCTATAGTTATTTAACGAACACGGGTCTCCAGATTTAAAGATAGGTATAACTTTTGCCATTTTCATTTTATTAGGGAAGAGGCCTCGCGTGAATGATAAGTTGAAGACGTGGGTCAAGGGTTCCGCGATTTCATTAATAGTTTCTTTTAGTATTTTTGTAGAAATGCTGTAGCAGTCCGTGCTTTGTTTTCAGTTAGATTATTTGTGATGGCGATAATTTCTTCTTTAGTGGTCGGTGTGATAAAGAAGTTATCGCTTGAGTTGTGCCGAATATAAGTGTCGAATTCTATGTTAGTGGGAGGGATGTTATCGTTTATTTTTTGTCCAATTGTTGCGAAAAAATTATTAAAATGATGGGCAGTTGAGTCAGGTTCAGAGATTTTTCTACCATCAATAAGGAATTCAGTTGGCAATTGTTCTTTGCAGACAGATTTGTTGAGGGCACAACGAAGGATTTGCCAACTTTTTTTTAAATTGTACTTATTTTCGTTCAAGATATCTGTATAGTATTGGGCCTTTGCGCGTTTTTTAACTGCGTTGTATACTCTGCAGTATTGCTTGTAGTTATCGATGTTAGTGTTTGTTGGGCGCTTTAGTTTATTTACATGTAGTTTGTTTTTGTTTATAGAAGATTTTAGGATACCGCTAGTCATCCATGGCTGCTTTTTAACATACTTTTTGGGTACATTGTTATTTTCTATAGGAAACGAATTTTCAAAATTTTCCATGAACATATTTAAGAATATGTTGAAAGATTCATTAGGACATGTAGATTCAATTACTGAGCTAAAGTTCGTATCACGTAATTTATTTTTGAAAGAAGAAACTTTTTTTTTCGTAAATGAGCGTTTGGGTTTTGGGGATATCTTTTGAGTCAGTAAATGTGTGGGATAGACGAATCAATATTTGAACCCGATGGGGCGCTTTTCCCTCCAGAAATATGATACGTCATAATTTAATTAAATTGGATGGATGCTAAGTGCATGTGTGTGGTAGACCAATCAATATTTTCAACGTGCAGCCCCAAGGCTGCACGTTGAAAATATTAATTGGTCTACCCCTAAATAATGAGCATGGACTCTTCCAGTTGTTGTCATTGAATTAATATGGAAGACACCACCAGGGTTCAAAGGGTTAATAGCACACATGATCAAATTGTTGAGGGTAAATCCATTTTCGATGAGTAAACCAGATAACAACCGTTAATCACCCAAACTAAATTAGTGCACTATTTTGTCGGCGAAAGTGCACTGAAGGCGAAAGTAGGCGCCTCTCTGTCGAATTGACATCCGATAATTGACCAGCGTCTGTATTTTCTGAACCTTAATATATATATATACGTATACTAGTTTTATAAACAGAGTGGAAGTCTCGCGGGGTGCGAAAATACATTTGAAGACGATTTTAAAACTTGACAAAAACACCCTTCAGGACAAGTCGTGGCAAGATTAGAAAACGAAGACACCCCAAAATAACTATTATTTTGGGATAGATTTATCAGATAAGTGGCTCTGTTTTGAGCATGGCCAAGAAAATGTTTCCCTTGATGCGATTCTCTATAACATTACCTCCCCTTAATTTGGTCAAGCTGATCAGGCATTTAACACTGAGAGAGATGGGAACTTCATATAAAAACTTATTGTTTTTAATATTCGTGTATTTTTATCATCGATGTGCGCATCATTTCGCAAACTACAGTTCTTTTCCTGTGGCGTAGTATAAGCAAATAAAAGCTATCTTGTTACACTTTTTTCCCCAACCAATTTGAACATTGGACTATTGTTCCCAGTAGAAACCCATTTAAAAAAATAGACAACTGCCTTTTTGGTGATCTATAACTTTTTTATGTTCATTGTATCAACAGTGTGCGCATCGTTGCATAAAATACAGACACTGTTCTTTTTAATAATCTAACAATCTGTCCGATGTGGTTTTCCAATTTCTTTCCTCTGATGAATTAAAACTTAAAGTCTCAGAAATTTCACACCTCACCACCCACATTCACTGCCTTCTTTATTGGATTTCGTCTCGCAAGTTCAGTAATCTCAAGGGAGATAATTTTCGCGTACGATATTATTTTAATCAACATTGTTGGGTATGGGCTACAACGCTTGCTAAATAGGCACATAATGGTAAAAGACATGACGCTACAAACGGAACGGGGGACCATTTCAACGTTTCTTTCGTTCCGTGAAAACTTTCAAATCTTTTTTCATAAATTGGAACGTTTTGTCCGGGGGAGGTTTTATCCGATATTTTAGTCTGTCCAAAGTACCTTTTCTACGTGCCTAAAGTCTCGGTGCATTTGTAGATTTCCAGTGAATTTAAAGTCGGTCATTGGGACAGGTTTGTGCAAAATTCAATCATTTCATTTGATGGTCGTGAAATTTAATATTGATTCAAACTGAAATGAAAATCCCCTTGATACAAATTGAAACACAGTGTTTCAGATGACCTTGTGGAATTAATGCCGCCCAGCAAATGGAAATTTCGTAAAATCAATTAAAAAGACTGAAGTGCAATCAGTGTGCATCAAGTGCACATTAACCCTTAATACACGAGTGTTAAAATGAAGAAATTTAAAAATGCAAATTCTTACCTCAACGCAGCAAGAAATATAACCAGTTTAATCTTGTTTGACAGAGCTCATCGAGCTCTGTCCACCAAGTCTAAATTGATTAAATTTCTAGATGCATATTGGGAAGTAGTCACAGCTTGAAATTTTGATACTTCGAAGTCGAGGTGCTGAGGGCTAAAGAGATTGGATAATAATAATAATAATAATAATAATAATAATAATAATAATAATAATAATAGTAATAATAATAATAATAATAATAATAATAATAATAATAACAATAATTTATAAGCCTAAAATTACAGTTGCTAAGAGAATGCCAGTTGAAAGTGGTGTGTTTTAACCCTTTTTCTAAAATGAACTCAGGGTCTGAATGGTTTTTATACTTTTGGGCAACGCGCTCTACACGTTGGGAGGGGCCACAGAGAATGCCCTGTCGCCTGCAGTCTTCAGTTTCTCCTTTGACCATGAAAGCAAAATTCCATTGCTGAACCTTAGGGTTCTGACTGGTGCATTCCAATTCAGAAGTTCTGAGAGGTGAGATGGTGCAAGGCCATGAAGGCACTTGACGACCAGCAGACACAGTTTTGGATTCTCTGGCATACTGCAGCCAATGCAATTCGTAAAGGACAGGTGTTATGTGGCATATTTTTTTTTATTTGAGGGCGGGGGTTTGTTCCTTGTGACCACTCGGGCTGCACAATTTTGTATGTGTTGTACTTTTACAATGTTGATGTATGTTAACCCCTTTAAAACCTAGCGGCTGTTTTGCCGGCCAGTTACATGACACACCATAACGTCATTATATAGGATGTATTTTCAGTAAATGTGTGGGATAGCCGAATCAATATTTTCAACGTGCAGCCCCGAGGCTGCACGTTGAAAATATTGATTGGTCTACCCCAAAAATAATGCATATGGACTCTTCTAATTGCTGCAATTGAACTGACATGGAAGATAGCACTAGCGTTCAAATGATTAATCCAAAGAACAGTGAGTTACAGTATTCAAGCCAAGTTGTCACAAAGACATGTACAAGTTGCTCAGCTGTTTTATTGTTTATTAAGTTCCAAATTTTGCTTATGTTCCTCGCATGAAAATTTGCCACTTGGCAGATGTGCTTAATATGTGTGTGAAGTGATAGGTTTTCATCTTAGAAAAAAACTGAGGTTATGAACTGACTGGGATGATGAAATACGTACATCCCGGATATTTGAATCAGGTTTCGGAAATCTGAATTGCAATATGTGAACACACATGTGCCCATTAAGCTGTTGGCTGAATCATTTGCTGTTTGCGCCTTTACTAAAAGCCAATTTGTCATTCATTGGAGCATTTAATGAACGTCAAATTTTGAAATTGAAGCTTTAATTAATTAATTAATTAATTAATTTAATTAATTTAAATAATTTAATTAATTTAATTAATTTAATTTAATTAATTAATTAATTAATTAAAGTAAAAGGCTAGTATTAAGGTTTACAAAATAATTTCTTGATTATTATTTACTAACTGTTTTATTCACTCTAAATTATCAAGTAGCTAATAATTTATTATCGTCTTTAAGGCTTATAAAAAGATTATGCAAGATAAAAAAAGATTCAGTGACAAGGAAATGTTTTATAAGAATCAGATTTCATGGATAGATTGTTAATTCAATTACCAAAAAGCTTTAACTGCGCCTATTACCTATAGATTACTTCACGGGCGTAAATTCTGACTGTGTCTGTTACCTTTCGATTACTTCACGGGCGTGAAATCTGTCTGTGCCTATTACCTATAGATTACTTCACGGGCGTGAATTCTGTCTGTGTCTGTTACTTTTAGCTTACTTCACGGGCATGAATTCTGTCTGTGTCTGTTACCTTTAGATTACTTCACGGGCGTGAATTCTGTCTGTGCCTGTTACCTTTCGATAACTTCACGGGCGTGAATTATTCTGTTACCTTTAGATTACTTTATGGACGTGAATTATTCTGTCTGTGCCTGTTATTTTTAGATTACTTCACGGGCGTGGATTCTATCTGTGTCTGTTACCTTTCGATAACTCCACGGGCGTGAATTATTCTGTCTGTGTCTGTTATTTTTAGATTACTTCACGAGCGTGAATTCTGTCTCTGTCTGTTATCTGTAGATTACTTCATGGGCGTGAATTATTCTGTCTGTGCTTGTGTTATTTTTAGATTACTTCACGGGCGTGAACTCTGTCTGTGTCTGTTCCCTTTAGATTACTTCACGGGCGTGAATTCTGTCTGTGCCTGTTACCTTTAGATTACTTCATGGGCGTGAATTCTGTCTGTGCAGGTTACCTTTAGATTACTTCATGGGCGTGAATCTGTATGTGCCTGCTATCTACAGATTATTTCACGGGCGTGAATTCTGCCTCACCTGTGTTATCAGACTACGATTTTATCGGAAATGACGCATTGAAATAACAAACTAAAAAGCCGTTGAGACCTACCAAAAGAGAATTCTGAGCACCAAATTTTGCATCCCAAGGCTGTATTTTTGGTGTTAAAAGAATTTTTCTTGGTACAATTGGCACCTGACGGCGCGAAGACTGTTAAAAACACTTTCCCCCCTTTGTGCACCTCATAGAAAATACATTTTTCACATGCAGTAATTGTAGTGGTTTGATTTTCGGCATCGAGTTGCACTATCAGACACGACAGTCACACAATAACATGCAATTTAGTATCGATTTTTGGATAATTCACTTTCGCGATGTATAATTTATTCCACGATTTATGGAATCAAGTTCTCGAAAATCATTTTGTTGAATAACAGCTGTGATTGCCTGTCGAGGAAAGCTACATGGGAGAAAAACAAAATATATTCCAGAGATATTTCACAACCAAACCAGTTGAAAATGGAAGAAAAATTAGTATAATTCACTGGAGCTGAAAATGACATCCAGCATCTGTCTTTATCGTACGCCTGTTCTATGAAATCACCATATAGCAACAGTAAAGCATGCGGAAAATGAAAATCCGTTCCGCACATATGTGTCGAACGGAAATCGCTGACCGACTATTTTTAAATTCACTGGAATTTTCTACAAATCATGCACCGCAAATACATTTTGAATAGCTAGCGATAGCTAAACATAGTAACACTGGTTCCCCTTGCACATTTGGTTGACGATAAAATGCGTTCTTTTTGTTGATAGTTCATCCCCTGAGTGCCAATGTGTTCTATGTGCCTACTGGCACATAGAACACATTGGAACTCAGGAGACGAGTTGTCAAATGAACTGCTGAGCGTTCTTCTAATACTTGCTTTCATATACGTGGAGGCGTGTAATAAACACCGAATGACACGCTCGTGTGATTTGGTTAACCGATATGGCACTTGTGTGTCGTTCTGCGTATACATTGTCAGTAGCAACACAAACTACAATCATGTTTAACCAGTCTTTTTACATCCATCTGCAGAGGACGCACATCATACGCATTTGTTAACGACCGGGACCTTCATGCCAGTAAATCCTGTCTACCAAAGTATACCAGCACTAATCTAAACCCTTAGGGATTTAGCAAGAAAACGAAATTCTCTTGTCGGCCATATTTTAGTTGAATGAATTCCAGTCCTGAACGAAATCGTTAAAAACTAAATATGACATGTGATTCTCTAACAGCATCTTTTGACTGCTGACGAGTATACTGTCGCAGTCTGGTGACAAAACTAAGAGCGAATATCAGACAAAGCGGAGGACGATTTCATTCAGTAATCATTTAAATCAACAGGTTGTATTAAAGTATCTTCTTCTGTTTACCAATTCGACAGCCACAAATCTGCATCCCCTGTCACTGTCGGTGCCGTGCAGAAATATAATTCTAGGAATTATCAGTAACAATTCCACAATACTTCCCTCACAGACACATGGGATCAACTTATTACTGATTACACACTTCTCCAAATACAAATTATAATAAATGAACTGGGTTGTTTCATTATGGTTGCCATTTTCAAGTGGTAGGCGAAAAGAGAATTTCACGACGTGAAATAATTCTCGTATCTCAGGTCTTCGGCGCTCGTGAAACACAGAAAAACCCCAGGCCAGGTCGCTGATTACAGCACCGCCCTACCCCAGCACTCCACCTTCGTCGGGTTCTGTCTTACACTCTCACAGAAATCCAGTCACTCACACAGGCAAATGTTTTTCTCTGGGGGATAATACACTGGACTCGGGGTATTCGTCCAGATAATGGTCAAGAGTTTGACTTGAAACCACTTTTTATTAATTTTTTGTGTTAATACGAAAAGATGAAGTAATTTCATCACATTGGCTGGAAAAAAGTAGAAAATCTCAACAGTTTTTGATCGGAGAATTATCCTTCGGGATCATGCGGCGCAAGCATGTTTTAGCAGAAAATAGTGGTAAAAACTCAATCGAGCAAGGTTAAATGTTTGTGTTAGAACAATAACTGTGTATTATTTTAAAAAAACAGCCCGGTAATACTTTTAATAATATCCGGTAATTATTTTAAGAATGTCTGGTATTTCTTAAAAATAAAGCACACTTATTGTTCGTGCAAGGCGGTTATTGTTTCGAATAACAACAAAGTTGAAACAAACAGATTTGTAGGAAGTGGTTTTAATTTTTGTCTCTTCAGCTTTCATTTTTCTTTTGTACTGACTCTGCTCAATGGGTCATTTTATGTTCATTATGTTGATTTATTTCGTTATTCTGAGGTTAACATCTTGTTTTTTGTGTTCTGTCTTATACGAGAGTGGGGAATATCGAACAAATATTTTTCGACATCTATTGCCACGTCAGATAAATAGAGGATATGGAATGAGTGTTTTTCTCATATAATATTTATGAAACGAGTCTAAGAATTTTCCGTTTTGGCGAGCCTCTGGCGAGCGCAAACAGAAAATTCGGACGAGTTTCATAAATATTATATGAGAAAAACACTCATTTCATATTCTATTTATCATATGACACACACACACAAATTAGCCATTCAGTATGACTTTTTAACCCATCACCTAACTTGAGTTGCAGACGGCACTTGGAAAAAACATCCTCGTATAACTAAAAAAATTCATTTTTGCTTCCAAAACATAGGTTATGACCGCTCATTGGAACGAGCTCGTCGAGCTCGTTCCATTGAGGGGTCATAACCTATCTTTTGGAAGCAAAAAGTGAAAATATGAAAAAAAATGAATGGCGTTTTTCTTGTAGGTAAAAAGTGAATACAATATAACCCACCCTAAATAGGACAGATAACGTAAATTCTCCCTACTGAAATTATGCAAATGTGACTCAGTTATATTCTGTTCAGCCAATCAAATTGTTCAGTTTTGAAATTGACCAATGAAAGCTCCCAACTCTAATTATGCAAATTATGAAAATGTGACCCAGTTGTATTTTGTTCAGCCAATCAAATTGTCTGGTTTTGAAATTGATCAATGAAATTGACGGATGTCTTTATTTATCACTGATTAATATGAAAACAAAATATGAAATGTTTTAAAGTGAACAAATCGGTCGAGTCATATGATAAAAGAGAATATCTCTCCGGAAGTGACACGCATTTCCCAATAAGTTTGGATCGACATCACTGCATGTTTTCAACATTCGCGTGTTTTATTTGCTATTAAAGCCTGTTTTCTATTAAAACCTGTTTTAGTTACAATTCCAGAACAGTCATCGTGGATTGGTCGTAATCCACACGTGGGCAGTGCTGTCCACGCATGCGTTTACCAGGTAATAAAAAATCATCAGCAAAATTTTGATTAATGAAGCACCGGGTTGTACCCGGTGCTTCATTAATTAATTTTTTTGATAATTATTCCCATAATTAGCGTTTGGAATCTAATATTATTGCGTCCGTGGAAATATTGCCCACCCGTGGAAAGTGACCAGTCCACGGCGGATGTGCTGTAAAGGGACAATAAGCCTTGAATTTGAAAAAAGTTTACCATTTGACAAAACCAGAATTCTCGTTATGCAAAGGTACCCTTATATTTCATATTTCGTACGTGTGAAAGCTTTCGTATTCATTAAACAAATTAACTTGAAGGTGAGAATTTATTGGCGTTAACAAAAACTGCAGGCAGCATTTTTCCATCCCGATCTGGTTAGCCGACCATTCACAGAAAATTCCGTGACAATAGAAACTGCAATGCATTTTTCCATCTTCGGCGTTATTTGTTTTCTCAGAAGAAGAAAGTTGAAGATTTGTATACGTGTTGTATTCATGGCGTCGAGTACGTCCGTCGTGGACTGCTCACTTTCCACGGATGGAGTAATATTTCCACTGCCGCAATAATAGATTCAAGACACTAATTATAGGAATTCATCAAAAATTTAATTAATGAAGCATCGGGCTCAACCCGGGTTGTGCCCGGTGCTTCATTAATTAAAATTTTGCTTATGATGATTTTTATTACCTGTTAAACGCATGCCCACACGTGGATTACGACAAGTCCACGGCAACTGTACTGCATGCGTCCATGCAGTTTGATTTAGATTTTCATTGACGATTCCTGTTTTTTATTGTTATTGGAAGCATATCTATGATTAATTTAAAATAATACAAAGTTGTTGATCTAATGAGGTCCTATTATTGCTAAAGTAATGCGCAGTTGTTGTTCGTTGTGGTCATTTTTGTTGATCTAATGAGGTCCTATTATTGCTAAAGTAATGCGCAGTTGTCGTTCGTTGTGGTCATTTTTGTTGATCTAATAAGAACCTATTATTGTTGTTCGCGGTGGTCAATCATTCGGACAGCACCGAAGATAACATTAGTTCGACGTGTATTCAGAACTAATGTCACGCTTATGTGTTTGCTTCCGATCATTTTCGGGCAATCCCGATTATATCTCCGCAATGTCATATCTTATGAAAATTCGTCTGCATTAAAGTTTTTTAATTACCGATTTAAATAATTTTCCGTTGCTTCTGGTGTCTTACATACTCTATCAAATACGCGCAAAACCTGAGAGTCGATATTTTTTTCAAATTAGATACTTACTGCCCTTTTAAAACATTGCAACGTGTATAATAAAGAGTATCTACTGTTTGTGAAAGATACCATAATTATCCCATTCCTGACTACAATGAAATGTAAGTGTTCATTCTGGACTTTCTGTCGCGAATGAGATATTTCTGGTATTTTACAAAATACTTTTTAGACTTTACCTAACGGAGATAGAAGGGCGAAACTTGGAACAATAATTCTTGAATAGATAAATAAAGTATTTTTGCCTCAAAACACAGTTTATCACTCCTCATTAGAACGAGCTCAAAGAGCTCGTCCCAATGAGTGGAATATAAGCTATGTTTTCAAGCAATATTTGAAAAAAATAGGATGACGATTTTTGCGTATCGTACGGAGTGAATAGTGCCGTTAAGTCATCAATTTGACATTTCGAAAAAGACACATTTCATCTGATTTCATTATCACTTTTTATCGATTCTGGGCAAAAATGTTAATAAATATTAATTTTCAGAATCTCAGCTTGTACCGTGTTTCTGTGATTTCACAAATATCTGACTTCTTTCTGGAAAGGATAGTCTTTTGTCCCGTGGGATGGATTATCGATAAAGGCTATAACGGCTTCTCCAATTTAAAGCGTATTTCTCCGTTCAAAAAATTATTTCAATACTTCTGTATAAACTTTCAGCTAAGTCGATAAGAAAATTTCTTGTATACAATTGACAATTTTCATTTTTTGCCTCAAACACACAGCTGATGACCCCTCATTGGAACGAGGAGTCATAAGTTACGTTTTTGAGACAAAAATTTAGTATTTTTGCCATTTTTTGGTGAATAGCATTGACAGGTTATGACCGTTTCGTTAGGTAAAAGATTAACCTACAGAAGATTAGGAGGCCTGTATACAAACTTCGCAAATTATTTTGAAACAAAACCCTGGTGTACCAATATATTAACCCTTTACCTAACATGGAAAGCAGACGACACTTGCAAAAAAAATTCTTGAATAACTAATTTTTTTCATTTTTTGTCTCAAAAACATAGCTTATGACCGGTCGTTGGAACGAGCTCGACGAGCTCGTTCCAACGAGGGGTCATAACCTATGTTTTTGAGACAAAAAATGAAAATATAATGAAAATTTATTGGCGATTTTTGAGAATAGCGCTGGCCGGTTTTGGCCGTTACGTTGGGTAAAGGGCTAACAGGATATCAAAAATTAAATTTTTGTCAGACTTTAAAAATGATATTTTCACAAAACCAACAAATTTTGACCACTAGTGCTTATGACAAGTTGTCTAACCCAATACCTAACTAAGCAACTGGGCAACGGGGAGTGCGGTGGCTCGGCGGTTAGAGCATTGGCCGAAAGGTCAACAGTTCGATCTGACCAATGGTAACTGCTTTGTGTCGTTGGGCAATACACATAATACAGATTGCCCACTTGGTGGCACAGTGCCGCTGTGTACTAAAACGTATTGGAAGTCGATGGTGCACTTTCCTTGAACCGTTGCTAATCCTGCTTGCTTGGAGTTAGTACGTTGGAGTCTGGCAGTTGCACGCCGATGCTCGGTGGTTTTCTCCGGGGACTCCGGCTTCCTCCACCCGTAAAACTGTCCGACAGGATGTGACCCTGGCTGTTGAAAGTGGCGTTAAACCCCATTAAACAAGCTAGAGATGATTGTACACTTGGCTCTCTGTTCTGCATTTCATCAGAAGTCAGAGAGAATGCTCTTTTTAAAATCTTCCGAACGCGGTACAAACAACAACGGACACCGATAATATTGCAGCTCGAACGGGTGGGATTCGAACCACCTGCGGAGAGAGTTTCCGCACAACCGAACCACACTGAAGCTGCTTTCACATAGATGCGTAAAACGCATGCGTAAAACGCATGCGTTTTACGGATGCGTTTGGCGCACGTAAAGTGCACGGTTTCAACAATAGAGAAAACACGGGACCTTTCACATAACTGCGTAAAACGGATTTAGTGGACGGCTCTAATTGCAACTGCAATTCTTTCGTGAGTTTTCGCTAATGACGTCATTTTTATGGGTATTTCCTCGTAGTTTTGATCGCGCGGTAATTTGATTTCTACGTTTTCCCATGAAATGAAGTATTTGGTTGAACTGTTCTCTCGTTACCCGAAAGTAACTTATGAACTTCTGTTCGTACTGATATAAATCTTTCAAAATCAGGTTCTCAAAAGTCCCTTGTGTTTTCCTTTTCTTGAAAATAGGATGTTCCCCAAAACTTCTAGGCCTTCTCTTTCTCCCATTATATACGTAGGCCCCAACATAAGAATGTCCTCGTCGTCGGAAGACGAATCCATCGTGAATGATTTCCAATTCCCTCAACGCAGTAAACGCAGTTAAGTGAACGGTGTTCGTGGACCGCTTACTAACGCATCCGTAAAACGCATGCGTTTTACGCATCTTTGTGAAAGCAGCTTCAACGATACTCGTATATTACTAAGATCTGCCTGGGATGCCAAGTGGTTACACGGTTCAGTGCAGTTGTTGGCGACGGACACTCTTTCAGCGGGAAGAGGCATCGCGCCTGTGACCAATTGGAAGTTGTGGTCCTTATTTGTCCCGACTGTAATGGCTCAAGTCCTGACTGATAAAATATTGCAACTGCGTCATCAAGGCTTGGCTTCTGCGAAGGCAAGCCTTGATCATGCAGCTGCAATATTCATCAGTTTTTATTTTAGTTATAAAACTCCAGATTTCTTGAAAATTTGTGGATCAATAAAATGTACATGTGGGAGTCGTTGTAAAGTAACTTCGAATTTAACCTTTGAGACTTTAATTATCCTGACGTTCAAACGTCACTGGGAATTCTGTTTCTTCAACGTTTTTCAAAATCCGACGTCAAACGCCGGAAAGTACAAATAACAAGATATTTTCACATTAGTGATTATCTGGTTGAGGGCTAGATTTATTTTGATGGTCTGAATTTGTTATTCAAAACTTGTTTTATTACATATTATTGGAGAGTGCCCACAGGCACTCTCCAATAATTTGTAATAAAACACATTTATAAAAACAAAATATTATTTGTGTTTGACTGAATATGAAATATTAGCAAGGAAAGTGTTGGCTTTTGCTCTGGTATCCTCATTTTCTGAAAGCCCTGATAGTGGCTTCTAGCACTCAACCAGATAAGAAGTCTTGACAGCAGGATTATATTAGTATTTTAAGCTGCGATAACATTTAGCTCAACGGTTGTTACTGAGCACTATTCGGAAGAAAATAGGAATTGAGGTTAAAACTTTAGAAAATCGAAAAATAATAACAAAATAAATGACCACAAAGGTTTCAACGCGCTGTTTGATTCCTTACGTCACAAGACATACTATTTATTTATTTATTGATGTTTAAGGTCACATATTTATGCACAATGGCTAATCATGACCGTGACAGTTTTACGGGCGGAGGAAGCCGGAGTACCCGGAGAGAACCACCGAGCAACGACGAGCAGCTGCCAGCTCCCCAACATCGTAACTCCGCACTGCAGCACAGGCAGGGTTAGATTGGTTGAAGACATGCGTACCATCGACGTGCAGTACGCCTTAGTACACGACGTCATCGTGCCCCCACGCGGGCAATGGAGATGAAGTGTCTTGCCCAAGAACACAACGCGGTTGCCGCAGGTGGGATTCGAACCGAGGACCTCTCGGCTTGCAGCCTGCACCTCTACCTACTGAGCCACCGCGCTCCCCACAAGACATACAAAAGTATCAAAGGATTAATTAACAAGTGCTATAGTGGTATTCGAAATTGGGCCTGAATTGGGTCCTACAGACCGTCTTTTTGTATGACCACTTGAGCATGTTTGTGATATTATTCCAAGTAAGAAACTCCTCGACTGCGAGTAAGAACCGATATCCAAGCCGCAAATGCAGACGAAAATGTCCCAGCTGGAACCCACCCCGATATTTCCAGTTCGTTTTTTTATGCTCAAATGCATTATGTGTTGACACCTATAATAATAATAATAATAATAATAATAATAATAATAATAATAATAATAATAATAATAATAATAATAATAATAACACTTTGGCCGGTCGCTGATTTGTCGCGCTTCTCAGACGAGAAGACATTGGTTACCCATGTGCTCTCACCTGCCTCATAATTCCCACGCCTCTTCTCTCCTCCCTACACTCTGAGATGAACTGCTTGATGGCATCCCGTACCCAATTCTTCCCAATCTCCTCGATACAAACCCTCAACTTTGCTTCACCGACTAACCACATGTCCTTCATTCTCCCATCCCACTTCCCCATCATAATCCCGGTGAATCTTATTCCCTTAGGCTGGTATTTGGACATTCCAATAGAAAGTGCTGCAGAGTCTCCACTGTACCTAAATTACACATTTATCACCCCTTTTAACTGTCTTTCCCAATTTTCCACTAAGGTTCAGGGACCGCGACCTCAGCTTGAGCAGAGTGACACCCCCGCCTCACCATCAAAGGTGGCATCAGAAGTACTCTTCAAAACCTGGATTCTTTGTATCACGCAGACTTTGATCCCTTTGCTCTGACCCCTTCTCACCAATCCAGGTTACAATCCGCCATTTTCAGTTTGTTTTGGTATGCTCAAATGCATTACTTGTTGACACCTATACGCGACTTCACACGAGCTCTTGATTGCTATAGCTGTTTGATTACGAAGCTACAACACACTAACCGGGATTAATATGCTTCACTTTTCTAATACCGGCCGTGAGTGGTTAATTCCCCCCCCCCCCCCCCACACTAAAAAGGCATAGTACTGGAGGTTTTTTTAACAAAATACGGGTACCGGTTAGGGCTGTCACGATTTTTGAATTCAGGAATCGATTAATCGTCGCAAATAATCGATTATAATCGATTAATCGTACATAGATGACCCCGTCCCACACTTCCCTCTCTTTGAAGTCGTTAAAAATAAAGTTCAAGTCAGTTGACCTTCCTCAAGTAAACAACGAAGACGATCCTCTTTTAGGTACATTCAAAGGTTGATGTTCTGAACTTTTGAACCGTCAGTGTAATAATCAAGACCGGTCGTCAGTTGCGAACTTCGCTAGTTCGCAACTGTCGACCGGTCTTGATTATTACACTGACGGTTCAAAAGTTCAGAACATCAAAGCTTTGAATGTTCCTAAAAGGCAAATGCTTCCAACGGCTTCTTGAGATTTAACGTCGACGTTCTTGACCCTTTACCTTAAGAAACAATCGTTTTTTCATCCAATTTTTTTTAATTATTAAACGTCTATAACGGGGTAAAAATTTACCGATTCTTCGACAACGAAAAATACTAATCGATTTCGGCGTGATCGATCAGCAATCGATTAATCGAATAATCGTGACAGCCCTAGTACCGGTACTACCGAAACGTTTCTCCTTGGAGACGTTATCACAAAAATATAAGCAAAGCACGTGAAAAATAACGCCGAACCTTTTACTTCGTTTAAAAATGAAACTTGAAAATATGGACACTGCTGACGACGCAAAGCTTTTTATATTGTTACAACAAATGGAGTTTAGAGTCTCGCGGGAGAGACCAGTAACGGTGGATATCGATTTTAATGAACGTGTTTTCAACTTTCAAGAACTTGTAACAGTAAATTAAGAAAATAACTCCAATGGGAAATATTAAAAACTCACGAACTTGTACGTTGTTTTGTCCTTAAAGTTGTTATTGTTGCTTCATTCTAGGTAGTTCTGTTACACACCCATTTAAAATTTAAACCGTTGTATTTAACGGAATCGTCGCTATGACATAAATGTTTCCATATTCAACTGGTGATATAAAAGCTGGAACTTATTCCCCGCACCGTTTCTACTTGTTCCTTTCCCGTCGAGTCATTAGTTACGCTTGAAAAAGTTTCCAAATTTCGTTAAACAATTATCGATCGTCTTTCGCGTAGTGTGAAACACCCAAAGCAAAATAAAGTCGGTTCACAGAAAAATAAGCTAACAAAAAATGAGAATATTAAAAAAACTATCATTTCCAACCACAAAATTAACCCCGTTCCGTACCCGTGACGTTTTCGGATCCCGTTATATCTAAATTGGTCAACTTTACTTCGGTAAATCTTCAGACATCCTCAAATGCTTCGAACTTCTTTTAAAACAGTTACTTCCAGCTGTTTTGCAAATCCGCCCAAATTTGTACTTATATTTTTACTATTAGTTATAGCCACCAAATGGTAGGCGTGAATGGACACGCGTCGAAATAAGCCGAAGAGAAAAGATAATGATTGCAATTTAGACTTATACCCAAAAGGTTGTTTTGATTTTTTTATTGTTCTATTTGATCAGTACCGCTTCAAACAAAAATAACGGACTCTTCACCTTTGGGTTTAATCATCGAGATTGAAAAATGTTTAAGTGTATTTTAATGCACAGGGGATGTGTAATAAACACAGAACGCAATGTGTGTTTGAATCTGTGGGTGCTTTACATAACTCGTTGGAATGGCGTAGTCATATTTCGCGAGAGCCGTATATGACTGCATCATCCCAACGAGTTATGTAAAACACCTACGAATTCAAACACACATTGCGTTCTGTCTATTTATATGGTAAATGTCCAAGAAAAATTAATGTATTATTCACGGAGCCACTTGTCATTAAAGTCCGTTTTACAAGTTATAACAATGGGACAAAATCCAAACTAATTCCAATAGTTTAAAAATAAATTCATATTTGGTGATCTGGAAACTTCCTCTCACGACACACTGATCTCTACACATACAACTACTGTTGCAACGTCATCAAAAAATGACGCAATTAAATCTGCCCCCTCTCCCACCACCACCACCCAAAGGTGGCGTCAAGTCTATCAACGCGGATAATCCTCTCAATCCATGACATGGGGAGTTTGTTGTCTCAGTGGTTACGGAACTGAACTTCAAACCGAGAGGGTCCACTGTTCGATCCCCGCCCGGTGTGACTGCGTCATGTCCTTGGGCATGGCACTTTATCCCGATTGTTCACGTGGCGCTGTGTACTAAGGCGTACTGCACGTCGATGGTGCTCAGGTTTGTCTTCAATCAATGCTCACCCTGCTACTGTGGAGTTCAGACGTTGGGGAGTCTGAGAGTTGCTCTCCATTGCTCGGCGATTCTCACCAGGTACTCCGGCATCCTCCACCCGTAAAACTATCCGACAAGAGGTGACCCTGGTTGTCGAAAGTGTCGTTCAACTCCAAAAAAGAAATAAATAAATAATCCATGACGTGAAAGGTGTTACCCTACAGTCACAGCGCAACAACCTTCCCTTCTTTAACCCTTTACCCAACGTAACGGCCAAAACCGGCCAGCGCTATTCTCAAAAATCGCCAATTAATTTTCATTATCTTTTCATTTTTTGTCTCAAAAACATAGGTTATGACCCCTCGTTGGAACGAGCTCATCGAGCTCGTTCCAACGAGGGGTCATAACCTATGTTTTTGAGACAAAAAATGAAAAAAATATTTATTCAAGAATTTTTTTTGCAAGTGTCGTCTGCTTTTCATGTTAGGAAAAGGGTTAAACGTCATGGCGTTTACCTAGAAAAAAACTACTAACACTATCAGATTTGTCTTTTCGTCAATAATAATTATTTATTATTATTATTTATTGGTGTTTAAGGTCACGTATTTGTGCACAACGGCTAATCATGATCGTGACAGTTTTACGGGTGGAGGAAGCCGGAGTACCCGGAGAGAACCACCGAGCAACGGCGAGCAACTGTCAGCTCCCCAGCATACTAACTCCACACAAGCAGGGTTAGCATTGGGTGAAGACAGTGCACCATCGACGCGCAGTACGCCTTAGTACACCACGTCACCGTGCCCCCACGTGGGCAATGGGGGTGAAGTGTCTTGCCAACGCAACGCGGTTGCCGCAGGTGGGATTCGAATCGAGGACCTCTCTGTTTGCAGCCTGCACCTCTACCTACTGAGCCACCGCGCCCCCGTCAACAATAATTAAACAGCGTTGTAAATAATCAATTTGTATTGCAATATTACAATTTGTAAGGCGTCAGATAAAGTATTTATTTATAGCAACACCCCCCCCCCCCCCCCGCCCTTTAAGATTACGGTGGTTATTACAAGTCTCTATATGTCTATATGTGACCAATGAGCGTTCCAGAAACCATTGATCAGTGTTACTACGTCATTCGTTTGTAATGACGTCACTCAAAGGAATTCGTCAGATATTGTCCACAGTGTCTGCATGCCGTTTTTCTTAACCTTTGGTACCCATACAGCTATAAACAACCCTATCATGTTGCTCTGAAAATGTTGCATCAAGTGCATTCTTCCCTGCGAACTCAATTCGTAGGATGCATTTTTCTTAATATTGTTTTTCCATTATTGTTGGCTGTCATTGGAGGCAGCCAACAACAATGTCGAAACATTGTTAAGCCAACTGCAGCCGTGTACATGTACACATGGTAGTTATAAAATTGACTCAATCAATGGTCTGTGAACTCGCCCAATGTTCAGTTGAGATATCTCAATATTTGGTAACACGATGGACCATGGTGCTGTCCCGGGTACTCTGTCTTGATGTGGTTCCGCGGGGTGGTTCCATGGTGGACTGCGGGACCTTCTCGAGAGGGCTCTCAATAAGGACGAACTTTATACATTTTGTTGTTTTTAATAGATGCTGGTTAACACAGGCATGTTTCAGTAAATCAAAATGTAGGTGAAATCTACTGTGAAGATTACATTTAGCCTTTATGTGGGGATGGCAGGAAGACAGTCCTTGTGACTATGCTGCCTCCCCGCAGTATAATAGAGTTCATTTTGCTTAACCCTTTCCCAACACAGACGATATTAAAATTTATTATTTTAAATATCATTTTTTCAAATTTTTCAAAAACTTTCAACAAAACCATATCATGTGACCCCTCGTTGGAACGAGCTCGATGAGCTAGTTCCAACGAGGGGTCACATAATATGGTTTTGTTGAAGCATTTTGAAAAATAATATTTTTTCAACTGCCGAATTTGCATATTACGCGGGCGGATACTTGTATACTGCTTTATTTCCAAATGAAACAAAATACTGCGTTTTGACTGGCTGAGAGGTATCGTGTAACTTGCAATCCACAGTAGCTTTTTTGTCACCGTGGTTTACCACAGTGTAAAAACAAGAATACACAATAGCTGGTTATATGGCTAAAAAAAGTAACCATTTTTAATTATTAAATCATACCTTCTGTTAGAACAAAAAAAAAATACAGGAAATTTAATATTTATGTGCAATAAAATATTACAGATATGATTGTCATTGGAACTGGCTCGTTGAGCCAGTTACAATGGATTCATATTTGTCTGGTTTTATTAAGAAACTTACAAAGTACAAATTTTCTGTCAGGTTTTGCCAACAATGTAGGTTAAAGTATTAAGTACACCAAAATTCTTGGAATTAAATCCGTTATCCTTGTGTTTTCCATCCATCCATCCATCTTCATTCATTCATTCATTCATTCATTCATTCAATTTCATCTGGAGACTTAAGGACTACCCGAATTTTTAGAATTTTCTTCGGCATTACAAAATAATTATTTCATTTCTTTTGATGTTTTATCGTCTAGAGTACATGGTCAAATGATATTTGACTTGAAAAATCTTTTTCAGATCGACGGTTGAATGACTAAAAATCGATAAGATGTACCAAAACTATAATTTGACTCTCCCCCGAACATTTTTAAATTTCGTTGACAATTTGGTGATTTTCATGTAATTTTATTACACTACTGCTTAAGTTTATTACACTACTGGTTATTACACTCCTGATGTATTTCTGTTGCATTACTGGTTGATTGTCACAGTACTTGTTAAATCTATTACTGGTCAATGTTAATAGTGATTGGTTGTTACACAACTCGTTGTTACAACCCCAATAAACAAATAAAAGTCCTATTACAAAATCACTAACCAATATAAACAGAAAATCTCACGTTAGACACCAATAATCGTTGGTGCGTGTGGTTTCAGGGAAAAAGTATTGAAAATAATGCTGGCATTTGTAGGCCTGAAATTTTCGAAAACGGTATTGCAAATATCTGACTAGCTGTTGTCTCCAAAATGATAACCCAATTATTTTTGTATCTATTCGTGATCGGTTCAGCAGAGAAGCGAAAATAAAGTGATATCTGATAGTACTTTAATCGATTCGTTATTTATTTATTTATTTATTTATTTATTTATTTATTTATTTATTTATTTATTCATTTAGTGGGGTTTAACGACACTTTCGACAGCCAGGGTCACCTCGTGTTGAACAGTTTCACGGGTAGAGGAAGCCGAAGTACACTGAGAGAACCACTGAGCAATGGCGAGTAGCTGTCCGACTCCCCAACGTGCTTCCTCCACAAAAACAGGGTTAGCATTGGTTGAAGACAGGTGCACGTCGATCAGTACAAGGCGCCACCGTGCTCCCACGTGGGCAATCGGGATTAACCCTTTACCCAACAAATCCGACGCATCCGCCCGCGTAATATGCAAATCCAGCAGTTGAAAAAATATTATTTTTTAAAAAATTTCAACAAAACCATATCATGTGAAAGCTCGTTGGAACGAGCTTGTTCCAACGAGCAGTCACATGATATGGTTTTGTAGAAGTTTTTTGAAAAATTTGAAAAAATGGTATTTAAGATAATAAATTTTTATATCTTCTGCGTTGGATAAAGGGTTAAGTGCCTTGCCCATGGACACAAGGCAGTCACAACTTGGCGGATCGAATCGTGGATCTTTGGGTTTGATTCTGTTAACAGATGTAATTTTTAGATTTCTTTGGATGCACCGAGAACTTGTGTTGACAATTAAATAGGTGGCCTGGTATAACATCGCTGTTGTCTGATAGGTTGATTAGTTTTTAGGGAGCGCGGTGGCTCAATGGTAGACTGTTGGTCTTCTATGCTAGAGGTCCCGAGTTCGATCCCCGTCCGGGACGACCCGCGTTGTGGCCTTGGGCAAGGCACCTTATCCCGGTTGCCTACATGGGGGCACGATGACGCCGTGTACTGAGGCGTACTGCACGTCGAAGGTACTCATGAGTAGTATGTCTCGGGCTTTTGAGGGGCAGGTTGCAGGACCTCGGTGCAGGACCTCGGAAGTGACGTCATGTCACGTGACCTAGTGGCGCCATGTTGTATTGTCATGGTAACCCGCGTGAGCGGCCATGTTGTGACGTCATCTCCATAGTGATACGTGATGTGAGTGCGCATGCGCAGCGCGTGTTGTTAGGGTGATACGTGTTTCCGTCGTCCATTTTGTATACTGGAGGCCGCCATCTTGGTTTCTATGGTAGCACGTGATTGCTATGTTACCCAATTTTTCTGTAATAGGACGGGGTATGTTCGGAGGGTGTGTTCCTTTGTAGAAGAGTAAATCTAATTACCACAAACAACCCGACAATCCATCCAAATCACCAAAATCCACCCGAAATCACCGAAATTGACTTTATTTCCCCATTTTATCGGCTTAGCACGTAGTGCTATAGTACTAAGGGGTACAAGGGGGTGCGTTCGATTGAACAGGAGTAATGTTCTGGCTTAGAATTCTCCCAGAATCCCTTTTTGGATCATTATCCCGTGACGTTGTTCCCAATAAGAATAGCACGTAGTGCTATAGGGCAAATTTACCCAGAATTCTCTGCTTCTATCTATATATGCAATAGTTTATGTCTACCTAGGCATGTTCCTTTATTCTAGAGTTTACTCCAGTAGTGTAGAAGAGCCTATCAGTTGGAACAGCTTTGCTTATTGTTGCTATATTTAGCTATTTTTGGTCTATTCTTGTTAGTTCTGATCCTATTCCAAGTACTCTTGTTGTTTCATATATCTAAATTATAATTAACCAATCAGATTGCTTGATTTCCCATAAGCTGTATGCAGAGTTATCTCCCTTCTGTATAATAAAAGACTATATCCAATGGCCATATCCCATGGAATCCCATTTTTGGGAAACACCCGTGGCTATGGAATCCCTTTTTTGTCGTATGAGGCCATGAGGGCTATGTAAAAACCCTCAATGAGTCCTCATTTATTATCCCTCATAGCCTCATTGAATTTTGAGGTTATGAGGACCATTAAAAATCCCTCAATGAGGTATAATTTACTACGACTCTTAGCCTCATTTCAGTATTTGAGGATACCTATGGCCTGGTATTGTATTATTCGAGGATACCTATCGAGGATACCTTTAGGAGAGTCCCTTTTTTGTCGTATGAGGCCATGAGGGCTATGTAAAAGCCCTCAATGAGTCCTCATTTATTATCCCTCATAGCCTCATTGAATTTTGAGGTTATGAGGACCATTAAAAATCCCTCAATGAGGAAGAATTTACTACAACTCTTATCCTCATTTCAGTATTTGAGGATACCTCATTGAGGGATTTTTAATGGTCCTCATAACCTCAAAATTCAATGAGGCTATGAGGGATAATAAATGAGGACTCATTGAGGGCTTTTACATAGCCCTCATGGCCTCATACGACAAAAAAGGGATTCCATAGCCACGGGTGTTTCCCAAAAATGGGATTCCATGGGATATGGCCATTGGATATAGTCTTTTATTATACAGAAGGGAGATAACTCTGCATACAGCTTATGGGAAATCAAGCAATCTGATTGGTTAATTATAATTTAGATATATGAAACAACAAGAGTACTTGGAATAGGATCAGAACTAACACGAATAGACCAAAAATAGCTAAATATAGCAACAATAAGCAAAGCTGTTCCAACTGATAGGCTCTTCTACACTACTGGAGTAAATTCTAGAATAAAGGAACATGCCTAGGTAGACATAAACTATTGCATATATAGATAGAAGCAGAGAATTCTGGGTAAATTTGCCCTATAGCACTACGTGCTATTCTTATTGGGAACAACGTCACGGGATAATGATCCAAAAAGGGATTCCGGGAGAATTCTAAGCCAGAACATTACTCCTGTTCAATCGAACGCACCCCCTTGTACCCCTTAGTACTATAGTACTACGTGCTAAGCCGATAAAATGGGGAAATAAAGTCAATTTCGGTGATTTCGGGTGGATTTGGGTGATTTGGATGGATTGTCGGTTTGTTTGTGGTAATTAGATTTACTCTCCTACAAAGGAACACACCCTCCGAACATACCCCGTCCTATTACAGAAAAATTGGGTAACATAGCAATCACGTGCTACCATAGAAACCAAGATGGCGGCTTCCAGTATACAAAATGGACGACGGAAACACGTATCACCCTAACAACACGTGCTGCGCATGCGCACTCACATCACGTATCACTATGGAGATGACGTCACAACATGGCCGCTCACGCGGGTTACCATGACAACACAACATGCCGCCACTAGGTCACGTGACATGACGTCAATTCCGAGGTCCTGCACCGAGGTCCTGCCCCTCAAAAGCCCGAGACATACTACTCACATGTCTTCAACCGCTGTAACCCTGCTTGAGCGGAGCTTGACCACAGTTAGAATGTTGAGGAACTGACAGTTGCTCGTCGATGCTCGGTGGTTCTCTCAGGGTACTCCGTGTTTCTCCACCCGTAAAACTGTCACGGTCACGATTAGCCAGCTGTGCAAAAGTACGTGACCTTAAACACCATTAAATAAATAAATAAATAAGTGATTAGTTTTTAAACGTTTCAAAATATATTTTACAAAAGCTTCCAGACGGTAAAATAAGCATAGCAATAAGTGTATGGGAAGAGATTAAATAACCCTATACAAGGGCGTTGCTGGGGATGTGATAATTCCACACCTCCAATATTTCTTCCTGTCGGGACATTTTCGTTTTTATTGGATTGTTAGATATCGAATAGTTCTTGTTGGGAATCGTGTTCTTTATTACACGATGAGGTTTGATATAGAGGATATGGAATGAGTGTTTTTCTCATATAATATTTATGAAACGAGTCTAAGAATTTTCCGTTTTTAGCGAGCCTCTGGCGAGCCCAAACAGAAAATTTGGACGAGTTTCATAAATATTATATGAGAAAAACACTCATTTCATATTCTATTCATCATATGACACACACACGCACAAATTAGCCACTTAGTATGACCCTTTTAACCCATCACCTAACTTGAGTTGCAGACGACACTTGGTAAAAACATCTTCGTATAACTAAAAATTTTCATTTTTTGCTTCCAAAACATAGGTTATGACCCCTCATTGGAACGAGCGCGACACGCTAGTTCCAATGAAGGGTCATATCCTATGTTTTGGAAGCAAAAAGTGAAAATATAAAAAAATATGAATGGCGTTTTTCTTGTAGGTAAAAGATTAATACAATATAACCCACCCAAAATAGGACAGATAACGTAAATTCTCCCTACTGAAATTATGCAAATGTCATCCAGTTGTATTTTGTTTAGCCAATCAAATTGTCCAGTTTTGAAATTGACCAATAAAAGCTCCCAACTCTAATTATGCAAATTATGAAAATGTGGCCCAGTTGTATTTTGTTCAGCCAATCAAATTGTCTAGTTTTGAAATTGACCAATGAAATTGACGGAAGGCTTTATTTATCACTGATTAATATGAAAACAAAATATCAAATGTTTTAAAGTGAACAAAACGGACGAGTCATATGATGAACTTGTGTATCACATACACAAATGGCTGTACAAATGGAGGGCTGCAGTACCCAATTCGGACTAGGGGAGCCCATTTTGACCAATCTAGTGCACTGGTACGATATGAGTCTTATTCAACTAGCAGCTGCGTCACGACTACTACACGTATGTTTAATTCATCCAAACATAAATTTTCAAGAAGTCTTGATTTACTGAACTACCCTCCCGACATTCTTATACTCCAATAACCTCAACAGCTCAAGTCCCCACTGATAAAATTGTCCAACTACATTATCAAGGCATGCCTTCGACGAAGGCATGCCTTGATAATGTAGTTGGAAAATTTTATCAGTCGGGACTTGAGCCGTCACAACCGGTAGAATGAGATTTACACCCCGACAACCCACCCAAAATCTTTCATCTTCGCGACGCCCCTGCTATGCATATCTTATCTGGAGCTCTGTGCAAAAGCAGGAACTATTATCTATCTGGGGTCACATATTTTGAATTACTTCAAGGCGATACCCATGACCACACAGCCGGTAGAATCAAGTTTACACCCCATCCCAAATCTCTTATCGTCGCGACGCCCCCGATACACGTATCTCATTTGGAGCTCTGAGAAAAAGTAGAAGCTATTATCAACCTGGGGTCGAGTATTTCGAGTTCCGTCCAGACGACACCCATGTTCACACAGTCGGTAGAATCACGTTTACACCTCACCCCAAATCTCTCATCGTCGCGTCGACCCCGATACACGTATCTTATTTGGAGCTCTGAGAAAAAGTAGGAACTACTATCAACCTGGGGTCACGTATTTTGAGTTCCGCCAAGACGACACCCATGGTCACACAGTCGGTAGAATCACGTTTACACTCACCCCAAATCTCTCATCGTCGCGACGCCCCCGATACACGTATCTTATTTGGAGCTCTGAGAAAAAGTAGGAACTATTATCAACCTGGTGTCACGTATTTTGAGTTCCGTCAAGATGACGCCCATGGTCACACAGTCGGTAGAATCACGTTTACACCTCGCCCCAAATCTCTCATCGTCGCGACGCCCCCCGATACACGTATCTTATTTGGAGCTCTGAGAAAAAGTAGGAACTATTATCAACCTGGAGTCACATATTCTGAGTTCCGTCAAGACGACAGCCATGGTCACACAGTCGGTAGAATCACGTTTACACTCCAGCCCAAATCTCTCATCATCGCGACGCCCCCGATACACATATCTTATTTGGGGATCGGATCAAAAGCAGTAACTATTATCAACCTCCGATGTCACGCATTCCAAATTCCGCCAAGGTGACATTCACGGGTAATGAACATGATGTTGCATGCATGTTTGAAACCTGAAAATTGCGAATATAACTGGTGTGCTGTTTTACGCGCCGTGTTGGGCTTACATAAGAGCGAGTTAAAACATTTCAAAATCATAAAAAAGACTGTTTGTTTTGAATGTCGAGGTGAATGGAAGATTTCCCGCAAGATAGCATTGATCGCTTTATGGCTTTGGAATTTCTTGTATTGATTTCGCTGAAGCAGTGGTAATTTTGTCCGGCTTGTCATAGTGACACATTCGCTATCTTCACCGAACACCAGTCCTAGGTAATCAATTCGTTATTATCGTCATCCCCAGAGCCGTTCAAACTGAACGATTATCAATGAGAATAAAGAGAAAATCCATAGAAATTAGAAAAAAAAGCGCTGTGACTTAAAATAAAGAAACAATGAATGCGACAGGAGACTGACGTTTGGTAATTTTACGAATTGAAACCAAAATTGAAGATTCGCATCAGGGATCCGGTTGTGTGCAAGATCCAAGCGGTAGTTACTTCATGCAAAATTTGTACCCCGAGCAGGGTGCCTATTGTGTGGGAAGTTATTAAGTCTCAACATCGTGACCTGTACATTCGATACGGAGAGATACGATTGCAGCTAATGTATTGCGGGGGTGGATAAGTCATGCTCGAGAAATACTAGAGTAACGTTTCAAAGCGTACGCCCTGCGGTCCATTCTGCAAAATGTTATTGGTGTTTTATGAGTAACTGTTCAGCGAAAATTGGGTTTCGTTACACAACCACTCTCAGCCTATACATGTATATCACCCCTTGAGTTCACCAAGGCGCCATCTGCAATGCTTCAGCCACAAGAACCAAATCATGGCGACATCTTTAACAATACATTTCATTCGAAATATCCTTGTATGCGAGGGTGTTCCAGTTGCATACTCATATATTTTGTAGGGCTGAAACGGTTGGCTCATTTACACAACCGACTAACCGAGGGCTATAACCGGATAATATCCGGTTAACCCGTAGCCATTATTTCACCGAATCTGGAATCAAAACTATAGGAATTGGAAATCAGTATTCTCAGAAACTATTCCGTAGTGTGTATACAAACGAACGTTGTCGAGTACTCGACAACGTTCGTTTGTATACATACTACGGAATAGTTTCTGCGGTTCCTCACGGAAATTACCGATCATTAACGAAGTCTTAACCGCCAAAGTCGATTATTTCTAAATATACGCAGCGCTGCTTCGAGTTGTAATCTATCTCAAAGAAGAAGCGTTAGATTTATTACGTTTTAACCGTGGAATGACGATCACTATCGATATTTCGGGATTTTTTTAATCGGTTAGGTAGGTAACCGGTTTCAAACCGGTTAACCATTTCAGTACTAATTAGGGCTGTCACGATTATTCGATTAATCGATTGCTGATCAATCACGCCGAAATCGATTAGTATTTTTCGTTGTCGAAGAATCGATAAATTTTTACCCCGTTATAGACGTTTAATAATTAAAAAAAATTGGATGAAAAAACTATTGTTTCTTAAGGTAAAGGGTCAAGAACGTCGACGTTAAATCTCAAGAAGCCGTTAGAAGCATTTTCCTTTTAGGAACATTCAAAGCTTTAATGTTCTGAACTTTTGAACCGTCAGTGTAATAATCAAGACCGGTCAACAGTTGCGAACTTGCGAAGTTCGCAACTGACGACCGGTCTTGATTATTACACTGACGGTTCAAAAGTTCAGAAAATCAACCTTTGAATGTACCTAAAAGAGGATCGTCTTCGTTGTTTACTTGAGGAAGGTCAGCTGACTTGAACTTCATTTTTAACGACTTCAAAGAGAGGGAAGTGTGGGGGCGGGGTCATTTATGTACGATTAATCGATTATAATCGATTATTTGCGACGATTAATCGATTCCTAAATTCAAAAATCGTGACAGCCCTAGTACTAATATTTTGGGACAACGTATTTGTATACATTGGTATGTTTTGTAAGTGTTATCCATTAACTCTGCAAAATAACATATTTTTCATGTCTAGAAGTGAAAAACAAAAAATCGTGGTCTCATCGTTGGCAAAATATTACATTCTTATTCATCCAAAAGAAATATGCCAGAAATTCGTCTATATTTATAAATCTTTAGACTACTTGTATGTTTATACCATTTGTCGTTTAGTGCACGAGCACTTCAGATCAATTTCCTCTGAATACTTCAGAAGAAAAGTGTTTAGACCAGTAGTTTTTATACCAGTTCTTAAGTACCTTTAGTGGGGCGCGGTGGCTCAGTAGGCACTAGGTAGAGGTTTATGCTGCAAGCCGAGAGGTCCTCGGTTCGAATCCCACCGCGGCAACCGCTTGTCCTTGGGCAAGACACCTCACCCCCATTGCCCACGTGGGGGCACGGTGGCGTTGTGTACTAAGGCGTACTGCGCGTCGTTGGTTGTCTTCAACCAATGCTAACCCTGCTTGTGTGGAGTTAGTATGTTACGGAGCCTGACAGATGCTCGCCGTTGCTCGGTGGTTCTCTCCGGGTACTCTGGCTTCCCCCGTCCGTAAAACTGTACGACACGAGGTGATCCTGGCTGTTGAAAGTGTCGTTAAACCCCAATAAATGAATAAGTGCCTTTAGTGGGAACTCTACGTGGCTCAGTAGTTACGGCATTGAATTTCAAACCGAAAGGTCCACGGTTCGATCCCCATCAGGGGTAACTCTAGTGGGGGCGCGGTGGCTCAGTAGGCACTAGGTAGAGGTTTATGCTGCAAGCCGAGAGGTCCTCGGTTCGAATCCCACCGCGGCAACCGCTTGTCCTTGGGCAAGACACCTCACCCCCATTGCCCACGTGGGGGCACGGTGGCGTTGTGTACTAAGGCGTACTGCGCGTCGTTGGTTGTCTTCAACCAATGCTAACCCTGCTTGTGTGGAGTTAGTATGTTGGGAGCCTGACAGATGCTCGCCGTTGCTCGGTGGTTCTCTCCGGGTACTCTGGCTTCCCCCGTCCGTAAAACTGTACGACACGAGGTGATTTTGGCTGTTGAAAGTGTCTTTAAACCCCAATAAATGAATAAGTGCCTTTAGTGGGAACTCTACGTGGCTCAGTAGTTACGGCATTGAATTTCAAACCGAAAGGTCCACGGTTCGATCCCCATCAGGGGTAACTCAATTGTGTCCTTGGACAAGGCACTTCATCTCGATTGTTCCCGTGGGGGCACGGTGGAGCTGTGCACTAAGGCGTATTGCACGTCGATGGTGCACTTGTCTTCAACCAATGCAAACCCTGAATGTGCGGTGTTGGTACGTCGGGGAGTCTGACAGTTGCTCGTTATTGATGGGGTACTCCGGCTTCCTCCATCCGTCCGACACAATGTGGTCCTGCTGTCGAAAGTGTCGTTAAACCACAATAAATAAATAAATAGATACCTTTAGTACGAAGGTGGTTAAATAAGTGAATATTTATTCTTACTTTTCGCCACACATGTCATGGTGATAATCACGGATACTGCGTCAAGTTTATTCAGAATCATGTATGAGAAGGCGAGCTGTGCTTCCTGAAAATTGATCAGTGAGGAAACAACAATTCTTGAAACAGGAAACTTTGTAACACGGAATGTTATTAACCGAATTAACAATGATTATTTTGTTGCGTGATGTCTGCAATTTTAGCTCAAGTAGCTGACTTAATCTTATATGGTGAAAATTGTCGTACAAGGCTGTGGAGGCTCAATCTTGGAGCTGACGTAGGCGATGCACACGTGAACCACGCTTCAGGGATCCCCTCCAAGGATATGTAGATTTTTTTTAAAAGTCGATTGACTTGGAATGAGTTCATTTTTGCGTGTGAAAAAAATACTGTAGGAAGCAGAACAATTTATATATACAGTGTTGGAATTAACTCTTTACCTAACATGAAAAGCAGACGACACTTGCAAAACAAATTCTCGAATAACTATTTTTTTTCATTTTTTTTGTCTCTAAAACATAGGTTATGGCCCCTCATTGGAACGAGCTCTACGAGCTCGTTCCAAAGAGGAGTCATAACCTATGTTTTTGAGACAAAAATGAAAAAATAATGAAAATTAACTGGCGATTTTATGAATATCGCTGGCCGGTTTTGACCATTACGTTTGGTAAAGGGTTAAAAGAGCGGGCAGAGAACTGAGTCTTGATCCAGTCGAAATTGTCTATTCGCTTTTCTCACCGCCACACCGTGGAATAGTATCTGTCCAATGTCCAACTCTCGGTGTGTCGCGACGAGAAAAAAAGAGAAAAAGTCTGCGAAAATCTGGTTGTCATTTTTAAAATCGTTACGAGATATTTCAGTTCATTGGTAGCCAATACTTATCTTTTCACCCACAAAATGCCATCATTCTGAATCGAGCGACATTTCAGGCATTCAACTCATAGTGGTATAAGCTTCATTTCTGGAAATAAAACGGGATTCTTTCATATGATTTGATAGTCCTGATGTCCTGGATTCAAGGATATTTCTACTTGAACCATATTCTAACCTTTTCTAACACAATGCCAACCCAGAGTCTAGGGACCCCGATGAAGTTCTGCACAAGGACTCCCAATGTTCTTGAGCCGTCACATGTACAAGGACATTACAAATAACTTATTTATTTATTTATTTATTTATTTATTTATTTATTTATTTATTTATTTATTTATTTATTTATTTATTTATTTATTTATTTATTTGGGGTTTGACCATTCCTTTCGACAGCCAAGGTCACTCCGAGTCGGACAGTTTTACGTGTGGAAGAAGCCGGAGATACCCGGAGAAAACCACCGACCAGCGGTGGCCAACTGACAGGCTTCCCGACGAGCAGGGCCAGCATTATTTCAAATACTGTTTTTGATGCAATATCACTAATCTAAATTGATAACGAAAATAGACACTATACGCAAACGTTTCTAACCACCCCAGGTTTCCCAACTTTCGAAAGTAAATTTGGCCGAATGTCTTATGAAATATAACACAAGAATTTCAGCTGTTACACAAGAAAATGTTTGTTCTGGAGTTGGTCTACGTGCATGCTTGACCACCAAATTGGCAAAAAGTAGGCCAGGGGATGTGTATTGAAAATCACAAGTTCACTATCATCATTCGTTTTTCTTCCCCCAAAACAAATCGCATTCCTACTCACTCTCGCAAAAAATGGTACTTCACTTCCAGCATCGTATTCCATTCTCAGCGATGGCGGAGGTTTTTTGGATGGGTGGGGGTGGGGAGTGGGGTTGGGTGTTAACGTTTCGAAAGTAACCACGAAATCAATTATACGGGGTTGTTTTGTGAAGACAAATTGTGTGAGCCAGAGGCTCGTTAGTTTCATTTTTATCTTTTTTGATAGTTTCCATCAATGAATGAACATTTTAGTAAATTCATGTATTTACTGGTGTCTTTTTCCAGTAAATACACGAATTTACTGAAACGTCCAGTAAATTCATGTATTTACTGACCCATTTAGGAAATAAGTGTATTTACTAAATGTTTCAGTAAATACACGTATTTACTGAGTTCGTGAATTTACTTTAACATATTCGCTGTTAGGGATTATAATTTAATTATAACGACAGTCGCTTAATTGTTGGACGCGATGCTTACAGTGTGACAAAATGATACAGTGGAGCCCACTTAATTGTATATCTCTCAACTGAATAACCCTGAGAATTGAATACAATTTCCCAACACAAAACCATTTACTATACTTCTAGTACAAATTTTTCCTGTTAATTGAATATAGGTTATAGAGTAAACTCCTGAATAATTTTCATTGGCAAAGTGGCTATTCAATTAACAGGGTTCCACTGTATTAATTTTTCTTTTCGCCTTGCAATTTCAAAACTACGATATCTCAAATTTGAACCTTGCTGTAAAACAAAGACAAATGTTGACTCCTCGGAGACGAATGTGCAAATTAAAACATGAAAAACGCTGAATATAATTTTGGCGTAAAACTTTTAGTTTATTCATATAGTTTTAGAACCAAAAGAGTGCAGTAGCAATGATTTTATTGATATGGACTAACCCTTCTACTTACAGATGTCGAAATATCAAACTTCAACCAACAAATGCAACTTGGAATTAATTCAATCTTGCTTTACAGAGCTCACCGAGTTAGTTCTGTTACACAAGATTGAATTGGTTAAATTATGAAAATATTGATATTTTAAAACCAGTGTGCAGAAGGATGAAAAAAAATAACTGGAATTGTGGCACGGCTTTATCGTTTTGTTCCATCGATTTGCACCAGTTCACCCCTAAACATGCTGTTGATGTGCGTCATGTGGAAAGGGGAGAAAATTAGACTCAGGAAGCGGGATTTGGGAAAGTTTAGTGAACATCAGAGCTAACCTTTGTGTAAGGCGACTGCGAAGGCTTCGCGCCTTACGGGGGGGGGGGGGGGGGGGGCTTACTGAGTTCCCACAAGACTGATTGCGCTGACAATCAATGAAAATGCTGAAAGGCAACTGCGAAGGCTTCGCTCCTTGTTAAGGGGGCCTTACTGAGTTCCTACAAGACAAGACTGATTGCACTGACAATCAATAAAAATGATTTATTTATTTATTTATTTATTTATTTATTTATTTATTTATTTATTTATTTATTTATTCATTTAATTAATTATTTATTTATTTGTTTGTGCTTAAGGTCACATGTTTCTGCACAATGGCTAATCGTGACCGAAACATGTATATAAAGTAAAATACAGCCAATCGTTTATACCCATGCTGCCCATTTTAGAGGACTTCCACCCTAGGCATTGGTTACCAGCTCCTATTTTACTAGTAAAACGGAACTTGTTTACTCCAGTGCACAAACACTGCTTCACTTCCTGGACTTCCAACGGGGAAATTAATCCGCTTTACCACTGCATATTGGTGACATCTTTCGAACGAATGATGTCTCGCGGAATATGAATTCGTGCCTTGAGCGCCTCAGGGAGCATCTGTTATGCTTTAGCATTGGAGATGACGCTTTGGTGCAGACAAGGGTTGATTCTTTCTGTTAGATTATAATTATTTATGGACCCTACAATAAACTTTATCACATTTGTTGGTGCATTGACCTCTCAGAACCATAAAACGCAAGTTAGTGGATCGCGGTGTCCCATAAATAAAACAAATCTCAGATAAACAAGAGTCTCGGTACGATATATTGTGCTATAATCCGACTTTAAAGATGGATTGAGGATAACTGAAATTTAATCACTCAATTTATTCAACCCACATCCAACATCAGTAATGTAACAACCGGTTGCCATCTTGACTACAGTTGACAGAAATAAGTATAAATTGTCAGTCCTGCGATGAATGTGCAATTTCAATGACAAAATTGCGTCACGGGGGGGGGGGGGGGTAGCTCCACAAGACAGTGCCTGCCGGGAAGAAAATGCAGGCGAGGGAATGATCACTCTCCTCATTTTGACTTTGTGAGAGTGAAAAATTCAGGAGAGTGATTTTAACCCCTAACTTATGATGACAGCCCAAACTCACCTGCACTATACACGAAAATGATCACACAAATTTTGTTATTTTTTAATTTTTTTTCCTTTAAAAACATAGCTTTTGACTCCTGATTGGAACGAGCTCATTGAGCTCGTTCCAATCAGGTGTCATAAGATATGTTTTAAGAATGAGCTCGCTCCAAGGAGGAGTCATAACCTATGTTTTTAGCAAAAAATAAAAGATTTTAGTTATGCGAGATAATGTTTTGCAAGTATCGTCTACTTGTTGGGTCAGTTGACGGGTGATTGAAAAATGCAATATATTTATTTATTTACTTATTGGTGTTTAAGATTACATACTTATGCACAATGGCTAATCATGACCGTGACAGTTTTACGGGTGGAGGAAGCCGGAATACCCGGAGAGAACCACCGGAGAGAACCACGAGCAACGATGAGCAGCTGCTAGCTCCCCAACATCGTAAATCCGCGCTGCAGCACAGGCAGGGTTAGATTGGTTGAAGACATGCACACCGTCGACGTGCAGTACGTCTTAGTGAGTACACGGCGTTATCGTGCCCCCACGTGGACAATCGAGCTTAAGTGCCTTGCCCAAGGACACAACGCGGGAGTCCGAATCGATCGCTCAGACGGTCACCCATCCGAGGATTAAGCGGGCTCGACGTTGCTTAACTGTGGTGATCTGACGAGAAGCGGTTACCACAACGTCATCGCGCCCCCCCCCCCCCCCCCCCAATGCAATATATAGCTTGGTGTTTAAATCTACATAATTTCTACACACATCATGAAGGCGAGTGATTAATTGCACCCCTAGTGAAACACTTAGGAGAGTGATGGCGAGTAGGAGTAATCACTCTCCTTTCCCGTCAGTCCCCGATAAGACGGCTCTGATCTCATCTGAAAACGTTCCAGCAATATAGTTCTCTCTTGGGAACAACCCCCAGACCGACGCGAAAGGTTACATTCGTTTGACACGATTATCCTCCGCATTTTGTGCTTCCGGATTCGTAAACTATATTAGGCTCCCTCTACGTATCGGCGTTAAACATATTGATTTTAAGATAAAAATACATCGGAAATAATTTGGGGACGTGTAAATACATTTTTAAATTTTGAAAAACATATCGATGTACCATTATCTGTGGGAAAAGGCTATTGTTTACAAATGTTGTTCGACATAAGCCGAAAAGTTGATAAACTGATATTTCATAACAATTTTCGATCGATTCTGTACAGAATCGCCCCAAAAATGTTGAAAATATCATTCCTTTTCTTCTCAACTTCTCCCGATCACATGTGGTAAAATATCTGATCTCATATCAAGGCATCACATAATAACCGGTAAATTAACCGTTTAACCCTTTACTTAACCACCATAACCGGTCATCGCTATTCACAAAAACACGTCAGTCATGTTTTATTAGTTTTCCATTTTAGAATGTCGATAAACTCCAATAAATAAATTTAATTAATTAATTAATTTATTTATTTATTTATTTATTTATTTATTTATTTATTAAATTCTTTTAAACCAGATATTATTTTCAAGGGGTTTCCAATCGTTAGTTTGATTTAAATAATATTTACTCAGATTTTCTACTCATAATTTTCTAAGGATCAAATATCTGATTCTAACCACTCACAATAGTACATGTAAACTCTCTCCCGACCCTTTAATTTGTTGTTGCATGTGAGCAATTATTTATGGTCAATTCTGCGCCGTAAAAGTGGACCATCTCCCATTCTGAGGATGTCAAACCTCATTCGGCCCATTTTCAAATGCTTGTTAAAGTCTGCCTAACTTTACCACAAGGATTTCAAACATTCCTTTGATAGTCAAAGTCAGTCATTTATCAATGATACAGGCAAACCACTCATCTCTGAACAACTGGATTGCTAGAATGTCAGCGAAAAACGTCTCCACTCCAGCTACCCAGCCCCAAGATGGCGTCAAGTCAATCAACGCGATAACTCCTCCCAAACCATGACGTTTGATGACGTGAAAGCTGTTACGCTGTAGCGTAACAGCTTTCACTTCATTAAACGTCGCGGTTTCCTACACTGCCGGAAAATGTATAACACTGCATCAATTTTCCAATCTCGGAACTTGTTTTTGTCAATAATAACCCAATATGTTGTGTATCTACAATTTGCATTGACAAGAAAACTGTGAGAGTCATATTTACTCTTCACAGATATCAAAGTATATTGTTTAAAAACCGATCGAAGCTTGTGAGGCGTCGAGAAACTTAAAAGCTTCGAGAAATTTATGTTTGTTGAGCTTTGTTTATACATAGCAACTTCGACCCACCTAAGATAGCGGCGGCGAAGACTCTTTTTTCTACATGTGAGCAATGAGCGATCCAGCAATTCATTCAAGTGGACAGGTGAGGCACACTGACTCCTGTCTCATCCAGAATGAGAATCTGAATGGAAAATAATAAATCGTGGAACCTGTTTTGGGCGACCGTATGTTAGTGCAGTAAGCGCAGACTTCATCATGATGGAAAATAATGTCAGCTACATTGTCCACGACTGGGGAGGAGGGGGGGGGGCACCGCAGGGGACACCGGACGTGACGTTTATAGTTACGTAACACAGTTGCATCATGTTTGACTTGATAGCCCGCGTGAGCGACCATCTAATGACTTCATTCTCATAGTGATACGTGGTGTCAGTGCCCGTGCGCAGCGCGTGTTGTTAGGGTGGCACGTGTTTCCGTCGTCCATTTTGTTTCCTGGAGGCTGCCATCTTGTTTTCTAGGGTGCCACATGGTTGCTTTGAGCTTGCGAGGCTACTTATGGGATGGGGGTGTTGGAGGGTATGTTTGATTGAATAGGAGTAAATCTAATTAGGCCAAAGGACCCGCGAAATACACCAATTCACCAAAACCGCCCCAAATCGCCGAAACGGGCACGAATTTCCCCGGAATCATACTTATAAGAGTACCACGTATTGCAACAAAGCGCGTTTCTTTGTATAAGAGTATACCTAATCACAGAATAGACCGGAAGACTTGCCTAAATCACCAAAAAACACCCCAAATCACCGAAACAGTGCGGAGTTTTGAGGATTTCTCCTTTTAAGAATAGAACGTAGTGATGTAACGAGCATTCCTTTGTATAAGAGTATACCTAATTACCACAAACAACTGGAAAATTTTCCTAAACTTCCAAATTTCTCAGTTTCTACCTTTTTATTTTGTTCCCCACTAAATCCCTGGGGTGTTTTTTCCAATAATAAGGCGCGTTCTTACTATGTTCCTAGGAGAGCATGAAGATCTTTCAGACCTCAAATCCCTCCTGTTCTCTTCCAAGGATTAGAGGAAGGATCACTTCTCCAGGGCCCTGAAGAGACCTCAAATCCTTCATGTTTTGGGCTATCATGTTTTGGGTGCAGTAGGTGGTAAAAAATAACAACGCATTTTTAATATTTTAATATCTTTTATGTCGATAACAATGTCACGTCCTTTTTATGGGAATAGTTTCTTCTTTGTACAGAAGTTTCTTCTTTTTTGGCACAGCCTTTCTGGAATTTCACAATTTCTTCTATGGATACCAGATATTAATGAATAATGGGGAGCGCGGTGGCCCAGTAGGTAGAGGTGCAGACTGCAAGCCGAGAGGTCCTCGGTTCGAATCCCACCTGCGGCAACCGCGTTGTGTCCTTGGGCAAGACACTTCATCTCTATTGCCCGTGTGGGGGCACGATGACGCCGTGTACTAAGGCATACTGCATGTCGATGGTACGCATGTCTTCAACCAATCTAACCCTGCCTGTGCTGCAGTGTGGAGTTACGATGTTGGGGAGCTGGCAGCTGCTCGTCGTTGCTCGGTGGTTCTCTCCGGGTACTCCGTCTTCCTCCACCCGTAAAACTGTCACGGTCATGATTAGCCATTGTACATAAATATGTGACCTCAAACACCAATAAATAAATAAATAAATAAATAATGAATAATGATTCTGCAGATTAAACATTTTCTCAATGGTTTGTAGAAGTCTTTGCACAGTCACAAATGATTATACGGTTGTTGCGGCGACATTGGCTTCAGCAAATAAATGGATACACCATTTCATCTTCTGAGAATCTTCTGTTTTTGTAACTTCTTCATCCGTATCGTCGGTCATTTCTTCTTCTTCAGGTACATTATGATTGTGATTACATAATAACAGTCTGAAGCACATTTTCTGTGATCTTGTATGGCGTCATCTTCAGAAACGCATAATAATACCACAGTGAAAACATTCAGTTCTGCACTTGTCCTCCAATCCTGATTTGCATTGTTGAATGGCAAATAAAAATATGTTTAATCTAACATGAAGTCGAAAGTCTTGAGACGAGTTCCTCCAATGCATAGTTGATTTGAGGTCTCTGCTGTAGTGGTACAGACCAGTATTGGGTGACAGTATTAGTACTGCTGACAACAATAGAACCTAATCATAGGATAGATAACGCTGACTATGGGTAAGCAGTAAGGGCCTCAGGCCTATGGCGGGTATGGGGTGGTCTAGATGTCAGGAATGAAACAGGCGCTAGGAGCCATAACTATTTTCAGATAAGTATCCTCCAAAGGGTCTCCTCCAATGTTACATCACCATGTCATTGGTATCCTCTCATACCCAGATGAGTATAACAGTCACATGTGGAGTCACTCGATCGAACAAATGAGCTTTAGAGCAATTGCGCAAATGGCAGGGTTTAGTTGGTAAATCGCAGTTTCTAGAATGTTGAGATTCAGATAATATGGAAGTGCAATCGGGGTACAAAATGTTGATGTGATGTTAGGAACCAATAAATAAATAAATATTCGTATATAGAGGATACGGAATGAGTGTTTTTCTCATATAATATTTATGAAACGAGTCTAAGAATTTTCCGTTTGGGCGAGCCTCTGGCGAGCCCAAACGGAAAATTCGGACGAGTTTCATAAATATTATATGAGAAAAACACTCATTTTATATTCTATTTATCATATGACACACACACGCACAAATTAGCCACTTAGTATGTCTTTTTAACCCATCTCCTAATTTGAGTTGCAGACGGCACTTGGAAAAAACATCCTCGTATAACTAATTTTTTTCATTTTTTGCTTCCAAAACATAGGTTATGACCCCTCATTGGAACGAGCTCGTCGAGCTCGTTCCAATGAGGGGTCATAACCTATGTTTTGGAAGCAAAAAGTGAAAATATGAAAAAAAATGAATGGAGTTTTTCTTGTAGGTAAAAGATTAATACAATATAACCCACCCCAAATAGGACAGATAACGTAAATTCTCCCTACTGAAATTATGCAAATGTGACCCAGTTGTATTTTGTTTAGCCAATCAAATTGTCCAGTTTTGAACTTGACCAATGAAAGCTCCCAACTCTAATTATGCAAATTATGAAAATGTGGTATTTTGTTCAGCCAATCATTATCAAATTGTCTAGTTTTGAAATTGACTAATGAAATTGACGGAAGGCTTTATTTATCACTGATTAAAATGAAAACAAAATATCAAATGTTTTAAAGTGAACAAAACGGACGAGTCATATGATAAATATCGATATTCAAATTCTATTATTTTTCACAGAACTTATGACCCTCACTGGGACAAGATCGCAAGAAGCCCCTCCTGAAATGAAACGATGGTACCAAATATCGGAGAATATTGAATAGAAGAGTTGTGTGAGAGCCGAAAATATTCCAGGCACAAAAGACCCTTCCATCCAAAATCATCAGCGTTTGACAAATACACGTATAAAATAACACGTATTTGGATAATGGGAACAGAACACTGGCGTTCTACGAATTCATCTATTGATTTTATTATCACCAGAAAGTGATATCCGTTCCGCTGGGATATGCTTCGGATATAATTTTTTCAGAATATTGAATTATAAACGGAAAAATAACACTTCTGACGAATCATGTATTCCCACCTGTCTCGTCTGAACGGAAATTTCATTTTCTTGCATCTCATGCTCAGTGATTTATACAGATTGTGCAGTAGCTATGTCAGACAATGTTTTACGATGTGATTATGTGGGATGTCAGCAACCAGTGTTCACACTGGGCCGAAATATTGTGATGCCAAGAGGAATTTCTGTTGGATGCCAAATGACTTTGTTGGGTGCCAAATGAAATATTTTAGAGCCAAATGGAATGTAATTGTAAATGAGAACAATTGAATCGCGTATCGTCCTTTGAGTACAAGAAGGCTAAAGCACCACAGATGGCGCACTGTTGAACTCAAAATATACGGTATTTTAATTGAGCTCTATTTCAGTTGTAAAAACACACACACATGATAAAAATATTGATAATAAAAATAAAACTAAATAAAGTAGATGGCCATTTTGAACACGCAAGATCGATTTTGTGGTTAAAGTCATAATTTCGTCTCAATTTTGTCTTATTATAAGAGGTTCAAACACGGGGCATTGATGATAAAATAATAACTGCAGTCAGCAGCCAGATGACTGCAGACTGCAGTTATTATTTTATCTTCCCTTATATTGATATTGGACTGGTCCATCTAACTGTAAGTGTACACAAAAAAGATACCATTCCAGGAAAGGAGGATTATGGGGGTTAACAGTTATGAAAGTATTTCCTGGTTATTATTTATTCGCTGTTTATTCAAGCTATATAAATGAGTAGTAAATAATTTATTATCTGCCAGAAGGCTAATAAAAAACTAAGCAAGATAAAAAATATTAAGTAACAAAGAAATGTTTTGATAAGAATCAGATAAAGTGAATAAACTGGTAATTCAGTTGACCCATAACAAAGAGACATGATTATGCCTGTTACCTGTAGATAGGGGGAGCAGTGGCTAATTGGTACGGCATTGTACTTCAAACAGAAAGGTCCACGGTTCGATCTCCGCCAGGAGTAACTGCTTTGTACTTCATCCCGATTGTCCACTTGGTGGCACGGTGGCTCTGTGTACTTTAGTACACAGAGCCACCGTGCCCACAAGTGGACAATCGTAGCTCACGTCGAAATGGTGTACCTCTTCAACCAACGCTAACCCTGCCTGTGCGGAGCTAACATGTTGTGGAGTCTGACAGTTGCTCGTTGTTGATCAGTGGTTCTCTTCGGATAGGCCGGCTTCCCCACCCTGAAAACTTTTATTTAATCTTATTTGTTTTAAGAGATTTGGCGAACAAGTTATGCAACTTATATTAACGCCTCTCCTTGGCCCAGTGGCGCAGGTGTGTTGTGTGGGATGACCTTCGTAGCGGCACCTTTGTGGCCTCACTCTTCTCGGATACTACGAAAGGATCTTCAGCCTGCACGGAGTGTGTCTCTCTCCGTACAGAGGACAGCCATTTTACGTCCCCGCCCGATAGGACGGTACGCTGTGACAGCAGCATCAACCCAACAATTGATGCTGACAGAGAGAGTTCGGATACCCCGAGAACTTTCCCCGACCGGGGATCGATCCCGGGATCTCTGGCATGAGCGCACTTATCCACCCGACCAACACTCTCTTGCTAAACCAGTAAAACTGTCCGACACGAGATGAACCAGGTTGTCGAAAGTGTTGTTAAACTCCAATAAATAAATAAATAAATAAATAAATAAATAAATAAATAAATAAATAAATAAATAAATAAATAAATAAATAATACCTGTAGCTAACTTGACAGACGTAAATTCGGTCTCGTCTGTGTCGTCAAACAGGACTTTATCAAAACAACGCATGAAATTAACTACAATACCTCTGAGACCTACCAAAAGTCCATACTTTATTTTTGATGTCAAACGAATTTTTTTAGAGCACTTGGCACCCAACAGCGTGAACTTTGCCTGACAGTCCAGCATACTAGTCCATTCATGGATATTACTACGAGACTGTGAGATAGAAGGTTAACGGTACTACAGCGACAGACTTCTACGATTTCGTCAACAAACATTGATGATTCGATTATTTTTTGTCAAGTATCAGAATAAAAAAAGATCGTCAGATGTGACGACCAAATATAGAAGAGTACTCGCGACAATTGATGAAAACGTGGATCGTTGAGGTCGATCAATTCTTTACAATTTAAACGCCATCCACGTGGGGACGAAAATATATTTAGACCTCAGGCGAGTCATAAAGTTAATTTCATTGCATTGATTTGCATAATTCTATCCACACGGAATATTGAAAGTGTTTCCATCTTTTCTAATATAGCCTAGTATTTTCCGGTATGATTATGCATGCTATCTCCCGAATGTGTGCGTGTGTTTGGTCGCTCGATCATAAGCTTGTGCATGTGCACATGTCTGTGTACGTGCTAGTATGCGTGTGTTTGGCCGTGTGTTTGCGTAGATTTGTGTACGTTTGTTTTGTGTGAAAAACCTGATTCAAAAGGATGTGGCTGTTCAGAAAAATTAAAAAAAATATGTTCACAAGTGTGGATAAAGGCGGGAAGCAGAACGTTTTATTGTTTGAAACATCTGGAAGGATCATTGATCTAAAAGCCGAATCTGTGCCTTCATTCAGAATTGGGGTCAAACTCAAAAAGCGATTGGATTTACCTGATGATAAAATGCTATTTCACAGCAATTTTCGATCGATTCTGTACAGAATCCCTCAAAATGTTACTGCATGCCATTCATTGTCTTCTCAACTTATACCGAACGCCTGTGGTAAATGTTTGGTCTCATCAAACAATCACATAGTAACCAGCAAATCACGGGTTTAATCCTTTTACCACCATAATCGGTCATCGCCATTCACAAAAATCGCCATTCAAGATTTTATCATTTTTCCCCTTTTCCACCATTACGTGTACCCTGAAGATGATGATAAATTATGGTCGACTTTTGTTTCTGGCGAATAGATAACATCAGTCAGAATGGTGAGAATGTCAAACAAAAGATCTATTTTACCACTGAAGATAAAGCTTCACAAGTTGCAATAGGACGGATCGAAAATGGACAGGAAAGGATGTCCATTATTGTCTCAGACGCGTTTTCCTCCTAACAGGCTTTCCGTTGAAGAGCCCTCTGATATCGGAACTTTGTGAGAAGTTGAGTATGCTTGTGTCGGAACAATACGATATCGTGTTTTTTTTTCTAGTTATCTGTACATGGTGATATCTCCAGTGACACCAGAAGAGACCCAGAGGCAAAACAGATGTTAAACTGTACTGTCATCAAGCTGGGAAATAAGCAATCTGTCATTTGCAGAATAAGGTCCCCTAGAGGGTGAATTTGCTGATGCTATCCCATACAGTTGGTCAATTTAGCCTATGGGTACCACTTTCCGTTTAGGCTTGGGACCTTGAGTCAGATTTGTGGTTCGCAGAGGTTAAATTTGGTGATGCTACCCTGCTGTGCAGAGTAGCATCACCAAATTCACCCTCTGAGTTCCTCATTCTGCAGATGGCAGTATGCCTATTTCCAGGCTTGACTGTTACTGTTTTTAAGATTCCATTCATTGATTACAAAACATGCATCAGCAAGTATATCAAATATAGGTGGCAAGCAGAGTGGGTGGAACTACAAATAACAAGCCCCATGACTTCCGACTCAATTCTTTTTAACTTACCCGTCTAGTAATCTTTTCAGAAATAATCCAGTAATTATAAAACGATTGGTTATCCAACACTTACACATTCATTTTTGTTAGAATGTAGAATGTGATCAGAATGTGCCCCCTACCGGCGTGTGTTGACAGTGGAACACACTCGCGTTTACTGTGTTGCAATAGGACGGATCGAAAATGGACAGGAAAGGATGTCCATTATTGTCTCAGACGCGTTTTCCTCCTAACAGGCTTTCCGTTGAAGAGCCCTCGGATATCGGAACTTTGTGAGAAGTTGAGTATGCTTGTGGCGGAACAATAGGATATCGTGGTTTTTTTTCTAGTTATCTGTACATGGTGATATCTCCAGTGACAGCAGAATAGGCCCAGAGGCAAAGCAGATGTTAAACTGTACTGTCATCAAGCTGGGAAATAAGCAATCTGTCATTTGCAGAATAAGGTCCCCTAGAGGGTGAATTTGCTGATGCTATCCCATACAGTTGGTCAATTTAGCCTATGGGTACCACTTTCCGTTTAGGCTTGGGACCTTGAGTCAGATTTGTGGTTCGCAGAGGTTAAATTTGGTGATGCTACCCTGCTGTGCAGAGTAGCATCACCAAATTCACCCTCTGAGTTCCTCATTCTGCAGATGGCAGTATGCCTATTTCCAGGCTTGACTGTTACTGTTTTTAAGATTCCATTCATTGATTACAAAACATGCATCAGCAAGTATATCAAATATAGGTGGCAAGCGGAGTGGGTGGAACTACAAATAACAAGCCCCATGACTTCCGACTCAATTCTTTTTAAGTTACCCGTCTAGTAATCTTTTCAGAAATAATCCAGTAATTATAAAACGATTGGTTATCCAACACTTACACATTCATTTTTGTTAGAATGTAGAATGTGATCAGAATGTGCCCCCTACCGTCGTGTATTGACAGATGAACACACTCGCGTTTACTGTGTAGATTTTATTCTTGTCAGATGGCGGTATTTTAATGTAACATTTCTTAGAGGTCTAGTTTATTAGTTTATAATTGGAACTCCCGTGCGATTCTGTCATTTATCTGGGAAATTAACCTATTTAATATATTTATTTATTCATTGGTCTTTAAGGTTACAATTTTCTGCACAATGGCAAATCGTGACCTATTTAATAACTTTTAGATTTTGTATCATATAACTGCATCACTTATTTCTACATATATTCTATTTATTAATTGGTGTTTAAGGTCACTCATTTTTATATCTCTCGCAAACTTCATTTGGCGGGGGGGGGGGGATAATAAATAGTATGGGAGCGCGGTGGCTCAGTTCTTACGGCATTGGAGTTCAATTCGAACGGTCCACTGTTAGATCCCCGCCAGGGGTATTTATTTATTTATTGGTTTTTAGTGTCACATACTTATGCACAATGGCTAATCGCGACTGTGACAGTTTTACGGGTGGAGGAAGCCGGAGCACCCGGAGAGAACCACCGAGCAACGACGAGCAGCTGTCAGATCTCCAACATCGTAACTCTGAACTCTGCACCGCGGCACAGGCAGGGTTAGATTGGTTGAAGACATGCGCACCATCGACGTGCAGTACGCCTTAGTACACAGCGTCATCGTGCCCCCATGTAGGCAATCGGGGTTAAGTGCCTCGCCCAAGGACACAACGCGGAAGCGCGAATCAGTCGCTGAAATGGTCACCCATCCAACTACTAACCGCGCTCGACGTTGCTAAACTTCAGTGATCTGACGAGAACCGGTTAACGCGACGCCACCGTGCCCCCATTTAATTCTACATACTGCACCTCATGGAAATCAGCGAGAACGTCTCTTTTTTCAAATTTCTCGTGTGCCATATAATCAAGAAAGAAATAACTGAAAAATTGAGTATTCCGTGTGTTCTGCACTGGTCTCGTATATCCTTGGTTCACTAGCATTCCCTTTTAGGGTTTGTTGGTGGCCGAGTGGTGTGTGTGGTTCAGTACAGTTTCGCGAGGCGGTTGGTTCCGAAGGAAACTCTCTCGACGTGGGATCGAATTCCGGCTATGCTGTTTTAAATTTTGTTTTATTCTTTTAAAAGAGATATCATCAAGAATTGTCCAATCGTCGGGTTGATTTTTATGGCATTTACTAAACTGTATTACTTACAGTTTGCTAAGAATCATCACTACTTGTCGGCATATACTGTCCAAAACAAGTTACCCCCTCCCCCCCTATAATACCTGTGGGTGGGTATACGAATAGCTCCTACTGTGACGTTCTGCATTCCTCTATCGGATCGGGCATACATCCTTAAAACTGCTGAATATTTGCTGGCTATTGACCACTTCACTGCCGTGTGCTTATAGAGAAATGAGACAACATCACAGTGAGAGAAATTCGGAAGGTTATGGACAGCATGCCACGTCGATTAACCCTTTACCCAACGTAACGGTCAAAACCGGCCAGCGCTATTCTCAAAAATCGCCAATTAATTTTCATTAATTTTTCATTTTTTGTCTCAAAAACACAGGTTATGACCCCTCGTTGGAACGAGCTCGTCGAGCTCGTTCCAACGAGGGGTCATAAGCTATGTTTTAGAGACAAAAAGTAGTTATTCAAGAATTCTGTTTGCAAGTGTCGTCTGCTTATCATGTTAGGTAAAGGGTTAAGATGTTTTAGATATTCTCGAGGCTGTTCCATCAGGTACTGAACAACGTGACGTTTTTTAACGTTGTGATGACGTCCGCGGTGCCTAATATTCATTCAATAAAAAGAAAGCTCTACAAACCCTTGCTTTACTGATAAGGCATATTCCCCCTACTGCAAATAGCAGGTTTTCAGGAGAATTTACCCATTTACTGTACACCCATTGGTATTATAGGGAGGTGGCGGGGAGGGGGGCTTAACTTTTTTTGGACAGTATATGTGTATGTGGCAGATGTGATTTTATCTTTTTTTAATTAACTCAATCATTTATACTTTTAATTGTTTAAATTATCAGGTCCCGTCGAGTAAGGAAATAGACACGCATGATGTTAGGTCCCAGAGAGTCAAGATTAGAGTCAAGATTATTGGTTGTTCCTAGGGGCAGCCATACTATTGATTACAGACAATTTGAAAGATGTTTGATTTCGCGGGTTTTAGGTCACATGACACAAACATGACACAAACAATCAACACAAATTTGTTGGCTGACATTCTTGAATGAGAAAATAACATTTGTACATATTCCTTGTTTTAAATATATTTATCTTACAATCAACATGTATTTTGTCTGTATTAACTCCGCAACTGTCGTGTATCCGACCCCCTGATACAGATGTTTGTATCAGGGGGTCGGATACATGCACGTTCCCTTCGCGAGAGTTCCATTTTTTTATTTTTGTTCATCCGCACCAATACATAGTCCGTTATATATTCGTCTACATTCTTGACTTATCCCCAATATATTGTAAGATAAAATGATTATTACCATTATGTGGATATACAAAATATGTATCCGAGTCTCGGTCCGGGATCTAAGGGTAGATCACGATTCGTCTTCGACTCGTCGTGATCTGCCCTTAGAACCCGGAGCTCGACTCGGATACATATTTTGTACATCCATATAGTGGTAATAATCTCTATGTATCTGCTTTGTATGGTTGATTTGGTTTGTATTTATCAGGTCTATTTCACTTCATCTCCATTGCCCGCGAGGGGGCACGATGACGCCGTGTACTAAGACGTACTGCACGTCGATGGTACGCATGTCTTCAAACAATCTAACCCTGCCTGTGCTGCAGTGCGGAGTTACGATGTTGGGGAGCTGGCAGCTGCTCGTCGTTGCTCGGTGGTTCTCTTCGGGATCTCCGGCTTCCTCCACCCGTAAAACTGTCACGGTCATGATTAGCCATTGTGCATAAATATATGACCTAAAACATCAATAAATAAATCAGGTCTATTTATCCATTGCGAGTCGTCTCCATAGGTCTGTCATTTTTTTATAGTCGTTTGCGAGTTCGCTTCGATCTTCGGTCGTGAATTTGTCGCCTTGTTTCGTTGTATTGCCGGGTGGTTACTGTCGGATTATTGAGTCGTGATATTTATTAATTGCACTGTTTGACAATTGCATGTACGGTTATGGGTTTTATTACATGCCCATGCAGTCTCTCGTATGCAATACGGCGTGCAATACGGCTGTGCCATACGGAATTCCGTATTGCACACCAACCTGTTCCAACCGGGACTTTTTTATGCAATGCGACTGCATAAAGTGCATGGTGTTTACCACCGTTGATAGAAAAGAAAATTAGGTCAGTAGGTGCTTGGGTCATGTAATAAATACAAAACCACATGTATGTTTCAATGAGTCGTTTTGTATTCAATTCGTCAGATGTGCGTAGAAAGAAAACGTCTCGACCTTCGGTCTCGACATTTTCTTCCTACGCACATCTGACTCATTGAATACAAAACGACTCATTGAAACATACATGTAGTTTTGTCTATATATTTTACAGCTAACCTGCACAGTACAGTGTTTATGATGGAATGATGGAACAATTGTGTGGTACTGGTTGTGGCTGGTTGATGTGATTGAGAGGGAATTGGATCCACAATCTGGTAAGAAGTGTATTCATTAAGTAAGTGTAAATATATGTGAGGGACCATTGTACCATGTACATATCTGTCTTTTATTCTACTCTGTATGCAGTTATGACATGTAAAATATCGTCAATACCATTTAGTATTTATGTAAGGGGAAATGTGTACCCCAGTACAAAGGTTGGGCTGCTTTTTATCAACTTCCTATGGGGAATGGGTTGTATGTGCTGGCTGCTGTTTATCAGCTACCAGTATTGGTATGAGTAAAGCATTTATAGGGGGCGCGGTGGCTCAGTGGGATGCGGGCAGGATGCAGGCTGCAAGCCGAGAGGTCCTCGGTTCGAATCCCACCTGCGGCAACCGCGTTGTGTCCTTGGGCAAGACACTTCATCCCCATTGCCCATGTGGGGGCACGGTGACGTCGTGTTCTAAGGCGTACTGCACGTCGATGGTGCACTTGTCTTCAACCAATGCTAACCCTGCTTGTGTGGAGTTGGTATGTTGGGGAGCTGACAGTTGCTCATCGTTGCTCGGTGGTTCTCTCCGGGTACTCCGGCTTCCTCTACCCGTAAAACTGTCACGGTCATGATTAGCCATTGTGCAGAAATATGTGACCTTAAACACCAATAAATAAACAAATAATAAATAGAAAGCATTTATATATAGAGATTATTACCATTACATGGATGTACAAAATATGTATCCATGTACAAAATATGTATCCATGTACAAAATATGTATCCGAGTCGTGCTCCGGCTTCTAAGGGTAGATCACGACGACGAGTCTTCGACTCGTCGTGATCTATCCTTAGAACCCGGAGCTCGACTCGGACACATATTTTGTACATCCACATAATGGTAATAATCATTTTATCTTACAATATATTGGGGATAAGTCAAGAATGTAGACGAATATATAAAGAACTATTTATTCGTACGGCTGAACAAAAAGAAAAAAATGGAACTCACGCGAAAGGAACGTGCTTGTGTCCGACCCCCCTGATACAAACATCTGTATCATGAGGTCGGATACACGACAGTTGCGGAGTTAATACAAACAAAATACATGCTGATTGTAAGATAACTATTTAAGGAATAGTGCATGGCTTAGAGTTGACTACGCCCATATAGTGCCCAGTGAGGTGGTGTAGTTCCCGCCGCGAAGCGGAGGGAACTACACCACGCACTGGGCACTATATGGGCGTAGTCAACGACAAGACATGCACTAATCCTTATATTATATCGAACACCATCAAGAAAAACATCTGTCCGATTTGTTAATCTACTACCAAGATAGCAGCCCTACCAACCAGGGTTATATAGAAAAAATACCATGTAGTTTTTAAAAAATATTTTCTTCTTCCAAAACACGGCTAACTTGGATTATTGATATGAGCAGAAGACAGATTTTGAATCGGTCGGCAAGGGTAAACAAAACATTTCCCCCAAACGGAACTGTGTATTCTAGAATCGCGCAACTCGCGAATGAAAACTAAAATTTTCGAAGTTTGACAACGCAGTTTGATAATTTCCACACATTTGTCACACATATACATTACCGAATGGGACAGTACGGGATACAAACTCCGAAGATTCAGCTGAATTCCATAATTTATTCGTTTACTGCCCAAAACATACAATTAAATAGCGAAATAATATGGACAGCGAAAACAAACGACCTTTCATATCCGGACGCGTTTTCATGAAAGTTGTACTCAGGTATGGATCATTCTCTTCGAAACAAGATAAGGATCATCTTCTCAAGGAATGAAATGAACGCCTCGAAAAATGTGACTTCCACGATGGAAAAGCGATACATTTTTCCACAATGATTTCTTTCCGGGTCGTTTTGTGGATGTTGTGCCTCTGTGAATCGATATTTAAATTTAGCCTGATTAGTTTTATTCGCCCAATATGAAAAGAAAACTGATTTAGTAGTGTGCTAAAAATAGAAAACGTGTAGCGCCTGGGTGTAGTGCCTGGTCAGTTCTGTGGATGCAAACTACACGAAATAGGGGTGCAGCATTCGTCCAATCAGGAGCCCAGAAGGTCACGTGAGGTATAATATATATACATAGCATGTAACACAATGTGTTGTCTGCTTACAGATTCCATCGGCGGTGTTGATGTAGATAAATTATCAATCTTTTTTTATTATTATGGGTATAATGTTAACAATATTGTTGAATTGACTTATGTTGCAGCATACAGATGGTTAATTGTAAACAAACTATACATTAGATCATTATTATGTATTATCAGACCCCTGTATGGATAGTATTTTAATCTGCAGATGCTGGAATAAATTGCATAATTAAAGATGTGATTGAGTTAGTTGTGGCACAGTCCTGCCGGGCATTGTTTCTTCCTGGTGCCCAAAAGTATGACCTGTTATATGTACATAGAAAGTAAATGTATGGATGTAAACTCACCATAGTACAAGGAAATTCTTCCAGGACCCCTTAATTTATTGTTGCATGTGCGCAATCGCTCATGAGCAATCTAGCTTTTTAAAAGTCGACCATCCCCCTTTCTGAGGATTTCAAATCCTCGTTAAATTTATTTTCAGATTACCGCGAAGTCTTCCTAACTTTATCATTAGGATTTCAAACAATACGTTGAAAGTCTACACATGTTAATCAGTATCTCCTATGCTTCTCATCTGGGCCTCCAAAAACATCCAGGATGTATGGGAATACGGTTGTCAGGCATTTATCAAAGATACATGTATACTTACCACTAACCTTTAAACAATTGGACTGCTGGAACGTCAGTCAGCAAAAACATCACCACTCCACAATCACCACCCACCCCACCCCTCCAAAGATGGCGTCAAGTCAACCAACGAGATAACTCTTCCCAACCCATGACGTTTTATGACGTAGTTGTTACGCTGTAGTTTTCACGTCATCGAACTCCATGGATTGTGAGGAGTTATCTGGTTGATTGACTTGTGTAACTGGTAACAGCTTTCAACTCATCAAACACCATGGTGACCTACCTTGTCTGGAAGGATCATTGATCTCAAAGCAGCGTTCAGAATTTGGGTCAAACTTAAAAAGCGATTGGATTTGCCTGCTTCGATGACCGGGATCATTCATGAAATAGTTTTTTTTTTTCTGGACGATTAAAGAAAACTCAACCTCCCCACATTCCTTTCAAAACTTAAACCAAATTTCTCCTAAACTTAAAGGACACATTTGGCGGAGATTTGGTGAAAAGTCAATTGGACAGTGTCATTCATCGTTCATCCAAATACGATTTTGATAACATGTGTTTTTGTTGAACACAGGAAAAAAGACCTAAGTCCTTATCCATAAATCAAAATTTTATATATAGTTACCTCAGCCGGAATAACTCTCCTCGAAATTCTCGTACCTAGCATAAATATTGTTCCCATAACGGAAGACACTTCATTCCGCATCAACACCCGTTGATGGTGAAACTAATTCCGAATTCACTACCTCCATATATCCATTACTGTAATGGCGTCAGGTGCGTAGCCAGGTTTTCCGGTATTTTTTGTTGTTGTTGTTGTTGTTTTGGGGTTTTTGGACGGTGGGGGTATATTTGAAGAGCTATTGTGTGGGGTTTGGGAGCCTCCCCTAGGACAAAGTAGGACCCTCCGGCCATTGCCCCTCCTCCCATTTCCCTATAGGGAAATGGGAGGAGGGACAACGACCGGTGAGTTATAGTTGGGTTTAGTCGCCACCCCCCCCCCCCCCTTCCCACACACCGATAAAATGTTGCAATATTTAGTGCTCTGAGATGCAATCTGATGTATTTGCAGCCTGTGTAGCGCCGATATGAGAAACCATTTCCGGGCCCTGGGTTGTGTATAACTGCACTGGGACATTTCTTTTTGGGTGTAGGGAATGTTAAGACCTCCCACCCCCACCGCCACCCCCTTTCGCTACGCCACTGAATGACGTCATTTAATCAAATAAATTTTGAGTGAAGGGCACCCGGAGTTCTTTCCGCCAGGGTTTGCTTGATTTAACACCAACGACTCCTGCTACATTAAGATTAACTGTTCCTTGAAGTACATCTGTTGTATCAACGTATTGTGGGGACGTGATTCACGTTCAATGTCAAGGAAGTTGAACATTAAGTACTCTCTTGCAATGAAATTATTCACCCGGAGTATAATCAATTTTAATTAACAGAAAAAGACCATAAAGCAAAGATGAATAAGTGAGAATGATTTTTGTTTGTTTGTCGTATTGATCGCTGTCTAGAGTAATTTCCGTGTTGTTGTCTCCCGCTTTTATCTTCTCGTGCGTTGCCGCCGAGAAAGAGCGTTTTATGTGTAAACTGATTTTTGCTCTTTGGAACACTTACTGTCAATACAGACTTCCTGTACCTGAATTAGAAGCCAATTCTATAGCTCCTAGGTATAATTTTCGAGAGCCACTCCCGGATATACAAGAGGGCAACTTATTACTTGTTTGGAGAGCCGTTGAGTAGCCAGGGCTAACAATTTTCGTCATGGGAAGTGATTTACACGAAGGTTTTTAATAGGGTTTTTATATGACCCTTTCAGCAATCGGGGTCACCTCGTGTCGGGCAGTTGTATGGGTGTGGTATGGGTGGAAGAAGCAGGAGTACCTGGAGAGAACCTGGAGAGCAGTGCCGAGCAACTGCCAAACTCCCCAACGTATTAACGCCGCACAAGTAGGGTTAGCGTTGGTTGCAGACATGTACCTTAGAACACAGTGCCGCCGTGCCCTCATGCGGGTAGTTGGGATTAAGTGCCTTGCCCATTGACACAACGCAGATGCACCTGGTGGTGATCGAACAGCTGACCCTTCCGTTTCAGGTCCAATACCGTAACCAATGGTCCACAACGTTCCCTACAAGAAGGATAGCACCCGCCCTTAATTTCCTAAAGCAGCCAGTAAATTTAACACCTAGGTATGGGAATTTCAAATAAAATTTGATATTTCGAATGTTATCGAATTTGTGTCATCATATCACAAACTTCAGGTATTTTCATGTAGAGTGGTATAAAAATATAGAAGCTGGCTTTGTTACACTTTTTTTCCAATCAGTTTCAACGTTTCGTTATATAGAGAGTAATCGCTTGACTGGACTGGTTACGTGAAATAATTCATGAGAGATGAGAGACGCTGTACAAATACGAGTGAGCGAATGCGCACGAGTGTTTAACAATATAGTCCCTCGCCTCGAATAAATTATTTCACGTAACCAGTCCAGTCAAGCGATTACTCTGTTTATTACTTTTCATTATTAACAATAATTATATTATTTAACCCTTTACCTAACGTAACGGCCAAAAACGGCCAGCGCTATTCTCAAAACTCGCCAATTAATTTTCATTATTTTTTCATTTTTTGTCTCTAAAACATAGGTTATGACCCCTCATTGGTACGAGCTCGTCGAGCTCGTTCCAGTGAGGGGTCATAACCTATGTTTTTGAGACAAAAAATGAAAATAATAGTTATTCAAGAATTATTTTATTTGCAAGTGTCCTCTGCTTTTCGTGTTAGGTATAGGATTAAAAAAAATCAAAACAAAACAATGAAGTCCCCATTACACCCACGGCAAAGTGTCTTCGTTTGCGCACACGGATACATGACACAATTCTGATTGCATAATTTACTTGTGAAGTTATCGTTTATAATCAAACCCGGAAATCCCAGTAAATCACACTTTGAAAAGTAATAAAAAAAAATTCCAATCCGCCAGTTTCAACGTTTGATTTTGATTATTATTCTCTCATTTAAAAATAAAAATACGGCCCTTTCATGCACCATTTTTGATGTTCTGTAACTTTTTTCTGTTCATTATATCAACAGTGTGCGCGCGCATCGTGACATATAATACAGACACTAACCTTTCTATTAATATAAAAGTTTTGCTGTCTGTTGTTTTCATTTATTAAAAGTACTGAAAGGAAACTTGGCTTTATTTTATATTGCTGGTTCTCAGTAATTACTTGATTCTTAACTGGATCTTCCTCGCTCGTCTAATAATTTCAAGGGAGATCACTTTAGCGAAAGTCGATTTTCATGTCGATAAAAGTCGGGGATGGCTGAAGCTTTATGAGCAGTACGGTTAGTGTTGTGTGATATGATGTACCGTTATACCAGTTACCTGTGATATAATGATATCGTTGTTTTAAAAAGAAATCGGTATTTTAAAACGCTCTCTCTCTCTCTCTCTCTCTCTCTCTCTCTCTCTCTCTCTCTCTCTCTCTCTCTCTCTCTCTCTCTCAGTGTGTCTCTCTGCTCCTAGGTAGGTCTGGTTGTGTGAGTGGGGTCTGGCAAAGATACTAATAATAAAAATGTAATTTGTTAGTTACACTGAGAAGGATGTTCCGGAGGGAGCTTATTTGTTTAGAGCATTTGACTTCAGCTCGAAAAGGCCGTAGAATCGATTCTGTCCCTCATTATCAGCACTGAGTCCTTTTGGGTGAGACACTAAATCCCAATTCTGAAATGGGAGAGCAGACAGGGTGTGCTGAGGCGTACGACATGTTGATATAGCATGTGCCTTACACCACTGTTAACCCTGAGTGCGGGGTTAGTAAGTGAGAGTTCTCTTCGGGTTCTCCGGCTTCTTCCACCCGTAAAAATGACCGACACTACATGACCCTGGATTTTGAAAGAGTCAATAAATAAATAAATAAATAAATAAATAAATAAATAAATACATAAATAAGATGTTTCGGATCATTGTTATTCTAAATTTTGTTTCAGGTGGCAGTACACAAAACTGGCATAATGTTGATTTCGACTGGTTACGGGTAGAAACGATTTCCGGGCTGTTCTTCGACCACGTTTTTTTCACTGAGTTTTGTTAATGTTTTCGTTCGGGGCGGTAATGGAAGGTGCAAATGAGGAACACGGATTGCCGAAACAGTTTGAGATTATCGTTCTTCATTGTAATTAGTGGACTAAACTTTGAATGCAGAACATTGACTTTCGCTGTGTTTGTTGAGAGTTAGATTATTGCACGTTGAAATGAACGAATTTTTTGCTTTGACATTTAGTATTACCAAGCTCGATGACAATATTAACTGGTAGCGTGCTGGAAGGCCATATTAGGGCTTTTTTCTGAAGTGCTGGTACTGCCACTTAAAGGTTTCATATTCTGTGGATGTGCCTCATATTATCTTCAAAATGAAATTATTTAGTGCAGCTTTGTCTTGTTAGAATTTATGGGAGAGTGCCTAAAGGCACTCTCCCATATATTGAAACAAGGCAAAGACATGTGAACAAATTTGGACAACCAAAAATAGTTTAGCACTCTACAAATTACAAGAACATCGTTTTTCTCCAAAACCAATGATGCATTTTATTTTGATAAAAACATGAAAAACAAAAGTCAGAAAATATTTAGTTCCACATTTTTGTTTCAAAACAGACGCATAAATAGAGGATATGGAATGAGTGTTTTTCTCATATAATATTTATGAAACGAGTCTAAGAATTTTCCGTTTTAGCGAGCCTCTGGCGAGCCCAAACGGAAAATTCGGACGAGTTTCATAAATATTATATGAGAAAAACACTCATTTCATATTCTATTTATCATATGAAACACACACGCACAAATTAGCCACTTAGTATGACTTTTTAACCCATCACCTAACTCGAGTTGCAGACGGCACTTGGAAAAAACATCCTCGTATAACTAAAGATTTTCATTTTATGCTTCCAAAACATAGGTTATGACCCCTCATTGGAACGAAGCAAAAAGTGAAAATATAAAAAAATGCGTTTTTCATGTAGGTAAAAGATTAATACAATATAACCCACCTTAAATAGAACAGATAACGTAAATTCTCCCTACTGAAATTATACAAATGTGACCCAGTTGTATTTTGTTTAGCCAATCAAATTGTCCAGTTTTGAAATTGACCAATGAAAGCTCCCAACTTTAATTATGCAAATTATGAAAATGTGGCCCAGTTGCATTTTGTTCAGCCAAGCAAATTGTCCAGTTTTGAAAATGACCAATGAAATTGACGGAAGACTTTATTTATCACTAATTAAGATGAAAACAAAATATCAAATGTTTTAAAGTGAACAAAACGGACGAGTCATATGGTAAAAACAAATATTAACCACAAATTACTAAAATATTTATTTCAACTGCGTTTACTTCTTGGGTGAGATGATGGACATCCAGTTATGTTTTCAAAACAGCTCTTTCACATCCTGCCAGAAGTTTTTTTTAGATTCCATCTTTTCCTCTCAAATGAGGAAATCATCAGTTCTAGCGTACCTCTCCGTATTGTTCATAACCGTGTATCTGGAAATATTGTATAGTTCTTCCATTTACAATGCTATGCTATTCCCTATTGTTTCAGACTAGATAAAGGCAAGTAAATTTTGAAACCGACCATGGAGAGAAATCCAAGCTCTTCTGCTTTGGAAAATCGGTTTAAGTTTCAATATTTGTTCCGACCCAATGAATTACTGACTTTTCAGCATCCATACATTATGAAACCAGATATATATATTTTTTAAACTCTTTGTTTTATGAAAATTATGAAACTGCAGCAACTGTTTCAGCCACCTCAACAATCTTTTAAATCCTCTGGTGCAGGTTGAGCAGTTCGTTTTCATTTGAAGCTGTGAATAGCTCCTTTGATGGAAATGAGCTGTCATTTCCAGCACATGTAATTTTGTTACATTTATTTCAAGATTTTAAATATCTCGTGTGTTGTTTCAAAAAACAGATTTTTCCTTAGCGATTATGGAATTTGTAATTGTATTTCTTTCCTTGAATGCGACAGGTCGCCATCTGAAATGCTAAAACATTGCAGATGGCGCCTTGTTGCACGAAAGAGATGACTTAATTAAGCGCGTTGTTTTAATGTATCGTGATTTACTTTACTAACATTTACTGCATACGTGTGTCCAAAGTCTTCAAGACATGAGGTTTTTGTGAAAATAATCTTCCAAACATGATGTGCTATTTTGTGAGGAACTTGGAGGTTCCGCCAACTGACGCGGATCAGTGGATAACCGGATCAAGTAACGTGGTCACACTGGAAGCGGTAAGAGGGGGACTCGCGTGGATGACTCGATAATGTTCCAAAGAGCAGATGGTCTAAAACAACATTTAACTTTAACATTCAGATAGGATGGATACGGCAGGTGAGGGAGCTAATGGAGAATAACTCTACAGTTAAAACTAGAAGACCTGTCATGAAATGCGCACAAATAGCACGTTGATATGCGCGTTAATGTGCGCGTTATGGCCCAATTAAAGCTATCATATTCTGTACATATGGCCTGTGCACAGGCAATGTTTCAGCCAATGGACCTCCGGGTAACCCGGAGGTCCATTGGCAGAAACATTGCATGTGTTTGCTATGAGTAACCAAGAGAACCTGCCGTGATTTGGATGCCATTCGATATGGCAATTGCGCGCAATTCCAACGCGCAATTAAGCCAAGATAAGCGCACTATTCGTGACAGGACTTCTAGTTTCAACTGTATAGATACTGAAGATCCAGAATTGAGACTGAAGCAGGGAGCAGTTTTTCACAGAGGAAGGGAGCTCGAGGATTGCTATGGTAACTCGCGAGAGGGAGTTCTGACCAATAGATCTTTAGATGGGTTTTTTTTATAGAAAAGAAGCGCTTGTTTTCGAGGAGTACCTCGTCGGACCGTTTAAGGGTTCATTGCTGTTCAAAGTGAAATCCAAGTTACTGGAGTTAAGGGGAGGAGGGAGGGGGATCGGGAAAGAGCGTGCCAAATGTTCAACTTAGGAGTAACGGAGACCTTGAAACCATTCATTTCAGAGTGCCCAAACTTGTTGCCTAGCAGAACAAGACTCCTCGAAAAACCAATGAAAAAATGGGATAAAAAACATGAGGGAAAGGTGGATGAGGAATGACATGAGGAGAAGGGGTCGGTTAGGAAGATCGAGAAATCGCCAATATTGGAAATTAAGAAACTATTTATCACTGAATTTTGGGAGATTAGGAGGGATAGTGTGGGAGGGATAACGCGGCGGGGGCAGGGGCGTGGCGAGAGGTTCCCGATTGGGGATGTAGGGTAGTGAATTTCCAACTAGGGGGAGGGAGTGGGGGGAAAAACCCCTCCCGGTCCCTCCCCCTAGTTGGAAATTCACTACCGAGAAAAAAAAATTGAAAATAAAGCCATGAAAGGGGGCATAAAACTGATTCTAGTAACTGAAATGCCAACACATTTATGATAGAATTATCAGCTTATTATTATTTGGTATTATTCTGGGAATTGAATATGTGCTAAACAAATGCTCAAGCAGAGAACTTTGAGCAATTCACACTGTCCTAACATTAAATCAGATCTTATGCAGGAATGATCAATTTTCGATGTTTCATCATTTTGTAACTGTGAATGATGGAATTAACTCAGGATAACGATTTTATATGATGTGATTTTCTTGAAGTGCATTACGTACTATAGAAATCTCGTGCCGATTGGCATCATGCATACTTATGAAGCTCGATATTGCATGCACCGTAGCTGTAAATAGTAACAGTTGGAATTTTTGCCGATTTGAAATCGAGTTGGAATTTTTGGAAGTAAATGAGACATCAGCATCAGCAAAGAAGCTCATCAGCCCGGATAGAGGGAATTTCCAACTACTCATGACTTGCCCTCCGAATTTCCAACTATTGGAAATTTTGGCCAGGATTGAGGAATGACTCCCCCCCCCCCCCCCCACACACACACCCCTGTCGCCACGTCCCTGGGCGGGGGATGGGGTTGGTGTAGGCTTCCTCGATAGAGGACCGCGACAAATCAGCTGGAAGACCGAAGATTTATTGTTATTTTAGAAAAAAAAAAAGCTTTTAGAAAAAAGCAATGCGCTATTAATTTTGTGATGGGGATCTAGCCGACCCCCTGGGGATTCTGCCACATCAAGAAAGATTATACTTACAATTTCAACAGCATGATACGGAATCGTGAAGTAATCACAGTTGCTTTCTTCCAGTTCCTTCACGCTTTTTTTCCTCTCGACTTTGTTGAAATCCTGGTATGACATAGAATATGTTTTAACATTCTCTTCTGATGGAATTTCCCCGCGCATTAGTTTATCCCAAGCTTCCGATGTGTCCGTCATTGTAACCGACCCGTGGCTGTCATAGCTCAGTCTATACCGCCCTCGATCCGCATCATCAGGTGCGTCAGTGGATGGAGACTTTTTCAGAGATTGAAGCGCGGCTATTGCCTGAATTTTTCTCTGCGTGCTCGTACTGACGGTATTGTTTATTTTCCGTTTCGAAGTTCCGGTACCCATTTTTAACTTCTAAAATATTCACAATCTTTGCCAATGTTGATTTTTTTTAATTTTTAAAGTATCCGAATTTTGATGTTTGAGCTCTATGTATATCATTAGATAGTGATGTCAATTAGTTATATCTATGTACATTTAAGCCATTCGTATCCCAAATGTTTTTGGAATGGACCTGAAAATAAAAATTTAAAAATGTCTTTCAAAACAAGCTTCAAAGGATGTTGCATACAACACTGAAAAGTAAACATTAAATAGAGATTATTACCATTATGTGGATGTACAAAATATGTATCCGAGTCGAGCACAGGGTTCTAAGGGCAGATCCCGACGCGTCGAAGACGAGTCGTGATCTACCCTTAGAACCCGGAGCGAGACTCGGATACATATTTCGTACATCCACATAATGGTAATAATCATTTTATCTTACAATATATTGGGGATAAGTCAAGAACGTAGACGAATATATAACGAACTATTTATTCGTACGGATGAACAAAAAGAAAAAAACATGGAACTCACGCGAAAGGAACGTGCTTGTATCCGACCCCCTGATACAAACATCTGTATCAGGGGGTCGGATACACGACAGTTGCGGAGTTAATACAGACAAAATACATGTTGATTGTAAGATAAAATACGGTAAAACGCCGACAACCAGCTGTCGGTACTACGGCCAATATTGTTACGCTAAAAATCGTATTTCGTAGCCAATGAGAACATTTGTGTTTGATCCACAAGCAAAAACTAGGATCGGGGCGCGGTGGCTCAGTAGGTAGAGGTGCAGGCTGCAAGCCGAGAGGTCCTCGGTTCGAATCCCGCCTGCGGCAACCGCGTTGTGTCCTTGGGCAAGACACTTCACAACCATTGCCCATCTGGGGGCATGGTGACGTCATGTACTGAGGCGTACTGCACGTCGATGGTGCACTTGCCTTCATCCAATGCTAACCCTGCTTGTGTGGAGTTGGTATGTTGGGGAGCTGACAGTTGCTCGGTGGTTCTCTCCGGGTACTCAGGCTTCCTCCACCCGTAAAACTGTCACGGTCATGGTTAGCCATTGTGCAGAAATACGTGACCTTAAACCCCAATAAATAAATAAATATAAAAACTAGGATCTGATATTTGATCGGGCTCATAACATCAGAATGGTGTTCAATATAGTCAACAAGAGCATCTCTGGCTTATATCGTTATGACAATCGACTACTGATAATGTTATCTCCCTTGAATTTATTAAATGAGCGAGGAAGGTGCTATTCAAAAGCAAGTAATTGTTGAGAAAACCCAATATGGCATCAGTAGAAAATAAGGTCAAGTTTCCTTTTGTTACTTTTAATAAACGAAAACAACACACAGCTCTCAGAGCTGTCTGTTGTTTACATTTATTAAAAGTAACAAAGGGAAAACCTGACTTTTTATGGCAAGCTATTTAGAAGCAGCCACTTCACAGATAATCCGTTATTAAGCATATCTATCATTATTATATGCTAGCCCGTGAATTATTGCAAATTATCAAAAAGATATTTCTCGATATCCATCGACTCGGTGGATATCGAGGAATATCCCTCAGTAGCTTCGTAAATGACGTCACGCTACGCCGCATCACGTCGCCTTGAAGGAACGATCAGCTGATCTTTGTTATTGTTTTGAAACGTACGCATTTGGGGTCGAATTGGGCTGAATATTGTGCAATAAAATGTCTCGTAACATATAATAAAAAAGAAAATCTACTCCATTTTAGTCAATATCTGGAATTATCTTATGATTGTGGATTTGAAAGTTTTATATAATATTTTCAGGTCCACACTATGAATTTTTTCAGTAGATTCCTAAATGACGTTTGTCGACGCCTTGAGGGAACGATGAGCAGCTTTTTATTATTGTCTTGAAACTGTTTGCAGTCGAATTGGGCTGAATATTGACCAGTAATGTCACGTGGCATATAATAAAAAGAAAATGTACGCTATTTTAGTGACTGTCGGGAATTATCTCATTCGTGTGGACCTGAAAGTATTATTTTTAACTCTCGCAAGTGTTCGTGAAAAATAAAACATTCAGATCCACACGAATGAGATAATTCTCGGTACTCACAAAAATAACGTAGATATCCTCAAAATATCACACCTACCAACACTAAAGTGTTGATGTTGTTTAGAGAATATATTTTTACTGTAATATGCAAGTTTTTATTCTTCCCAGGAGTAAAATAGAAAATCCCACCTCCTCGACTTTTACATTAATGGAAAGGACGTCTGAGCGATCGATTCGGACTCCCGCGTTGTGGCGTTTCGGTAACCGGTTCTCGTCAGATCACCGAAGTTAAGCAACGTCGAGCCCGGTTAATTATTGGATGGGTCACCGTCTGTGCGATCAATTCGGACTCCCGCGTTGTGTCCTTGGGCAAGGCACTTAACCCCGATTGTCCACATGGGGGCACGATGACGCCGTGTACTAAGACGTAATGTACGTCGATGGTGCGCATGTCTTCAACCAGTCTAACATTGCCTGTGCTGCAGTGCGGAGTTACGATGTTGGGGAGCTGGCAGCTGCTCGTCGTTGCTCAGTGGTTCTCTCCGGGTACTCCGGCTTCCTCCACCCGTAAAACTGCCACGGTCATGATTAGCCATTATGAATAAGTATGTGGCGTTAAACACCAATAAATAAATAAATAAATGGAAAGGACAGTGTATGTATTATATGTTACGGTCTGTAAACTGTTTATAATGAACACAAAGAATCACCAAAAGATGGTGAAAGCGCCGTTTTCTTATTTTTAAATGGGTTTCAACAGAGAATATTAGCCAAACGTTCAAACCGATTGGGACAAATTTTGTAAAAAGTCATCTTCTGTATTTTTATACAGTGGAACCCTGTTAATTGAATGGGCCCTTTTGCCAAAGAAAATTATCCAATCAACAGGAGTATTCAATTAACAGGGATGGTGCCACTTTCCTGTATTCTAGACATAAACTTCGCATTTATTCTATTACATCTTGTTTGACTGAGCTCCATGAGCTCTGTCAAACAAGATATAATAGATTAAATGCCTGTATTGGATGTACTGCTGCCAAATAGGTCTATAAACATAGGAAAACTGGGGAGAGTCAGGGTAATTTCTCGATAGGTTACAAGATTTTTTATTCAATTAACAGGAGTTTACTCTATAACCTATATTCAATTAACAGGTCAAATTTGTACTGAAGGTATGGAAAAATGGTTTTGTGTTTGGAATTTATATTCAATTAACAGGGATATACAATTAAGAGATATCCAATTAAGTGGGCTCCACTGTACTACTCTTCAGGAAGATGCTTAAAGTTTGTGAAATGACACGCACATCGATGTTACACATTCGCTGACATCACAAAATTTCATTTTGTAAATGAAACTCTCATAGCCTTAGTGTTAAATTTACTTACAGCTCTCGGAAATTAAGAGGAGCTAACTTTCCCGTAAATCTCTTCCATTGACGGCAATTATCAGTCATGGTAGATTAAATAATATTTTTAAGCTACATCCGTATATAGCTATAGCTTAGAGATATTAATCGGTCTAGCCTGAGAATGGACCCCCTCATTGAAAAGACATTTTTCTACACGGATGATGCATTCATGCAAAAGTAGAATTTAAAGAGTTGCTCCTCCCCCAATCCCGTGGGACCCTTTGGAAGTGCTACGGTGTTTGTATATTATGGAACCCAGTTCCACTTTACCAGTAAAATAGGACCTGGTAACCTGGAAGGAAGTACTCTAAAATGGGCACCATTGGTATAAATGTTTGAATAAAATTGACTTCATATCAATTTTACGGTCATGATATAGCCCTAGATGCTTGATAAATAAATAAATAAATAAATAAATAAATAAATAAATAGATAAATAAATAAATAAATAAATAAATAAATAAATAAATAAATAAATAGTTGAAATGTCTTCGTTCGAGTGCATCAGTGTGTCATCTGCAATACTTTAGCACCTTGATGGACCTTATCAATTCGCTTGTTCTGGAAAAAAGTAAGCTTCCCTGTTTAATTATTTATTGGTGCGTAGCGCCACATCAGCATCTAAGGCTATATGGTGAAGATAACTACACTAGATATGGTCATTCTTCAATCAAAATCTCGTATGAGGACGATATAAACAGTAATGGTTGTTGCCGAAAAGTTCACCATGTCGTACCTTTGTGCCAAAATAATACCGTATTTTAACCGCATTTTTTAAAGAGAACATAAATCCGTTGAAGAGTCTGCTTGGCCGGTTACAGCGGGGCAAATACCATATATCTAGTCAAATTGGTCCAATAGTGCCGGCCTGCAAATGAGTCTAGTATTTTGTTTCAGTTAAGCCAAAAATTCAACACGACAAAACCTATTTCGAATCATTTTAGAATCGGGGTTAAACGGGCGAGCTTCTCCCGAGACTCGGTAGGATCGTGGCTATTGGAAGTATTACCCCGGGAAGTGAAACGGGGCTTGTTTACTGTGATAAACATGCACTGTTTCACTGGTAAAATAGGACTCAATCACAATGCTTGAGGTGAATGTCCTAAAAATGGGCAGCATGGGTATAAATGATTGACTAAACTTGACTTTATCTCCATATTGCGATCACGATTAGCCACTGTGCAGAAATATGTAACCTTAAACACCAAAAAATAAAAAATAAATAAATATTGGAAGTGTTGTGAAACATCCATAAATATAGAATCTTCTGGAGAATACATTCAAACTCGTCTCTGTGATATGTACGACAGAAATTTAGCCTGGTCGGTGTATTGTATGTTAAATTGTTGTAACAATTTACATGATTGTTATAACAATTTGACTAAATCGTTATAACAATTGAGCACCGTCGATGTATTTTTTGTTAAATTGTTAGAAAAATTTACCTGAATTGTTCTAACAATTTGACTTTATCGTTATAAGAAGTTAGCACCGTCGATGTATTTTATGTTAAATTTTTATAACAATTTGACTAAATTGTTATAACAATTTAGTTCGACCAATCACATCTCAAGGACTAGTAACCAATCAAAATTGTCCTCATGACGACGCAAGACGCAGACACTTTCAGCCGCACCGCACTTAAGACTGCTCTCACATTGTGTCATTTATACATGTCGCGGCACAGTATAAATGCTATCATGGGAAAACAGCGGTACACGGGGGTGCTAAATTGTTATAACAATGTGGGTAAATTGTTATAACAATTTACCATAAATACATCGACCAGAGAGGCCAATACTATAAATTTTACAATTGTATTTTCTAGAATTGTATGTTCTGATTATGTTTTTAAATGGGTTTAAGTGAACCATCAGCATTTTTTAAAATATGGCAATTTGCCAGTTGGCAAATTGCCATATCTTTTAAAATGCTAAAGATTGATTTTAGGCAGTTATATTAATCGATAGAAAATAAAATTCTAGAAAATACATTTGTAAGAGTTTTTAAGGAAGAAAAAGAACTAGTGATCTTGCAAAAGCGATCTTTGCGAATAATCAACAATAAAGGATATAACGCCTATACAGACCCTTTATTCAAAAAAGATAAAATACTAAAGGTTGACGACCTGTTTAAACTTCATGCTTGCTTGTTTGTCTTTGACTGGAAAAATGGTAGACTACCAGCATCCCTTAGCGATATCTTCAGCATCGTGGACAATTCGTCTGGTAGGGTCACCAGACAGTCGGGTCTCTTACACATAGAAAAAACGCGAACCAAATCTCTAGACAAACTTCCTCTGTATGCGTTCCCAAAAATATGGAACGCCCTAGACAATATAACTCGACATATCAATGATAGAAACGGGGGCGCGGTAGGTCAGTTGGTAGATGTGCAGGCTGCAAGCCGAGAGGTCCTCAGTTTGAATCCCACCTGCAGCAACCGCGTTGTGTCCTTGGGCAAGACTCTTCACCCCCATTGCCCACGTGGGGGCACGGTTACGTTGTGTACTAAGGCGTACTGCACGTCGATGGTGCACCTGTCTTCAGCCAATGCTAACCCTGCTTGTGTGGATTTGGTACGTTGGGGAGCTGAAAGTTGCTCGACGTTGCTCGGTGGTTCTCTTCGGATACTCCGGCTTCCTCCACCCGTAAAACTGTCACGGTCATGGTTAGCCATTGTGCAGAAATATGTGACCTTAAACACCAATAAATAAATAAATAAATGATAGAAACATGCTCAAGAGAACACTGACTTCAAAATTTATATCATCATACTCAACCGATGTCCGCTGTAATAATCCCTATTGTCCAGACTGCACATTTTAAACTTGTAAATCTTCAGGATTATTGAACAATATTGCGTTTGGCAACTCTTTATATAGTTATAGGCAACTGACGTACTCTGCACAACAATCTGGAACTCTCGTCCGATCTAAACTTGCTGCTCGTGTTCGCGCCTTCACGATCCGCGTAGCCCCATCAATATTCAGCAATTTTCAACTGAAGCACACCCACCAGGCTCATACTCTCGCATTTGGATGTACCATAACGCATACATGTACTCCCTCATGTGACACAGAACTCATCGGTCAGCGCACATGCTGAGCACTCTTAAATATGTGCTCAATAGGTGTGCTGACCGACGTGGACTTTGTGCCCCAAACATACCAAGTGTACTCTCGACGCCGGTTTCGCAACGTGTTTTCCCATGGACTTGGAGTTCCACGGAGTGGTGAGGTGGGCACGATGAGCAGGTTGCCTTCTTTCAGTTTGAAACCACCAGTTTCCAGCCGGTATAGGTGTAGGTGTAAGTATAGGATGGAACCTGTATATGGAAGTAGCATGGCCCTCAACTATGAAATTACCCATGATCTGTCATCATATATCAGCTGCATGTAATCTGCTACATATAAACAATTCTTGGTCACAGTCTGTCTGCAACTGCAATTCCAAAGGGGGGTAACAGGTAGACAGCCAATCTAGCTATGTCATCTCCCTCAGTATACACATCAATACCACTTGTACTATATAACTGTAACTGTTTTTTTAAGTATACTGTAAACAAACAATCTAACCTAGAATCTAAAAAATCTAATCTAGTATTGTATTTTCTAGAATTGTATTTTCTAGTTATGACTTTAAATGGGTTTAAATGAACCATTAGCATTTTGAAAAATATGGCAATTTGCCAGTTGGCAAATTGCCATATCTTTTAAAATGCCAATGATTCATTTTAGTCAGTTATATTAATAGACAGAAAATACAATTCTAGAAAATACAATTGTAAGAGTTTTATAGTATTGCCTCCAGGCCGCAGATATGAAGTATAGAGGCACAAAAATGTCTAAGGTTGCAAATAGCTAGGTGAAATGTTGACAAACGAATTAAAACAGTCCGCATTATCGTTGATAATCAATGGAAATAATCGTGTCCGTGTATCGAACTTGGATGTGTTTGGAATATAAATCATTCAATGAGCTGTAGTCTTTTTTTCTGGGCAAAATGACCTGACATAGTTATCATAATGAGCATTTTTAGAAGTGGCCGATAACAGTTTTGAGTTGCGGTCCCCTGTTTCAATTTTACTTCATTTTGAATTCACTCTGACACAACGTGATGGTCCGTTCAATTTCTATTCAACTGTATGCACTGGTCGAGGCCATGTGTTGAGTAAATCAATTAATACTTTCATATTGATGGTCAGCCATACCAATTTGCTGTCTGTCAATTGTTTAAAATTGAGAGACCCGCCTTGACGCACAGTCGATACTGTTGCACTGGAATATTTATTTATTTATTTATTTATTTATTTATTTATTTATTTATTTATTTATCGGGGTTTAACGTCACTTTCGACAGCCAGGGTTACCTTGTGTCGGAAGTTTTATGGGTGGAGGAAGCCGAAGCAATTGTCAGACTCTCCAGCATACTAACTCCTCACAAGCAGGGCTAGTACTGGTTGAGGACAAGTACGCCATGGACGCGCAGTACGCTTTAGTATATATACAGTACGTACGCGCAGTACGCTTTAGTATATATACAGTATTATCACTAAATCACCCGCAGAGTTGAGGTTCCACCGAGCAACAGTTGCAAATTTGTTGCAAAGCATAACCAGCACCAGCAAAGTTTCAGCCAATGGACCTCCGGGTTAAACCCGGAGGTCCATTGGCTGAAACATTGCTTGTGTTTTTTGTCGATATGAACAAAATTTGAAAGTTATAGCATGGGTGATAACTCCACTCCGCGGGTGGTTTAGTCACAATCCACTCTCCACGTACTGTATATATAAAGAAAGAAAATCGTCCATCATAAAGTACAGATATTTATACCCTGTAGGATTCGTGAAGACCGTGAGTTGCATGTTATAACTAGTTTCTCTCATTATATAACGTGTTTGAAATATAGTCTTTGTCAACTAAATCGATTTTGTTCTCGCAGACCTGAAAGGTTTGTCAGGAAAAGGCGACAGACTTAGAAATTTTCAGTCGGATTTTTTCTTCCCACGAGATTATACCGAACTTCCTAACCAGCATATCTACATTATAACAGTACGTGGGCCATTATAACAGTATGTGATTCAGAGTTCGGACAAACTGGGACTCGAATCAATAGCTTGCTTGAATGTATGACTGTTTCAGTCCCCGGGCTCATGTATTTCGTCCAGAATTCTTTAATGTATTTGTGGACTTTCTTTCATCAAGATTCCAATATTGATGCTTGGAAACACCGTGGTGAAAAGGCTCATAACGCCGTTTCTGTTGCTTTGTCGCATGATCGTATTTCATGAGCAAAAGTGAAGTTGTCATCCATCGAGAGGAACAAAACGCCATATGCAACGGCACCTTGATGCACTCGGGGGACAATATCTTAATGAATTCTCCATCACGGTTGCACAACCACCTGTGCCTTTGTTCTTCATATCACAGAGATGGGTGCGATCGTATTCTCTAATATGTTTTATTTATCATACGACTCGTCCGTTTTGTTTACTTTAAAACATTTGATATTTTGTTTTCATATTAATCAGTGATAAATAAAGCCTTCCGTCAATTTCATTGGTCACTTTCAAAACTAGACAATTTGATTAGCTGAACAAAATACAACTTTCATAATTTGCATAATTAGAGTTGGGAGCTTTCATTGGCTAATTTCAAAACTGGACAATTTGATTGGCTAAACAAAATACAACTGGGTCACATTTGCAGAATTTCGGGAGGGAGAATTTACGTTACCTGTCCTATTTATGGTGGGTTATATTGTATTAATCTTTTACCTAACGTAACGGCAAAGACCTTCTCGCGCAATACAAGAAAAACGCCATTATTTTTTTTTATATTTTCACTTTTTGCTTCCAAAATATAGGTTATGACCCTTCATTGGAACTAGCGTGTCGCGCTCGTTCCAATGAGGGGTCATAACCTATGTTTTGGAAGCAAAAAATGAAAATTTTTAGTTGTACGAGGATGTTTTTTCCAAATGCCGTCTGCAACTCAAGTTAGGTGATGGGTTAAAAAGTCATACTAAGTAGCTAATTTGTGCATGTGTGTGTCATATGATAAATAGAATATGAAATGAGTGTTTTTTCATATAATATTTCTGAAACTCGTCCGAATTTTCCGTTTCTCAGACTCGTTTCACAAATATTATATGAGAAAAACACTCATTCCATATCCTCTATATCTGCAGATGTTTCACAACACTTTTATCAGTAGAGACCTGCGAATCACGCATTTCGATTCGAATCTCGAATCGAATCACGTCTGCAATTCTAAATCGAATCGAACCTCGAATGGAATCAGAGGCGCCTTGAAGGTGACTGACGGAGGTTGGATTGTTATGAGCGTGATTTGTTTCGACTGTGGTGGCTCAGGACTCGACTGACAAAATAATCCAACTACATCATCAAGGTATGCCTTCGTCGAAGGCATGCCTTGATGATGTAGTTGGAATATTACCCTGTCAGGATTATAGTTCACTGTCCACATTGCTTCTAAACTTTAAATTTCCATTCAACAGTAGCAGGGACTGGTGATACTGGAATTACTGGTTGCTGACATGAGTTCAGATGATATTTATTTTAATTTAGCGGACGTTACACTCTTTTATTATCACATTATTTATGTGCAATTTCTACCTGAACTATACGTTTTGTGAGACGATACCAAGCTACATTCATGTGAAGATTCGAGAGGAAACGAATCGAGCATCCGATTTCGAATCGAACTGAATACCAACTCAAGATTCGAAATCGAATCGAATCTCGAATCTTCGCAGGGCCCTATTTAACATCCATGATCAAGCCGTTTCTGATGAATAGGAGGCGGGGGAAGAAGCCGAACTAGATGTCCGACTTAAACAGCCTAGCAGTGGTACTGGCAATCTTTCTAATGTATGGTTAACAACCGGAACTAACGCTGAGTTTGCACTTGTTAAATCCGGTTGTTACAGGATTTTAGCCTTTGCACACCGTGTTCCTGCTTGAACAAGTTTCAGAAATATGACCATAATGAAATTTGAGACAAAGATAATTTGACAAAAACTGTTGACCAGTTACCAGTCAGTCAGTAATGGTTAGTTGTGGGGGATGACCCCCATAGCTTGCGCTATAATAAAATATGAAGACAGAAAACAATGAGAGTGGGGTACGCGGGACAAGCATCAACGACATGAGTTAGAGTCTTTCCTGTATTTCACGCGCGCTTTCAGCGCGCGTGAAATACAGGAAATCCTCAAAGAGTCGTTGATTTCATTCTCCTGTACTTTACCCAAGTTGTCAGGTTCTGTATTTATACCATGATTAATTGAATTTAGTGAATGCGTCTGATATCTGTAAAGAAATATATCACCTGCGTCTGGCGGTCAGTTTATATTCTTGCTAAGACAAAATTTTCACAAGAGAGTAACCGTCGCTTAACTGATTCAGGAGAGATTGGCGGCCGAGTTGATAAGTGTGCTGGTCTCTCATGCCAAAGGTCCTTTGCTCGATTCTCGGTCGGGGAATGTTCTCGAGGTGTCCGAACACTCTGTCAGCATCAATTGTGGGGTTGATTTTGTCACAGCGGTGCCGTCCTATCGGGTGGAGACATAAAATGGTTATACTCAGTGCGGAGAGAGAGGCACACACACAGACTAAAGATCCCGTCGTAGTATGCGAGAAGAGCTAGGCCACGAAGTTGCCGCTACGAACGTCATCCCACACACCTGCGTCATTGGACCAGGGAGAGGCGTTAACATAAGTTGCATAACTTGTCCGCCAATCCTTGTAAAACATAAAAGGTTTTTAAAAAAACTGGTTTAAAACGTGTGTAAATAATCCAATAAATTAAACTATTGCCAGTTAAGTTACCGAGTCAGCTTGTTACCTCCCCTAACGAAGTATTACCGACATCGTGCGCGTGTTAAATAGGCAACCCAGAATACTGCAGCTTTTATCAGGTCTTTTCTCCCTAAACCTGCGATTACTCTCTATATAACCGTGCGGAGTATACGTCAGTATCTGCTGTGTGATTCTTGTATTCATCTAATAACTTGAAGATAAATTAAAGATGATAACAATTTAATAGTGGATCTGGTATTCCAAATGTCTAACAGCAATAAACATTTAACAACTGGTCTTGCGGGATATCCGAAAAATATTACGGCAATAGCTCGTGGGATTTCCCAATAATTTGAAGCAGAATAACGTTTGTAAATCTAAACTATAACTGAACTCTTACTTGTGAACAACATTATATATACAATACAGTTAATGAGTAATATCATAACAAGCTTACTGGTATTAAGATTAAAGTAAGCTTTCAACGGGTCTTAATGAGATGTCTTATTAGCTTACTGAATAGAGCTTAAATAAACAACGGAGGGAAACACTGAATTGAGGCAACTTGTTAACAACTGTTATGAGAGAGGTCTGCTGTTACACGACGAATAAAGAAACATGATAAGTTCGAAACAACTGAAATTGGATGGAATTATTTATTTATTGGTGTTTAAGGTCACATACTTATGCACAATGGCTAAACGTGAACCTGACAGTTTTACGGGTGGAGGAAGTCGGAGTACCCGGAGAGAACCGCCGAGCATCGGCGAGCAAACTGTCAGCTCCTCAACATTCTAACTCTGTTCAAGCTCCGCTCAAGCAGGGTTACAGCGGCTGAAGACATGTGCACTGTCGACGTGCAGTACGCCTTAGTACACGGCGTCATCGTGCCCCCATTGAAGCAACCGGGATAAAGCGCCTTGGCCAGGGACACAACACGGGTCGTCCCGGACGGGGATCGATCTCGGGACCTCTAGCATAGAAGTCCCAACAGTCTACCACTGAGCCACCGCGCTCCCATTTGAATGGGATACAATGCGAATAATATAGATTATCAAATGCAATAAAACAGCAGTAAACTTGTCTTCTATATCGAAAATCTGTCATGTTCTGAACAGGTCCCGGCGATACTATATGTATGGAACAGAACGAACGAACGCATCTAACACGTTAAGTATTGTTTTTGTTTTCATGATGGCATCTTCCAAGGCGACAGATGACTTGTTTCCGAAAAGTCCAATCTTTAGGAAGACTACGTAATATGTTTAACAAGTAGTCACACGGTTGCGAGTTAAAAATATATTGGTCTTCTCTGGGTGGTCACTGCACAACGATCGAACAAAAATATCGTGATTGCATAATGTACATGTTTCAGAGGTACCGACGGCCATTAGCCTGTATTTTGCGGTATTTTCGACATTACGTGTTTACAGAATGTCGAATATCCGCATGCAGTAATGCACAAATATAGGTATCGAACTTCCACTTCGTTATCACAACCCTATAACTGCAAAAATGCTTGTCAAAAAACGGGTGGTGGTGGGGGTGTGGGTCTGCAAAAGAATTGCAGACACATGTCTGGCGTGCATGGATTATAGAATGCCTGAGAAAACCTATTTTTTCGGGGCTCGCCACTTTTCTGGAGAGGTATTTTCAACTATTTGCAAAGACATTGATCTGTAGTTTACACTCTAAAATGGGTTGGGTTGAAAAACAACCCAAATCACCTGGGTTGGGTGAATATGAACCCAATTGGGTTCATATTCATCCAGCCTAGGTGATTTGGGTAGTTTTGTAACCCAACTGATTTTAGAGTACGGCAGTCTAATTGGCACCTAATTTTTTTTTTAAATCCCAAAACCGAGACTGGCGACTTTGGTCGTTTCTATATTAGAACATTTATTTATTTATTTATTTATTTATTTATTTATTTATTTATTTATTTATTTATTTATTTATTTATTTATTTTTTATTTTTACTGGGGTAAGGAGTCGGAGTACCTAGAGACAACCACCGAACAACTGCGAGCAACTGTCAGACTCTGGAGTACTAAATCCATACAAGCAGGGTTAGCATTGGTTGAAGACAGACGCACCATCGACGTGCAGTACGCCGGCGTTAGTATACACCTCCACCGTTCCCCCTCGTGGGCAATCGGGAAATCATTCCATTAAACTTTTGGGTCTGTTCAGAAAGCATAAACATTTCGTGTTTCATTCACGTGAGGTATATCGTGACACAAAAAACATGCTGCCATTGTAATCAGTAGGACATATGCATGTCAGTATAGGTCTTACAATAGACATTGGCAACATGTTGTTTCTTCATATCATATTCCATACAGTTCAATTTTTTCAATGGTTATCACTTTGCCGTGCTATAATTACGTTTTTTGAGCTTTACCACAGACACCTTTTGTTGTCTATAATAGTTCCGAACATTTGTATGGTCATGCATTTATTTATATGTATCCATGAATGTTTAGATATTTCAAAGAAAATGATGAGATAGTTTTACGGTTCTGCTGTCGACATATACAGCTGTTGCAGTGGGATGATTTTAAACTCGTTGTTCTCACAGCCAAACCTTCGACACCCATAGTTCTTGTCTAATGGCAGTTTCCAGAGGAGGAATGCCGCACAGGGGGCATGGCGTTCTCTCGGTGGGTCTGTCGACCAAGTGGTCCGATCTATCAAGCAGTTTTTGTCAGATTTGAAATTGTACTGTAAATTTTTTTTTTTTAAATGTCTCCCAAGTATCACAATGACATTGTAAGTATAGTTGCCGTGAACTGGTCGTAATCCACGCGTAGACAGTGATGTCCACTCATGCGTTTACCAGGTAATAAAATCATCATCATCAAAAGTTTAATTAATGGCACACCGGGTTGCACCCGGTGCTTCATTAATTAAATTTTTGATTATTATTTCTACAATTAGATTTTGTAATCGAATATTACTGCGTCCGTGGAAATATTGTCCATCCGTAGAAAGTGACCAGTTCACGAAGTCCATACTGTATGTATTGGTGGAACTGACACATCAATCAACTGGATAACACGGGGCGGGTGTACCTTCCATTTTCGCAGTTTGTCTGTTTAGTTAACTAAAGAGACCCAGTCATTACACCTTTTTCTTGCGCCGGCTTTCGGAGTCAGGATCCCTCTAACAATTACACTATTAATATTCTACAACCGTACCCCAAGTTTAATATTCAAATTGGCTGCAGTTCAACCAAAGATCCAATTGCATTACTCGTAGGGTAGGGATGGTGTCAATTTCACCAACTCCACCCCTCCCATAAAAACCTAGCCGGATTGGTGATGTCATTACTATTTCTTGAAGATGGAAGCGCGGTTGTTCATTGATTGGCGCATTGGACTTCAGAATAAAAAAAACTCATATGTTCGATCTTGACGCGCAACATCTGTGTAGTGTCCCTAGCAAGACACTTCACCCCCAACTACCCGCGTGGGAGCTCGTTGACGCGAATCGGTGGTTCTCTCCGGGTACTCGGGTTTCCTCCACCCGTAAAATGTCTGACACCACATGATCCTGGCTGGTGAAGGTGATGTTAACACTTAATAAGCAATAAACATACATTTTATACCATGTTCACCTATGCTATTACCTGTGAACAGTCCGTATGTTAATTTTTAGCTTTTAACCCCACTACCGGTATAAAGCTTCTACTGCGGTCAAACAAATTGAACTATTTTTACTCCTGTAGTGAGGGCGATAATTTCGAGTTATCTCCCGTACTTTTTCACGCACGAAAGCGCACGTGGTCTTATTTATAATAATAATAATAATAATAACACATCGGCCGGCCGCTGATTTGTCGCGGTTCTCGTATGAGAAGGCTTTGGTTACCCATGTTCTACCAACTGCTTCCCTATTCCCGCGCTTCTTCTCTGCTCCCAACACTCGGAGACGAACTGCTTGATGACATCCCTTGCCCCATTCTTCCCAATCTCTCCGATTAGTATATTAACCCTCTCCTTTGAGTCGGCCCCTAACCACATGTCCTTCATTCTCCCATCCCGCTTCCCCTTTATAATTCTCCCATCCCACTTCCCTATTATAATTCTCCCATCCCACTTCCCCATTATAATTGTAATTGTCTCCAAGGAGGAGAGGTATTATTTGTCGCAAGGTCATAAATAGAGAAAAAAAGGCCACTTTTCAAAGTTAAATGGAAGCATTAAAACAATAACATATCCAAAATATGTTTATAGAACAAAGAAAATTAATTTTGCTTTAATCAAATCTATGTCCGTCCAAATTTTCTCATAGGGATTTAGTACATGTTTAGGACTTTGAAGTCACCCGCCTCAGTCTTTTCTAACAAATTAATAAGGTGATGTACTGGGATAAAAAGTGAAAAGTTTAAACAAAACTGGAACCATTAAAAACTAATTTTAACAAAACGTATTCGATACTATTTTTAAAAGTATGTTATAAAATATTTGACCATATGTCCGTCCATTATGTACAAAAATTAAATTTGTGGCAAATGAAAGTTTTTCAATTTTCTCTCACAGATCGCTACAGTAATTTAGATTGTCATCTTTACCACTGTTTATACGCATGCGCATTTAGGGGAGTAAGAATAGTCCAATGTGACGTTTTCAATGGAAATTCCACAACAAAAAACCTTCTCACTTCGCAATGTTTCATTCAAACGTACGACGTGTTCCGGGACTATCTACTACGTGCAATGTCTTATCAAGTTTAAAATACCTACAATTAAATATTTAAAATAAAATTTAAGAATTGTTAATAATAATTTGTCTGAGAAAGCAAGGTAACTTTGACGAAGTGTCCAGCTGTCAATCAAGCATTCAGGTGCAACCGGAAGTACTGCCCACCGTCGCAGACGTAAACAAAACAAACCCATGTGTTTGTGATAGAAAGTATCGGTTTTTTTCTCAATTTCAAGTGACAGTCATTTATTTATTAAGAGCATGGTATAAATAAAACAAATACAGTACGTGGAGAGTGGGCTGTAACTAAATCACCCGTCTAGTGGGGTTATCACCCAAGCTATAACTTTCAAATTGTGTACACATCGACAACAAACACAAGCAATGTTTCAGCCAATGGACCTCCGGGTTTAACCCGGAGGTCCATTGGCTGAAACTTTTCTTGTGCTGGTTATGCTTTGCAGCAAATTTGCAATTATTGCTTGAGTGGAATCTCCACTCTGCGGGTGATTTAGTGATAATACACTCTCCACATACTGTATATACTAGGGCCAGAAATCACATTTACACCACCCATAGGATAAGGGTTTAACCAATCGTCAGAGCCTCGTGGTTAAAACTCTTATCCTACTCGTTATTTAAATCTGATTACCGCCCCTAGTACCTATTTATTCTCTATCAATGTACATAATTTAGGGAGCGCGGTGGCTCAGTGGCAGACTGTTGGACTTCTGCTTGAGGTCCCGAGTTCGATCCCCACCAGGGACGACCCGCGTTGTGTCCTTGGGCAAGGTACTTTATCCCGGTTGCCTTCATGGAGACACGATGACGCCGTGTACTAAGGCGTACTGTACGCCGTTGGTGCACATGTCTTCAACCGCTGTAACCCTGCTTGAGCGGAGATTGAACAGAGTTAGAATGTTGGGGAGCTGACAGTTGCTCGTCGATGATCGGTGGTTCTCTCCGGGTACTCCGGCTTCATCCACCGTAAAACGATTAGCCATGCATTTGTACATAAGTATATTACCTTAAGCACCAATAAATAAATAAATAAATAAATAAATAAATAAATAAATAAATAAATAAATAAATAAATAAATAATTTCCGCCACAGTTGGCTGCCACAGCTCATGTTTTTTTTCATTTTAAGTTTTTTTCGAACAGATAAAAAGTCAATACTACGAAACAGTTTACTTAAATGCAACATCGGTGAGTTAATTATGACATTAATTACATTAATACATTATATAGAGGCAAATTAAGCTACAGTGTCATTGGCACGGTGACGTCTCACTCAGCCAACCTTTTTAAAAAACGAGTCGCATCCAGCCAACTTCTAACAGTTAATTAATAGCATCTACCCAACCTTTTTTCCTTCACACCTTCATAATTTAACGCTATGGTTTGTTCTCACATTTGTTAAGTCTGGTGGACTTCAATCAAATTAAGAGGGGGCGCGGTGGCTCAGTAGGTAGAGGTGCAGGCTGCAAGCCGAGAGGTCCTCGGTTCGAATCCCACCTGCGGCAACCGCGTTGTGTCCTTGGGCAAGACACTTCACCCCCACTGCCCGTGTGGGGGCACGATGACGCCGTGAACTAAGGCGTACTGCACGTCGATGGTACGCGCATGTCTTCAACCAATCTAACCCTGCCTGTGCTGCAGTGCGGAGTTATGATGTTGGGGAGCTGGCAGCTGCTCGTCGTTGCTCGGTGGTTCTCTCCGGGTACTCCGGCTTCCTCCACCCGTCAAACTGTCACGGTCATGATTAGCCATTGTGCATAAATATGTGACCTTAAACATCAATAAATAAATAAATAAAATTAAGTGTTTGCTTATTTTTTAGCATATCACAGCAGTCTGTATCGGGTGATCTATTCCCAAATGAATTTCACTTGTTGGTTTTGCTGAAGTTATCCAGTATATCTGGAGCCCAACATTACCCAAATGAGTCAGTAATCATGACTGCTGCGCAAATAAATGTTGAGTTTTTAGATAACGGTAGGGTGGATATTAATTAATTCGTGGAGGTTGCTGCTGTGTTACCTTTAGTGCCACTCGTGAAGGTGGGAGATGTTTGGCTAAATGCACTTGAAGATGCAGATGAACTTGTGACTGATGTTAGTCGTTTCATCGACCATGTTACGGAATACTGGGTGGTGGGCATCCCTCTCTCAAGATGGAACCATTATGAGAACGAGGGCCCGCGCACTACAAATAATGCAGAAGGGTGGCACAGTAAAGTGAAAAAATTATGCACAGCAGCACATCCAAACATTTATTCATTTGTCAAGATGTTGAAGGGTATACAGTCATCAAATGAAGCCAAGATCATGCAATTGGAAGCAGGGGGAAAACAAACGCGAAAACGAAGAAAGTACAGGACCATAGACAACCGCCTAACAGTTCTCAAATCTAGGTTAGTGAGAGGGGAATTGAATGTCATGCCGATCAAGCGTCGCAATTGTTAAAACTAGATTAATTTTTGTTACACATGTGTTTTCTTTTTTATTAATGGTATTTTTTATTATATCCTCTCAATTTTACTGAATATCGGCAATCATATCATTCATGTGGACTTCTATGTATCCTGTATATTCTGTGTCGGTATAACAAATTGAATTTCATATTGAGCAAAAGAAATATTCACATCCTGTGAATTTTTCTTTCGTTTGTAATCAAATTCAACAAAATCTTTTTGATACAGACTATACCTTCTTCCCTTAATTAATAGTAGCGTTCAGCCAACCTAACACCTCCCCGACTCCAGCTAGGAAAAATTAAAAGGTTGGCCGAGTGAGACTAAACCATTGACACTTTCATTGATTATTATAAATAAACCTGGCTGCATTTTTGTTTCAGAAAATACTCGAGATAGTGGAGAGAGAGTGATCGAAAACAACAATGTTGACACACTCCTTATGGAATGCCATTCCTTCCAGTATAATTGAACCACTTGGTATGTATTTGTGCTCGGGAGCGCAGTGGCTCAGTGGTAGACTGCTGGACTTTTATGCTAGAGGTCCCGGGTTCGATCCCCATCAGGGACGACCCGCGTTGTGTCCTTGGGCAAGCTACTTTATCCCGGTTGCCCACATGACGCCGTGTACTAAAGCATACTGCACGTCGATAGTGCACATGTATTTAATCGTTGTAGCCCTGCTTGAGCGGAGCTTGAACAGAATTAGAATGTTGAAGAGCTGACAGTTGCTCGTCGATGCTCGATGGTTCTCGCTGGGTACTCCCGCTTCCTCCACCCGTAACACTGTCACGGTCACGATTAGCCATTGTGCATAAGTATGTGACCTTAAACACCAATAAATAAATAATAAAGTACATAACTCGTCCCCTGGGTTCCAATGTGTTCTATGTGCCAGTAGGCACATAGAACACATTGGAACTCAGTGGACGAACTGTCGTATGGGAAATACACTTCGAGAACTTACTGTGTAATAAATGTATGTACTATCTACAGTACATACCTAGTGCGTACACAGACGAGGTGCAACAGATGTACCCCCTCCCCCTCGCCCTGCCACCCCACTAAAAGTAACTTAGTATCAAACAAGAACAGCGCCGTGTAAAACAAAAACGTAATGATAAGAATATAAGTCTGAAACTCGGCTCAGCTTTTTGGATGAATCGAAGGTTTCTCAAACTGAAGTTTGCTCAGCTGTTATTTATTGGTTCTCAGGGTACCAATACACAACAGTGAGGCCATTTAACAATACGTTAATCAATTGAATGATACGTGTGATGTATGGATGCTGTGTCTTTGTCCCTTGACTTTCCTAGCTGTCGAGGTGTGGTCTGGCCACTTTCGTGTTTCACCACGCGCCAACGAAGGGTTCTGAAAATCGTAAGCACGTGTCCAGTACGTGCGCCGCCACCGGTTGACTTGGTACTTAGCACTGATTTGAAGAATGAATCTCCCGCTTCATTCTTTCAGAGCAGTTGGAACGATTTAACCCCCAGGAGGTAACAACACACTAGGCCCTTGTTAAAAAGGCAATAACCAATGCAACTCAAAGTTCATATTCTTCCATCATCAATTGTGTCGATTCGGACTTCTGCGTTGTGTCCTTGGGTAAGGCACTTAACCCCGATTGTCCACATGGGGGCACGATGACGCCGTGCACTGAGGCGTACTGCTCGTCGATGGTGCGCATGTCGTCAACCAATCTAACCCTGCCTGTGATGCAGTGCGGAGTTACGATGTTGGGGAGCTGGCAGCTGCTCGTCATTGCTCGGTGGTTCTCTCCGGGTACTCCGGTTTCCTCCACCCGTACAAATGTCACCGATACGATATGACCTTGGCTGTCAAAGTGTCGTTAAACCTTAATAAATTAATTAATTAATTAATTAATTAATTAATTAATTAATTAATTAATTAATTGTGTCAACCCCACTTGCCCTGATTGCTTTTTGCATGAAGGGATCTCATCTTTCGAACCCATTATTTCTTCTTTCAAACTATTAATCGTTTAAACTGGTGTGACTTTAGCAAGAACAAATGTCTCATGTCCGTGCATAGAGAATGCTTTTTATTTTATTTAGACAAAAACGTCACGGAAAAGATAATGAAGGGGTTTTGATGTCAAGAAATCTGATTTGTTGGGATGGCAAGAAGACAACCTCTTCAGCTATGACATTTCCATACAGTGTACACTGACTTTCTAATTTATTTTGTTAATTGATATCCCACTTGTGAATGCCGCACAATAAAGTTTCAAGTTCCATCTGTACATGACGTTGTAAAACGACGTTTAACCATGTATGGATAAAGCAGGAGACGAAGGTAATGGAGAATTACTCAAAAGAGACCGAAGATCCATAAGAGGGAGGGGAGTAGCTTTTTCAGGGGAGGGGTGCATGGGTGTCGGAATAGAAACTGACGAGCTAGAACTTGGACCAAGTGCTCATCTGAGGGGTGATATAAAAAAAACTGCACCAGCTTTTGAGGAGTACATAGCTGAATCGTTTGGGGAGGTCGTTGTTCTTCAATGTTGGATCCAGGTCACTGAATTTGAGGGGGGGAATAGGGAATTGCGGGGAAAGAGTGTGCCAAATGTGTAACTTAGGATTAACGGTGACGCTGGAACATTTCATTTTAGAATGCCCCAAAGATTTGCCTAGTAGAACAAGACTCCTTTGAGAACTTTTGGAAAAATATGGAAAGAAAACATTAAGAATAAGTGGATGGGGAATGAGATCGGGAAAGCGCCAATTGGGGGAATAAGGAAGAAACAGGGTTTGACTGAATGCTAAGAGATTAGGAGGGAGAGTGGGGGAGGAATAACCCAACAGGGGACTAGGTCGATGTATTCTTCCTTGTTAGAGGAACGCGCCAACTAAGGGGAAGACGAAGAATTAACCATCTCCTACTACCGTTATCGTGACGTTTTAACGTCACGAAGAATCAGGTTCTGGCGACGTCAAACGCAATCGTTAACCCCTTGAACTCTGGTGGTATCTTCCATATCAATTCAATGACAGCAACAGGAAGAGTCCTTATTCATTATTTGGGGTAGACCAATTAATATTTTCAACGTGCAGCCTTGTGGCTGCACGTTGAAAATATTGATTGGTCTACCACACACATGCACTTAGCTTCCATCCCATTTAATGAAATTATGAAGAATCATGTTCCTGGACGAAAAAGCAGCCGCTCGGGTTCAAAGTCGGAGTACGTAATATTACGTACCCTAGTCGCAACGCGCGGCAGTTTTCGTACTTAATATTACGTACAGTAGTCGCAACGCACGGCAGTTTTCGTACGTAATATTACGTACCGTTGTCGCAACGCACGAAAATTTGCGTACGTAATATTACGTACCGTAGCCGCATTGCACTTCAGTTTTCGTACGTAATATTACGTCCCGTAGTCGCAATGCACGGCAGTTTTCGTACGTAATATTACGTACCGTAGTCGCAAAGGGTTAATATTATTACAACAGGATTGCTAAAACGAAAACTACAAACGTCGCAATTCAATCCGCTACAATGTAAATCGACGCGATAACCCCTCCCATCAATGACGTTTGACCACTGTCACAGCGTTGCAACTTTCATATCATGAAACATCAAAAGCTAACAAGGAAACTAACTAAATTATGGCGACAGGTGGACACTTTCTATTTTTGACCAATTAGCATTCAGAAAACCGGTCATATGGGGATCAGAGGAACCCAGACTCGGTTTGTGTACATAAAAACTCTTGTTAGCCCGAAAGAATCTTCTGCACCCATCAAGCAAACCAGGAGTTCGTAGATCACTAGGTACTCTGTCCGATGGTCTACGAAATTGAACTGCGTATTAGTAAGATGGGTCTTCACTCTTGTGTCGGCCCAACGTGTATTAAGTGGACAAATATATGAAGCTCTCAGACCACCAGTATAATTCTGTAAGGAGTTCGACGTTGGTATGGGCTGTTTGTTCGTGGAAATTTGCACGCAGCCTACCATTGATGTAACTAACGTGATGTCCTTTAACTCACAAAGATATACCGATATTCTTTCTGCCCCAGTTCTACATATTCCAATCAATAAGTATTTAATTCACCCTTTAAGAATAGGATATTAACACAATTTGTGAATCTATGTGGCGTAATCATAAAACTAAGGCTGCTCTTTATTTATTTATTTATTTATTTATTTATTTATTTATTTATTTATTTATTTATTTACTTATTTATTTATTCATTTATTGTGGTTAACGACACTTTCGATAGCCATGGTCACCTCATGTTGGACAGTTTTACGGGGGGAGAAAGCTGGAGTACCCAGAGAGAACTACCGAGCAGCGGTGAGCAACTGTCAGACTTCGCAACGTGCAAAAAACTAAAACTACGGCTGTGGTGTGTCGTCATTTTTACTGGTAATGTCAACAAACATTCGGTCAAATCGAGTCTCGACTGAGACACATTTGTAGTGTTGAGACAAAGAAAGTGAATGTTTATTGATTTTTTTTCACTTTTAATCGGATGGAAAATTTTAGTTGGTCGGAAAAGCGACCCATAGGGTCGCTTTTTCGATCAACTCAAATTTTCCAGCCGATTAAATCTAAAGATAGGCGATTGACTATTTCAGAGCTACACTGCAAAAAATAGAGGTTCTTTTTAGAACCAAAACTGGTTCTATCTTGTCCCTGAGATGGAACCAGTTTAGTTTAAACAGTATTTATTTCAAATCAAATACATTTACCAAGATTAGTATTCAATTTTAACAGAATAATACATGAACTGAAGTAGATTCAGCAGTAAACTTAGAGCTTATTCAACGCAGTCGCCAAACATTTTGAAACAAAGCGAATATAAATACCTGGTATATTGGTTCTATACAGAACCATAACTGGTTCGATATGCCAACTGTTCATATCTCCTTTGCTTAATAATGATTTGAGACAACCTCGTATAAGCTCTAAACTTACGGATGAAACCCCCTCAATTTATGTTTAATTCTGTTAATATTTAATGTTAATCTTTATAAATTTATTTGATTTGAAATAAATACTGTTTAAACAGAACTGGTTCCATTTGAGGGACAAGATCAGAACCAGTTTGGGTTCTAAAAAGAATCTATATTTTTTGCAGTGTTGACTGGTTCCAGTCCATCACAGCGTCGAGTTTCTTATACAAGTAGACTGGTGTCTTCCGACCTTGCACATATATGTTCACGTGCTGGGTTTTTGAATATAAGTCTGTCTCAGCGTACTTCATAATCATTGATTCTCACCATTTCTGTTCTAGGTAATCACCGGCTTTGGCGTTGTTGATTGATATTTTAAACATAGCTGTTGAACGACGTCATACTTTGTTGAACATAATTATTATCTCTACGTTTTGGGATGTTTTTAATTTTAAAATTTCATATCGTTTATTGTTTCGTTGGTTAATAGAACAGGATTGCATTGGCCTAGATGCACTGGATTTTCATCATCGTTATAACCCAGAACACGCCATAAAACACCAATTAAAAACAAAACAGACAAGCCCACAACAGAATGTTTGGCGATTGTCAGAACTACCCACGAAAAGTCTTGTTTTGCGTTCCTTTGTCATCCGTTGTAGGGCGCCAGTTTTGTTCGTATCAGTATTGGTAAGAACAGGAAAGCTGTTGGTATTAAAAGATCCAGGCCACCAGCTTCGATAGACTGTTAGCAGCCCTAGAAATGGGACTGAGGAAATGAACTATTGTTTTCCCTCGTATCAATGTTAGACAAGTGCAGCTAAGGAGTTGTAATTTTGATTGTGATCTGATCAAAAAGTACATATTTTCTTTTTTCATTTTTTATCACACGAAATGATAAAAAACAGAAAAGGTGAAGGGCATTTCGTCTCCTGAGTTCCAATGTGTTCTATGTGCCAGAAGGCACATAGAACACATTGTAACTCGGGGGACGATTTGCTGAATCGAATACTAAAAAAATGGGAGCTTTGAAGTCTTTCAAATTGTTCTAATACTTGAACCTCATTTTTATTCTGATACAAGTTTTACACTTTCTGCCAAAAACATTTAGACATAAGTTTCGCCAACCACCAACCGAGGTTTCTCATAAAAATCTAGGTTCAATTTAAATATTATCACAATTCCCAAACTTATTTGTCCCGTGGAATTCAGGTGTGAGAACAGGCTCGTAACCAGGAAATCTGTTGGGAGATTCACTAAGTGACGATTGACAATTTTGGAAAAAAGTGAATATCAAACAGAGCTCTGTGGTAGCATCTGGGAAAATATTATGTGAAATTTATGCTCCAAAATATAAAAGCTTTCGCACGGTTGTATGTGAAAAATTACATACAATACGGATCGATAAAGTTGATGGGTATATTTTATTTTCCAGATATATATTATACCTATATATGTAATTCTGGCAGAAATTAAAAAGCGTTAAGCACGGTACGTTCGGTGTAACATACAGGGCCTGTAAAATCGCAATTCAATCCGCTAAAATGTCAATCAACGCGACTCTTTTGTTTGATTTGGCTCTTCTTCGGTGCCTACGATCTGTTCTTCCAGTTCGTGAGGCAAGCTTACTTATTTCTTCATCATCTTCCTAATTAGCCTAGGGGTCCGGCTGGAGATGGAACTGGAGAGAGAGGCGTCTGATGTATCTGTGGTGTCTGCTGGCGGTTTTTCCGGCGGGCTAGAGGCATGGATTTCCATCTCCTCTTCCTTCTCTTTGTGGGATTCTTCTGCTTTCTTTTTCTTCCAGTCCTCTGAGCGCTTGGCATCCCGGCGCATTGAGGACGGGCTTTTCTTCTTTTTCTTCTTCTTGATTTTCTCTGCGTTCTCCTGGTGTGGACCAGAGCCCGTCTGGGCAAGGGTGCTACCACTCCCCAGAGAGGCCGGTGGTCTGGATGTAGGCTTCTTTGGTTTCCTTGTTGGAGCCATTCCAGGTGGTATTGGAAAGTCCAATATCACCTGGCAGGTTGCACCAGAAACATGGATGGTCCAGTTTCTGGTATTACCCACATTCAGACATGTTAACATGTCCAATAGCTTTTGCGGTAGGTTCATTTTGCTGTGGTTAGTGGTGCTTATGGAGAATCCAGTTGAGCGCCCGAACTGCGAATCAATAATGTAATCATGGTGACCAATGAGCATTCAGCAAATCGGTTATATGGAGATCAGAGATACTCAAACACCCTGTTTGTGTATTTATGTATAGCGCTCGGAAGAATCTTCTGAACCAGGTTCTGTGAACCGTCTAGGCACTCTAATATTTTTTACAGCCGAGGCTATAAAAAGTATCAGCGTATTGTCCAGGTGTTTCACATAAACTACATGCAAACGAAAACATTTATGTTTTTAAACAACTTCCCCCGATGCATCGAACTCTCTGTGGCTAAGCCACAGAGAGTACGATGTATTGGGGTAAGTAAGGTCACCCATCTCATCAACGTTTTAAAAGACAACACCTCAAATGGAATTCCCTTTCGTGTGTAGGAGCGCACCTCCTACCTACACCCGGGAGAACGTTATTGGTATTCAGCATACAAAATTACTTCAGTTTCTGAGATCACCAGTGCAAAAGCTTGGAAAAATGTGGTAGGAATACAATTTTAAATCTTACAATTACATATGATTATACAAACAGCTGACCAATACTGAAAAACCTTTGTCTATTGCAATGCTGATACATGTTACACTCTGCTTTTGTTGTTTCTGTTTTGTTTTTTTTTTTGGATTTTGTGAGATTTACGGTGTCAATGTAACATATAACATTCTAGGGCGGCGTAGAAGCGACATGTGAAGTTTAGTTACTAAATTGAATATTCAATTCACTAAATTGAAAAAAGCAGTCTTGTAATAAATTGAATAAACAGTCTCGTAATAAATTGAATAAACAGTCTTGTAATAAATTGAATATTCAATTTAGTAAATTGAATATTCAATTTAGTAACTAAACATCACATGTCGCTACTACGCTACACTAAATTGAATATTCAATTTATTACAAGACTGTTTATTCAATTTATTACGAGACTGTTTATTCAATTTATTACAAGACTGTTTTTTTCAATTTAGTAAATTGAATATTCAATTTAGTAAATTGAATATTTAATTTATTACAGGACTGTTTATTCAATTTATTCGGAAACTGCTTATTCAATTTATTACAAGACTGTTTTTTTCAATTTAGTAAATTGAATATTCAATTTATTACAAGACTGTTTTTTCAATTCATTACGAGACTGTTTATTCAATTTATTACAAGACGGTTTATTCAATTTACTAAATTGTATATACAATTTAATAAATCGAATATTCAATTTATTACAAGACTGTTTATTCAATTTATTACAAGATTGTTTTTTTCAATTTATTACAAGACTGTTTTTTCAATTTAGTAAATTGAATATTCAACTTATTACAAGACTGTTTTTTTTTCAATTTATTACGAGACTGTTTATTCAATTTATTTCAAGATTGTTTTTTCAATTTAGTAAATTGAATATTCAATTTAGTAAATTGAATATTCAATTTAGTAACTAAACATCACATGTCGCTTCTACGCCGCCGTAACATTCTCTATTGAATAAATATTGTTTAAACTAAAATTTTTACAACTGTATTTTCCTGAATTGTATATTCTACAAGTGAATATAAATGACGGAAATGAATCATTAGCATTTTTTTGCCACATCTTTGAAAATGCTAACGATTCATTTCAATTAATTATTTCCATAACTAGAAAATACAATTCTAAAAAAATACAACTGTAAAAGTTTTTATAGTATTGGGCCCTGTTACACTCAACAACTAGGATTCAGTGCGCTGTATTCCACTTCCGCAATCTATAAATAACGAAACATGTATACCCCAGACCTGTTTACTAGATTTTGTCATATGAACACACTGTTGGAGGCACACTCTCTGAAACCTGTCCAACGCCGTAACACATAACAGTGCCATCTGAGCTCAATGCAATAAACTCCTGAAATGAACCAAGCACAATTTGAGCACAACCGCCTTGGTCCTAAAAATTAAACTCGTAAAACTCACCAAGATGATTTATATTGTGGGGCGGAGGCTTTTTAGCATTCGCACTTTTTTAGCTGTTGTCATTTTTTAGGAGCAATAAAATGAAGGTGGGGTTCAACTTCTATAATAAAGTTCCTGCACGCTCGTAATAGATGGAAGTAAACAAAAGGTCATGTTAGAGCCTCCAACTTAATAATTATAACCTGTGGTGTTCTGTGTACCTGCAACTAAATACATCTCCAAGTCCACTTTGCTTTGTTTGCCTCGTGTCACTCTTTGAGTGAAATTGTCCACGTAAAGTAACGTGTGAGTGGAATGTTAAAAACAATTATGCCCTACCGTTCGTTATTTAAATTGTACGATTTTTTTTTAAACAAGAACACACACACCCTCCCTCCGCCCACCAACACACACACGCACACATAATTCCACCAGGCATTGTCCTGGGACAGGGCCATTGGAGTGAAAACTGTAAAGTTTTTCAGAAGGTGGCCCGGATGAGAGTCGATCCCGGGTCTACGCCACCCAATGCCATAAATGCTCTGCCACATTACTAACTGGACTAATGGCACCCCATAACTATTGCCGTAGATCCGGGATCGACTCCCTTCAACGTCATCTTCCGAAAACCTGTACAGTTTTCAGTCCAGGGGCGCGGTTCCAGGACATTGTTTGGTGGAATTCCTGCCTGGCATGATTAAATTCAAGCAGTTGCATCTTCACAGATCTTCCCTTCATTTAGATCCGCGTGTTTAACCCTTTTCCTAACATGAAAAGCAGACGACACTCGCAAAAAAAATTCTTGAATAACTAATGTTTTTCATTTTTTGTCTCAAAAACATAGGTTATGACCCCTCATTGGAACGAGCTCGACGAGCTCGTTCCAAAGAGGGGTCATAACCTATGTTTTTGAGACAAAAAATTAAAAAATAATGAAAATTAATAAAACTCGTTTTTCAATCTATATACTCACATTTCTATCAGGAGCAGAAGCCATCCATCTAGTGCAATCACACAATGATTATATCCATGCATATAATGTATCTATATAGATTTCATCAATGTAAAATTATTTCCGATGTCACATGAAACAGATACGCGCATGACGGTAAGTCCAATCGCTTAGTGCCGTTAAAAATCACCAACAAAGCTGATTATAAAAAAACACTATTGATAAAACAAGGAACCCAGTAGCTCTCCGTAAATGTTCCCTGTGTTTGTGTGCTATGAATGCATAAAAAGTTTGCCCGCCAGCGCAGTTATTGTGTATGCGATATGGTATAAAATACACTATAAAACACGAGAACGCTTTAGTTTTAATTGGATCGATCCGGTCCGCTATCGCGTCTTCATTCCCACTTGACCTGGAGAATCTTGTCAACCCATGTCTCTACTGTTGAGCTGTGATCTTATCAAACTGTCGTCTGCTTCCCATCTACAAATAAAAGAGGGAGAAAATTATAATGTGACAGAACGTACCTACATGTCAAATCAATGAAGTTCATAATATTGATGTTCGTGAAACTATAATAAAACTAAACAAAAGGAGTCTTGATTTCTAGAAAAAAAGGTGAGGACCGAAACGTACAGGCAGCCAGGGGAGTTCGGTTCTAGTCCCAGTGCAGATATTTGAACCATCCAACTCCTCTACTCTCTGAGTTTTGTTCGTTGACACTTTGCGCACTGATAGCAAAAGATCAAAAATTCAAGTTGCAATTTTTCCCATAATGCAAGAAGGACTTAACTAACCAAATCAGTATTTGTTAACAGAGATCATTGGGCTCTGTCAAACAAAACTGAGTTATTTAAATCCCAAGTTGCAGAATGATGAAAATTTGTAAATTGACATTTTGATATTTCGACATCAGTGTTCAGAGAGTTAAAACGTAGAGAAGTAGATTTCATCCATTCGGTGTGGCCGGAGAGAGGGTGGGGAGGGGCTTGGGTAGTGACACTGGGGCCCGGAACTTTAGTGGGGCCCGGGCTTGATTCTTGGATCAGGCCTGGGACTCCCAAAGTTCTGACTCCTGTGCCAAGCGTTTGGTCTCCCAATGCCCGAGCCAGAATCAGCAAGATAAGTTGCCCGTCATATTGGAATACTAGTTCCCACTCATGTAAAGACGGAATGGGAGTGACTGGTGGAGATTTTCAATCTGTTAACCCTTTATTTAACACGAAAAGCAGACGACACTTGCAAACAAAATTATTGAATATCTATTATTTTCATTTTTTGCGCCAAAAACATAGCTTATGTTCCCTCATTGGAACGAGATCGTTCCAATGAGGGGATCATATGCTATGTTTTTCAGGCAAAAAAATGAAAATCGAATGGCAATTTTTAGTGAATAGCCCTGGCCGGTTTTGGACGTAAGGTTAGATACCGGGTTAATAGACTCTTACCTACATACAGCAGACCCGGTGTCATCACTTCAAGAATTCTTGACTTCAAGAACTTCGTCATGTGCATCAGTATCCCGACACTTTCGAAAGTGGGTCCGTCACAGAATTAATCCAGGGGCTCGAATTTCTTCTCCCGGGTCCTGAGTAGGGTGACCAGATGATTTTGGTTTGACGATAAAACTGAATTTGTCAACGGAAGAGTTAAAAAAAATAAGCATTCCACGAACTTACCACAGATCCTATCAACTGTTGGTGTGCAACATATAACGTGACTTTAATTTTGATTATCATAAATCATTTTCGTCTTGTTTATAGATTACAGTGTACTCAAAGGCAAATTTACACAGCTTCTTGGTGGAGGTCGGCACGTGCTTCCAAATTATAAAATATCATCAGCAGACGCAATATTCACTGGAATCTCCATAGTAATTGCTGATTATATGCAGCCGATGGGAGATTTATGCTGGTCTTGTTCGAGAATATTTCTCATAAATTGGTGGCAATGATCGAAATTACTCTCATTTCCTTGTACGGGTCTTTACACAATAGATGTGATGCGAGTGTTCCAAGTGTGGAGAAAAATAGAATACACCCATAGTAGCTTGGTGTACCAAATGTTCACCACTCGTGGTGAAGTGGTGTTGACCGCGAGCCTTTGGCGCGCGGTTAACACCACTTCACCACGAGTGGTGAACATTTGGTACACCAAGCTACTTTTGGTATATTTTATTTATACCATGATCGTCAGATTATTAAGAGTCGGTATTGTTTTTTTTTCTCGATTTTACTGAGCAGCAGACGTACAAACGTGCGAATCTGTTTTTGTTTTTGTTTACATGAGCACCGGAGGGCGGTACTTCCGCTGTCAATTTTTTCACCGAAATGGAATGGAAAAAGAAACGGGCAAATCATGGTTCCTTTTTTATTTTAATAACAAAATAACATACTATTTCGAGTTATGAATGCTTTGTTAACATGAGACAACGAACGTTTGTTCATTGTTGGTATCTTATGAGGTAAACTCATTTAAAAACGTAATAAATAATTGCAGCTTTCATTTCCCCCTGCGCGAGGCGACAAGCGATAAATTTAGATAAGTTTGCATTCAAGTCGAGGTCACCAATGTCAACTTGGATGTAGTTCACTGTAGGTGTAAATTTTAACTATTGAAATCTCATTGCTGGCATGTTCACCACCGTTGGTGTGCAAAGCTAAAATTCATGCCATATGCTTTTTATGTAGTAGAATATGTAATCGTGGTAGAGTAAACAATAAATAACGATTTTTCTTTTCACTGTATAATTTCGATACAATGTTTGGCTCTGATATTTCCATTTATATCATGATTACCTATTCTATTATATATGAAAAGCCAATGACATAAATTTTAGCTTTACACACTAACCGCGATGAACACGCCAGTAATGGGATTTCAAAAGTAAAAATTTACACCTACAATAGAACTACATCCCCGTTGACCTTTGGTGAAGTCGACCTGAATGCAAACTTGTCTAAATTTATCGCACGTCACCTCGCGAAGAGTGAAATGGAAATGGCAATTATTTATTACGTTTTTAAATGGGTTTACCCCATAAGATGCCAAAAATTAACAAACATGTATTGTCTCATGTTAATAAAGCATGCATAACTCGAACACGCATACCAAGTTTCAAAGCAATTTATTCATAAATGTGCCCTATATAGCTTGCCAAATGAATGTTTTGGTGCACAAATGCATCAAGTTCAAAGACCGTTGCTACGGCAATAGGGTTTTTTATGAACTTGAACCAAGTTTCAAAGCAATCTCTTCATAAATGTGCCCTGTAGGGCATGCCAAAGGAACATGTTGATGCACAAATGCACTAATTGTAAAGGTCATTGCAGACGGCCACATTTTTTGACGGAAATGGAAAAAAATCGATACCTCACATGTAGAGGCAAGTTTCGAACTGATCCATTCATAAATCCACCCTGCAGTGCTTGGCAAAGGAAAATGTTGATGCGCAAATGCAATGAGTTCAAAGGTCCTTGCTAACGGCAATATTTTTCGAGAGAAATAAAAGAAAATCAAAGCTCACATCTAGAGGTCACTCGAAACAAGCACCCCTTGTTTCAAAGCGATCTAAACCTAACCTTTCGCTCTCTGTCTCTCTCTGTCTCTCCCTCTGTCTCTCTGTCTCTGTCTCTCTCTGTCTCTCTGTCTGTCTCTGTCTCTGTCTGTCTGTCTGTCTGTCTGTCTGTCTGTCTGTCTGTCTGTCTGTCTGTCTGTCTGTCTGTCTGTCTGTCTCTCTCTCTCTCTCTCTCTCTCTCTCTCCCTGGACGGTTTTACCGTAACTGTGGGGACATCAGCCTCAGACCTGCACTGTGGGGACCAAAAATTGTTGTGAGCTTTTTCAATGAATTAACACCGGATTAGGTTAAATTTGACCATAATTAACCTTATCTAACCAAAAGAAGTTGTATTTAACCACTTTTAGAAAAGTGAGAGAAAAGTGAGAGAAACGTTGCGAGGACATCTGAGAGAAGCGCTGTGGGGACATCTGAGAGATGCGCTGTGGGGACATTTGTTAATAATTACCGAGGCAATAGTATTTGGTCACCTTACACACTATACGTGTTTACTTTAGTTCCGATACCCACCAACAAGGAAATAAACAAGATAGCAGGGGTGGTCTGGCCCCTCCCAACCAGCACGGGGAATTTTTCGGTAAATAGTGAGAGAAACACTGTGGGGACAACTGAGAGAAGCACTGCGGGGACATTTGTTAATAATTACCGAGACAACAGTATTTGATTACCGTACACACTATAAGTGTATACTTAAGTCCCGACGCCCACCCACAAACTCACAAACAATATGGCAGGGGCGGTCTGACCCCCCCCCCCCCCCCCCCCCCAAACCCATACGGGGAATCTTTCGGTAAAAAAGTCAACTTCCAATGCATGAAGACACTTACCGGGCGCAAATTGTCAAGCCGGGAAAGGTTTTTAGAAAAGAAGAACCGCGATGATTCAATCTAAAATTAGTGGCATCTATATGATTTTAAGCCCTTTCGGATGAAAATATGTCGACTAATTCTGAGCTATCATGCACAATTGGTCTGAGGAGCCCTCAACTATGGGTGACCCACACCCAATATGGATCGACCCACCCTTAGTACTGGGTCGGTCAGTTCCTAACCCTATGCGGTCCTACCCTCAAAACAGGATGACCAACAGTCAGCAATAGGCTAGTTCACACTCAGAGTCGTCGACCATGAGCCGGCTGATCCCAAGACTAGGCCGACTATCCCTCATGGGCAGGCCACTAACATCCCCCTCTCCCTAATCCTCAACTATTGGCTATCTAACACCTGGTCAAAATGAAACTGGAGTTCACATCGACCAACAAATTTGAGGTCGCCAGACCCGCGTGTGGCCAAGTAATGGCAAAGGTCCGATGCACTACACTGGTAAGATCTCCTTACGAAACGTCGTCTGTAATTTTATCTGAGAATTTTCTTCTGAATGGGGCACTGGACTATCTGGAAATCTCCCAGACTTAGGCCAGAATGTCCCTCCAAGATAGGGTGTGGTGGGTGAACAGCGAGGTAATCCCCCACCCCCACCCCCAGCAAAAAAAAACCCAAAACAAATGGTCGAAGATTTTCTGATTTGCTTTTTTTCAAGAAATGTCGACAAACTTGGTATGCAGGATTTGGCTTTACATGTTAGTTGTACTGGTGAGTCTGAACATTTCATTTTGACCACTCCACCAAAACACAAACACACACAAAACACATAAAAAATTCTTATCCCCCCCACCCCACCCCTGCGCCACTCAGTTTCAATGCAATTTCGGATTTTATGTATCCATCACATACCGTAAAACAAGCAACAACCATAAACTGGATATCCCAGAAAAACTCGCAAAACAATCCCAAAAAGGAAATAAAATAGGACACAAAATGAACAAATTAAATATTGAGCAAACCTTGTAGGCTGGAGTAGAGTTACACCCGTGCTCTTCCCGATATATGTAATGGCTAGCAAAGTTCAAATCACAGTTTTACATATGCTCTACTAATTTTATCAGTTGACTTTCCCAGGGAAGGTGGAAAGAATAGAAAACATGCAGTCCCACCCTGTATACTCCCCCCTGTCTTCAAGGTTTGCTGCAATCGGCCAAGTGATCAGTAAAAATTTCGAATTTTTTAAAATCTAGGGGTTGGGGGCATCAGAAAAAGGGGTATGACTAATCACAAAAACGGACAAAAGTCGATCGAAATGGAACCGAAATGGGACCGAAACGGACCTTTGTTATATGACAAAGACGTAATTTTGGGAGTTATTACGGTTTATTTCTTGTCCGACAGGAAGGAATGGCTGCCAGAGGCCAGTGGTACCATGTATTAGCGGTCAGACTGAGGTGGAACCGACACCATTAATTGGCCAAAGACGTGGGTAAATAATATAACAATGGCATGATTATATGATTATGGAATGGGGGGGGGGGGGCTGACTAACAGCCCGAGGCGAAATTGAAGAACGTTATTACGCCAGACAGTTATTAATCATTCGGGGGAGGGGGGTTAGAGTTAATAAACCGTGCCACACGGCAACATCCTCTTATCACATCCAGTACGTCGCAGTTAGGCGTTATGGAGTTCTGCCGGACTGGAAGAATCACGTTACTGGACTTGAAACTTCCTGCAAGGTGGCAATGATTACTAATATAACAAACCGAATGGCCACTCATGGGAGTAATGGGGGAGGGGGGGGGGGGGCTCTACGGGCTTCACACGGACACGTAAAAGTGATCCAGATTAAGTGAGAAACGTCGGTGAAATGGACATGGGTCATATATGCTCAAAGAAAAGAAACAAGAGTTACACATGATGAAAATAAGGACACTAAAATACTTTCACATTTCAACATTTTGCCTCATCTTGTATCTCAAATATACAGCACTCGGAAAAAAAAATATATATACAGCACTAAAAATAGCTATTTATTATTAGTTATTTATTAGGTTTTTAATGACACTTTCGATAGCCCGGATCACCTCATTTTAGGCAGTTATATGTGTAGAGGAGTCCGAAGTTCCCGGAAGGAACCACCGAGCAACGGCACGCAACTACCAAACTCCCAACGTACTAATTCCACACAAGCAGGGTTAGCACTGGTTGAGCAGAAGTGCACAATCGATGTGCTGTTCGCCTGAGTACACAGCGTCACTGTGTCTGCCCCTACAAGGGCAATCAACTTGCCCAAGGACACAACGCAACTGTCCCAACAAAACAGTCAACTGAACATTTTTTTCAGTTTGGAACGAGATATGCTTAACGGCTAAAAGCGATAAGACAAAAAAAAAGAAAAAAAAAAGAAGAAATTCGAAATACGAAAAGAAAAAGAGGAAGAAGAAAGATGGCGGCCAAATATGGGACCATTTTTTTGATCTGCGGGTTTCATCGTTCGAAAGCCAATACCGAAATTTTTTGTCCGATGCCAATGGGATTCGCAGCGGCAGTTCAATTTCGAACGCTTCCACAAGCATGTACCGCTGTCAATGCGTTCCTATATTAATTTCCTCTCCAACAAACGCATCCAGTGCAAATAAAGTATCGGATCCTAGATTCGTTGCCGTAACCGCAAACATGTGCGCCCAGCTTCACTTACAAGCCACGCAGCATGTTCTAGTTTTGAATTTGACTCTCAAAAGTTCTCAGATTCGCTCTCAGGGCCTCGATTTTTTCTTAAAAACATTTCCGGGGGAGTTTCCCGGATCATGAGCTAGGATTCTCAGACAGAGAGCCTGGACAATGTCCTTGGAAACGACGTGACATGCTATAGGTATGTCCCGAGTGCCGAGTTGGGGTGAGTCTTAGCGAGGGTGTCTCACTCCTAAGAGTGGGATATGGGGAGGGGGCTTCTCCGGATTTTTAATTTTTTTTATTATTATTATTTTTTTTGGGGTGGGGGGGGGGGATAAAGAGTGATTCTGGGGAAACATTTACTTCCGACTGGTGGTACTTTTCTGTTCCGGAAAGACATGGAACTTGCGGTGTGGACAGACGTGCTTATGCTTGTATCGTTCTCTCGAGGAACAGATTCTCAAATGGGTCATAAATTTACAAATATCAAGAGATACAGCCACAAGTTACCCAGGCTCGAAAGGCCTTATTTGGTGTCGGTGACTGTCACCAAATATCTGCATGCCTGCATTTTAACCCAGTGTACCTTATAAATGATTTACATACCAAGTGTGAAAACCCGTTCATTACTCAAGTTATCACACGGAAAACAAAATAAGTTTGCATGGATGCTAGGACAGATGGAGAGATGGACAAACCATTTACACATACATGATCGGTTTTCCAAATCATGACAATAGCCCATATTGACTTCCGAGCAGTATTTGTGCTTCAGTCCCTAACGAATCATGTTGAACGTTCCCAATTTGATTTTGCGGCAACGCGTTTGTAACGTGATTGATAGGTGAATATTGCTAAATGTGGTTTGAATTGGGGGCCGGGTGAGATTGGGGAGGCGGTCTGTTCCTCGTAAACACCCCATGGTCTGCCACTGTCCAAACCTCAGACGGCATATATGGGGCCCCTTGCTTAAGTATGTCCGGGGTCCTCAGACAGTCTTGGGCCGCAACTGTCTCATCGACATATACGCAGGTAAAAAATGTTTCATTTTTCATCTTCCGAACTCCATCCATCCAACCATCCGTTTCGGCTCGTTCCGGTCCGTTTAGATTCCGATCAGACCTGCTCACGTTTAAACGTTCTATGTCTCAGAAGCACATGTTAACAGTTCCCAAGCTTGGTCGGAAATCTACTTCTCTCTTTGTGATTATTTGATGGAGGGAAACTGGACCGTCATCAAACAACACGGGGCAACGTCGTAAAGGGATAGAGAATATAAGTGAGTGAACCCCAAATAAAACATCTTTCAACCTACGGTCAACTCGCAAACCTTGCAATCCCCTCTGGTAAACTCGCCCAAGGCCCTGAATGTTGAAAGGTATTGCACGGTCGCTCCTCAAAAATAGCACAGACTTGGCAACTTCGTCACTTTTATTCGCTACTTTTATTTGATCATTAAATCAAGAAGAGAAGAGCTCTAACCGCGACCTTCCCATTTTACTGTCTTTGCCTTGGATGTCGACTACGCACTCCGTAGTCGAAAAATACAAGGCCATGGGCATAAACACATTTGAATGTTTAACTTCATGTTCCAATGGACTGGTGGCTCTTGGGCAGTTTTTCTTGACGTTCGTCTTTCTGCTGCAGTCGTTCCACTGCAGCGGCGGGAAAACCTTTACTAGCTTCTTGTTCAAGGTGAATCCCACTACTAGTTCCTGGCTCGGACTTGGAATATTTACTCACATTGTGTGTGTAGGTTAGGTGCAGTATATTGACAGCCCATTTGTGTGTGTCAATCGTGCCAAGTTGAAAAGAGGTCGACGTCTCATGGCAAATGCGGCCCTTGTAAAATCACCATAATATCACAAATCCAACTTGTACCTAGTTTGATGTGAATCCCATTACTAATTCCAAGTTACTTGTTCGAACTTAGAATCTTGACCTATAAATATCTTTAGGTGTGGTGTTGTATAGCCAAAAAACCCATGAGTGCATCGGTTGAGCGCAGTCGAACAGGGGCCAGCGTGGACATAGTCTGAGCCTCTCGTAAGCAGCCATATATGGCGTGCGTCAAGACAAAAACGTTTCTCGTAAAATCGCGATCATGTCATAAAACCAAACAGTTGAATGTGAATGCCACTATTAGTTCCCATTTGGTAAGACCCTCAATCGAATTGACAGGTTACTACCAAATAATAATAGCCGGATAATTCTATCATAAATGTGTTCTTATTTCAGTTACTAGAATCAATTTTGTGCCCCCTCCCATGGCTTCATTTTCTAATTTTTTTTTCGGTAGTAATTTTCCAACTGGGGGAGGGACCTTTTGGAATTCACTACCCTACACCCCTCCAATCGGAAACCTCTAGCCACGTCCCTGTCCGTCTGAGGTCAACCGCGTGACTTTCGTGGCACGGTAATAAACGCGTTCCATATTTTCATGTAGCTGCCGTTACAGTGCAGTAAGGAAAGTTGTACCCAGTAATAGTCAGGAACTTCAGCTAAAATACTACACCAAATCCACAGTTGGTGTACAATGGCTCAGAGATATGGACGTTGGTCTCCAGATTACTAGGCGGGGTTGCCAAGGTTTAGACTCCAGGCGGAGAACTAGAAACCAACATTGCCAATTCCGCCAAAAGATTGTCAATCGAAATCCACCAACAATGTTGAGAAAAAATAAAGTTATAAAACCAACTCTCCGATTGAGAGAAGAGCATGACCTTGTCACAAAACGGTAAGGAATGATGGTTCCATAGGGAGAAGCCAATCATACCAAGGTGGGGGGGGGGGGGGGGTGGGGGTGGATGGTGTGTTAAAGGAACGGATTATCCAGCCGAGTTAAAAGGTCTATCCACCTATTTAGAAACCCGATTTTGTTGCGATTAGTGATTGTGTGGTAATCCACTCCCATCAGTAAACTTTGGTTATCATGGTAAAAATAAGAGTGTGTCTGCCTTGCATTTTCCTCGATTCGTAAATAAATCATTCCTAGAACAATGGTTCATCCGAACTCAGTGGACATTCTTCGTTCGGGAAAACGAGTAACAAGTGCGCACTTGGAGCTTTTCTTCGCGGTATTTTATGGCTGAATGTCATGTGTTCGAGTATTTTACCAATGATATAATTTGATTTTGGTTGATTAATGCCCAAAGAATATCCCGGCTGTTGTACATCTTGCTGAACATATTACCTATGAGCAGGTTGATGTTATTTTTAACAACTTCATGACGATTGTACGAATCCCGATCTATCCTACAAAGCATTTTAAAAGAGAAAGATTCATTACCTACTTACAAAGCCTGACCATGTTCCCGACGACTACGATTAAGAATAGAGATTCGAATGGATGGCTCGAAAGGTGGCCTGGGGATGGCAAGTGTCGAAAATGACAGTGCGGTTTTGCGAGATAGTCCTTGGTGGTATAGAACGGTATAGTATAGTACACCTCTAGGTCCAATCTAAATCCTGGTTAACCTATTGCGAACTCTATGTGTGTGTGTGTGTGGGGGGGGGGGGGGGTCCTAAAGCATGTGGCAGTACAGGATGTACGCTCTGTACCATTGTAGTGCACATGTTAACCCTTAATACTATTCATCCACTTAATGCTTCATATTAACCTATGACTGTTGTTGGTGGTACATAATGCTAGATCAAGCGGTATTGTGGGGTGGGTTAATGCCTGGGGGGTTATAATGGTGGCAATATAGTATGGACGGCAAAATACCAATGTAGGTCACCTAATGCGTTATATTATCTTATAACTGGTATAAATAGTACGTAATGCTGGGTCAAGCAGTGTTGTGGGAAGTGGTAATCTAGAACGGTAGTATAGTATGGTCGATACACTCCTGTAGGGTCCATTGTAACCCCTGGTACTATTATCCAATCAATCGTACTGTTTTATTAAATGATTGGTATAGGTTAGAACGTTATGACAGGTCAAGTGGTATTGTGGGAGTGGGGTCAAATGCATGGGTAGTTCAGAACGGTAATTTATCGTGGGCTGCATATACCCCTGAAGGTCTCCTGTTAGCCCTTGTTACTACATTTTTTCTTTTTTTATTAGGGTTTAACGACATATTAACAGCCAGGGTCATATCATGTCGGCGACAGTTTTACGGGTGGAGGAAGCGGAATACCCGGAGGGAACCACCGAGCAACGACGAGCAGCTGTCAGCTCTCCAACATCGTAAGTCTGAACTCTGCACCGCGGCACAGGCAGGGTTAGATTGGTTGTAGACATGCGCACCTTCGACGTGCAGTACGCCTTAGTACACAGCGTCATCGTGCCCCCATGTGGGCAATCGAGCTTGGTACCACTAATTCATCAAATGTTTCGTATTATGATAGGGCTGGTATAGGAAGTAGGTAATGCAAAGTCGAGCAGCAATGAAGTGGTAGCTATGAAGGTGATGGACGGTCAAGAAAATACTGTGATTTTCTCATGCCCCTCGTGCAATAAACCAGAGCTCACGTGAGCTTAAAACATTCATCTTTACTTATGCACAATGGCTAGTCGCGACCGTGACAGTTTTAGGGGTGGAGGAGGTCCCCAGAGAGAACCACCCAGCAACTGTCAGCTCTTCAACATTCTAACTATGTTCAATCTCCGCTCAAGCAGGGTTACAGCGGTTGAAGACATGTGCACCATCGACGTGCAGCACGCCCTAATATACTGGACCATCGTTCCCCAAGTAGGCAACCAGGTTAAAGTGCCTTGCCCAAGGACACAACGCGGGTCGTCCCGGACGGGGATCGAACTCGTGACCTCTAGCATAGAAGTCCAACAGTCTACCACTGAGTCACCGCGCTCCCGTCAACAGAGATAAGTGTATCAGTAAGTGATCAGGAGCAAGAGCAATTTTTTTATTTCGCTATGACACAATCAAAGACAGCCTTTTTTGACCATTGATTTCTCTGCTGGTCCAAACAAAGCTTCCTAGCAAGATCTGTTTTGTGAAGTATTAACAATCAACCACCGAACCGAATACTTATGGCACACTTATATGCAACATGACAAACTTGGTGCACATGTTCCTACTGGATCTGAAAATAGTAATTTTGAGTGTTGCCCAAATTTTGACTTACTGATTTTCTTCGAAAAAAAGTGAATCTGCATCACTAAAGTAAGTTCCAAACAAGAAATATAGGCATTATTGCAAGTGGCTTATCAAAAGAAAATTTTAAAAGCATTTTAGGCTTATGGAGCATTAACTCCACCCCAAAGGATATAGTAGTAATTTGGGGGGGGGGGGGGGGGGGTATCAGAACAGTTAATTCCGCCAGCCTGAAAATGGTAGCAGCTTCATTTGAAAAAAGGCTTACTCCAAAGATGATCTGTGCCACAAATGAATGAATTTGGCCCAGTGGTTTTAAAGAAAAAGACAAATTTCAAACTAGAGAAACAGAATTTTACTGCCCCTGGTAAATTCAAGTCTGTGTGAAAATGGTTAAAGCATCAAAAATACACAAAACAGAAAGATAATTTATGGAGGCTTATTTTGGGAGGCAAAATATTTTTAAAGAAATCAGAAAATGGTTTTCATTAACAGTATTACATGGAATACAATCTTTGGAAACCACACTGAAGTCTTGAGAGGGTTAAATTAATGATCTTCATGCTGGAATCAGTTAAACATTTTACAAGAAACCAGAAAAAACATGTGCACCGCATTGAAAGGGTTTGATCATGGCATCAATAAAATCTTTGGAACCCACAATGCAGTCTTGGGAGGGTTAAATTAAAGATATGCATACAGGAATCAGATAAATGACCAAGAAACCAGAAAAAAACATATGTTCGCAGCATTGAAAGGGTTCACCATCAAGTAAAATCTTTCTAAAACACTCTGAAGTCATAAGAGGGTTAATTAAAGATATTCATACAGGAATCAGATCATTTTTTCCAAGGAACCAGAAAAAAAATATATGTGCACAGGATTGAAAGCGTTTGATCAAGGCATCAATAAATTTTTTTATTTTTTTCGGGGGGGGGGGGGGGGGGGGGCGAAGTTAAGCAACGTCGAACGCGGTAAGTATTTGGATGAGTGACCATTTCAGCAACTGATTCGCGCTCACGCGTTGTGTCCTTGGGCAAGGTACTTTTCCCCCGATTGCCTACATGGGGGTACGCGATGATGCTGTGTACTAAGGCATACTGCACGTCGAAGGTGCGCATGTCTTTAACCAATCTAACTCAGCCTGTGGCGTGGCGCAGAGTTCAGAGTTACGATGTTGTTGAGCTGACAGCTCCTCGTCGTTGCTCCGTGGTTCTCTCTGGGTACGCCGGCTTCCTCCACCCGTAAAACGATCACTGACATGATATGACCCTGATTGTTATTGTTAATGTGTCGTTAAACCCTTATAAAAAAATAACACAATCTTTGGAACCCACATTGAAGTCTTGAGATGGTTAAGTTGAAAGATATTCCCACAGGAATCAGATAAATGTTTCCAAGAAACCAGAAAAAACATATATATGCAGAACATTGATAGGGTTCAACATAAAATAAGATATTTGGAAAACATATTTCAGTGTTGAGAGGGTCAAATTAAAAGTATTCATGCAGGAATGAAATAAATATTTCCTTGGCCACTTATGGAAGTCTTGAGAGGGTTAAGCAGTGAACAGTTAAAATAATATAAGAGAACATTTGACAGGTGGCGGGAGTCTCTCCTCTCTCTTGTTGACATAATGCAATGCTTTTCAACCATTCCATTCTGCTGGTCCTTATGATGATTCATACCAAATAAGTTCTCTGTTCCGTGTGGTTTGGGAAATATGAGCTTTTGAATTTTTTTCGGTTTTTAGTCCCTGGGGTTGCCACAGGGCTGTGAAATCCTTTTTTTTGGGGGGGGGGGATCACTCAATTACTTAGGACCCTCTTATACTACATGGAAAAATTGGTTGAAAATGGATATACCCCCACAGAGAGCCCAAATATTGACCTACCAACTTCCCTTGAACAAACTTAATCTTCAACACCAAAGGATATCCCATACTAAATATCAAGGCATTTCCTCTTGTGATTCGTGAGAAGATTTTTAAGCTTTTGGGGCATTAACCAGAGCACGAATAAGAGAGCTGCTTCATTTTAACAAAATAGAAAGGGTATACTCCACAGATGATCTGTGCAATGCAAGTTAGTTTGAATTTGGCCAAGTGGTTATGAAGAAGTAAAGTTTGCAAAAGCTAACGGACAACCGACGATGGACGCCAAGTGATGGCAATAGCTCCCACTGACTTGCAGTCAGGTGAGCTAAAAAGGGGTGCCGAAGGCCAGACGTTTTCCAAAAAAGGAGGATAACCTTCTAGGATACCTTTTGCATGATAACTGCCCGATACTGTCATCGATACTCTACAGCTTCTAGACCATCCTTCACCTTCATACCCCAAAGGCCACTACTACTGTCCTCTCTATAGTAACCATCATCTGTTCTATCATTAGCTTCTACAGTAGTAATCCGATACTATCGTCTTCTACCACCCTTGCAGCATAGAACCATTACTTCTGATTTGTATCACCTCTACATGCATGCTGGCTATCTCAGGTCACTATCTCTACCCATGACTAAGTTTTATAAAGTCAACAACACCATCGATATTGTACTGCGATACCAGAAACCAAGCATACACCACATAATCGAATGACCCAGCATTCCTAACAACCCATTGCGTAGTACAAACCACTGGGTGGTGTTCTTGTAGTAAGAACTAACAACATCCCTGCATTGTACAGTCTGCACATCACATACTACCAGTTCTAACCTTACCTCGCAATACCGCCTACTACCATAGTATTACACATTACATATACCAACCCGTTGGTAAACTGCCTCCAGTGGATTACTAATACCAAATACTAACAGTAAACCAAGTGGCGTTCAGACTGTATACCATATACCATCGCACTAGACAACAATACATTACCCTACCCCCTCCCCATACTGCTTGGCCTAGCATGACGCACTACTTTTACCAACCCCACTGGTAAACTAACTTCAGTGGATTAGTTACCAAATACTAACAGTAGACCAAGTGGCGTACAGATTGAATGCCATATAAAATCGCACTAGACAACTACACATTACCCCCCCCCCCCCCCCCCATACCGCTTGACCTAGTATTAAGCACTACCTGCCCCACTCATAAGGTAACACAAATCAATCGGTTGGTTATTACTACCAAGTGTTAATATGAGACACTCAAGAGTATATACCGATCATAATGTACTACCGTTCTAAACTACCAGACAATACGTACTACCAACACCAGTCATAGGATATTATTTAGCATTATGCGAAGTAGTAGTACCAAGGGCTAAGAGAACACATAAGGGGTATATATAGACCATACTATACTACCACTAAAACTACAACCATTACCCCTCACCCCCACAATACCGCTTGACCCACTATAACGTTGTGCCTATGCCAATCATATAATACAACAAAACAATCGGTTGGTTGATAGTACCTGGGGTTAAGATGGATCCTGCAGTCAAAACTTGACCTAGCGTTACGAACTACCTATACCAGCCATAGGATAAGATGTGACATTTGGTGGATTGATCGTTATATGGGCTAAATGGGTACACAGTGTACATCCAGTACTACCACACTAGACGACCATGCATTACCTGCACCCCGCAATACCGCCTGGTCAAGCAGTACACCCTACCTGTACAAGTCACAAAATAGGACAAAGCAATCGGTAGGTTAACAAGGATTATGGTGGGACCTGCATGGGTATACAGCGCTCGTACTGTGCTACCGTTTTAAACAAGGACTATCTTACAATACCTCACTAGATGGACAGGCACTACTCCCATGACCCAACAATACCCCCTGGAATAGGAGTACTTAATACCTACATGTATACCACACATAGGATAATAAGAAGACCGTTTCGTAGTAACAAGGGCTAATAGTATACCTACATGGAGATATACCACATACACTGTACTATTACCACCGTACCCCCCCCCCCCCCCCCCCCTCGATAAGATGGACACCACTGACAACGGACAACAATAGAGGAAAAAGTCGCGCACGTATTTTGATGTCAATACGAACGTCAACCGTTTCCCGGGGGAAACAATTCAAGAAAACCCAACTTCTCAATTAATTTTTCATTACATACCCATAATAATTATACACCCATTGCCCTGTGTGTAATAAACATATCACTATAGCATACAATATTATATGCAGTACGTACACCACTTACCGAGTCCAGCTGGATGGAACTGAAATTTTGCACCGGCAAAGCTCCGGTTCCTGTGGAAATTCAACACTATTGTTGTCCGGGTTATGGGGGATGATTCATACATGCTATACTACTGATCTGCGAACATAATATCATATAACAGAGGCCACATGGGTCCTGAGGGCGCTCACGTGACATGTCAGCCTAAATATGAACCTGGGGAATTGATTTGAACAAGTTGCATATGCCCCTCCTAAGAAAAGCTTGTACCAAATATCCAAAGATTCTGACTGGTGGATTTTTTAAAGAATATTCGTCATATTGAACTAAGTTATTATTCGGGCTCCCACAGGGAGCCCAAATATCTACCCGGGGACTTGGCTTGGACAAACTTGAATCTCACCTCCGAAAGGCTGCTGTATATCAAATATCAAGATTCTGACTACTGGAGCTAAAGAAAATGTTTTTAAAGAATATTCCTCATTGTGATTTAAGTTATAAATCTGGATCCAAAGGTAGCCCAAATTGGAACCCAGGGACTTGGCTTGAATAAACTTGAATGCCCCCCCCCCCCTCCCCCCACCAAGGATGCTGTATACTAAATATCAAAATATTTGATGGGTTGATTGGAAGAAGAGTTTTTAACTGGAAGAGTGCTGGAAGCATATATTTGGGCTTTATTCTGAAGTGGAGGAACCACAGCTTGAAGGCTCATATTCAGTGCACATGCTTTGTATTATCTTTGAAATGATATTATTTAGTCTATAAGGGTTTGCCTTACTACAATTTATGAGAGAGTGCCCATAGGCACTCTCTCATAAATTGTAGCAAGACAAAGACATGTGTACAAGATTTGATTGCCAAAAATAATTTAGCACTATACCAGTTAAGAATACTCCTCATATTGCACTAATCTGAACATTTGAGCTCCCATAGAGAGCCCAAATATGGACCCTGGGATTTGATTTCAACAAACATGTGAATGAATCTTCCAAAGATGTTGTATGTGAAATATGAAAGATTTCGGAGCAGTGGTATGGGGAAAGAAGATTCTTTAATGTTTTTTCCCATTACTTGCAGTGTTAAAAAATGATGACTAGGCGTTTTTTCAAAGTCCTGGAAAAGTACCCTATGATAAGACCGATGGCAATTTTTTTTTTTTGACCATTCCCTTCTGCTGTTCCTAAGGACGCTTCAAATAAAATAAAAATTCTCAGTGCCATGTAGTTTTGGAGATATGGGCATTTTTTTCTATTTTTATGTTGTGTGGTTCCCATGGGGCGAGGGAAAAATTTTGGGGGGTATAAATTAGGTATTTATGACCCAATAAGCCCTCATATCAAATTTGGTTCAAATTGGCCACTCAGTTCAGAAAATAGAAATTTTGGCACAATTTGGGCTCCCACAGGAAGCCCAAATATGAACCTACAGACTTCACTTTCACAAACTTATATCTCTCCTTCTTAAGGACACAGTATACCAAATATCAAAAGATTCACATTGGTGAACGTGAAGAAGATTTTTGAAGAATATTCCTCATATTGAACTAAGTTATAATTTGGGCTCCCACAGCCCAAATATTAACTCTGGGACTTGGGTTTAACAAATTTATATCTCACCTGCATAAGGATACTGTATACCAAATATCAAAAGATTCTGATGGTGGATGTGAAGAAGATTTTAAAAGAAAATTCCTCAATTTGAACTAAGTTATAATTCGGGTTCCCACACTGACAGGGAGCCCAAACAAGAACCCAGGAACTAGGTTTGAACACACTTGAGTCTCATCCCCTAAGGATACTGCTTACCAAATATCAAAACATTCTGACTGCTGGATCTGATGAAGATTTTTAAAGAACATTCCTTAAACTGCACTAATTTAAACATTTGGGTATCCATAGAGAGCCCAAATATGGACCCAGGGATTTGATTTCAATACACATGCAAAACAATCTTCCAAAGATGTTATATGTGAAATATGAAAGAGGGAATTGGGAGACGAAGAGTCTTAAATGTTTTTCCCATTACCCACACTGGCACAGTATTAAAAAATGCTAAGTCCCGAAAAAGTACCCTATGATAAAACCGATAGCAATTTTTTTGGACCATTCCATTCTCTTGGTCTAGGGAAGCATCACACCAAATAAGAATTTTCAGTGTCGCATAGTTTTGGAGAAAAAGGTGTTTTAAAATTTTTATATTTTTAGTTCCTGCGGTTCCCATGGCATGAAGGAAAATATTTTGGGGCATAAATTAAGTTCTTATGACCCAATAAACCCTAATATCGAATTTGGTTCAAATCAGCTTCTAGATTTGGAAAACAGAAATTTTGGGTGGGGCAAAAATTCTTGTCCCTCCCATAATGAAGGCAAATATTTCCCCTCAAACTTTTCTAGAGTCTACACATCAAAAGGATGCTGCACACCAAATATCAAGTCTCTGCTACTGCTGGTTCATGAGAAAAAGATTTTTTGAGATTTAGGCACACTTTTTTGGCATGGCACTACCGAGGGGTGGGGCAACTTGATTTGAACAAAATCAAAATGTGGTGTTATAACAAACAATTATCTCAAATTTCTCGTAAATCGGTTCAGCGGTTTTGGAGAAGTCGCAAACACCATGTTCACAGACGACGAACGGTAATCAATACATGTATAGATCACCAGATTGAGAGTCAAGAGAGATAACAAGAGGCCCCACAGGGCCTGAAGCACACACCTTGAACAGAACACAATATAAACAGAGTCCAAAAATTAATCCACATTAAACAATCCATCTCCATAGGATACATTCATGATCCTGGAGCCTGTCAGGAGTAACAAATATAGTTCAAGCATCATGCCTTTTGATCAGTTGATCAAAACATAAAATGTGGAGTTCCCCTATGAAGCCCCCTGATACAACCTATGTGGATTAATCTTAATCACATACCTCTAGATGGTTCTGAATTAAAAAAAAAAATACTTTAGCTACATGTCCAATTCCGGCTCCCACGGGGAGCCCAAATAATAACTCAGGCACCCGATTTGAAGAAAGTTGAATCTAACCTCCCTAGAGATGGTGAAAACCAAATATTAAAGCATTCTGACTGATGAATCTGAAGAAGAAAATTTTTAAAGAAAGTCCCTCATATTGCACTAAGTTGAAATTTGTACTACCACTGAGAGCCCAAATATATACCTAGAGCCCCCCCCCCCCCTCCCCCGCCCCCACCACCACCCCAGAGTGGTTGTATACTCAATATGAAATCATTCTGACTGGAGGATCTGAACAAAATCCCCCATATTGCACCAAGTTCAAATCTGGGCTTCCATGATAGGAAGCCCAAATATTAACCTTTGGACTTGGTTTGAACAATCTTGAATCTGAACCTCATAACAATGATGTATACCAAACATTAAAAGATTCTAACTTGTGTGAAAAAGATTTTTAAAGAATATTCCCCATATTGCAAAAAGTTAAAAATTCAGGCTTCTGTATTGAGTCCAAATAAGACCCAATGGGTTGCATTTTAACTAACTTGTATCTGACCCCTTGTGGATGCTGTATACCAAATATCAAAAGATTCTGACCATTGGTTCTGGAGAGAAGATTTTTTTTTAAATTTTGCAATATGACAGCTAGATTTTTTTTATACCCTCCACAGAACACTTTAACATGACCGTTGTCAATTTTTTCTTACCATTCAATTCTACTAGCACTATGGATGCTTCAACTCCACTAACAGTTCTCTGTTCCGTGAATATTTCTATTTTTAACTTCTTGGGTTCCCATGGGGACATGTGAATTTTTTTTTTCTTTGCATGAGCCAAGTACTTATGACCCAATAATACCACATACCAAATTTGGTTCAAATCGGACCATCAGTTCAGAAAAAAGAAATTTTGGGCGGGGCCAAAATCTTACCCCTCCCATTACAAAGTCAAATACTGCTTCACGAACGTTTGAACAAACTTGATTCTATACGTCAAAAGAAAGCTAAACAACAAATATCAAGACATTGCATCCACTGGTTCATAAGAAGATGATTTTAAAAATATTTTTGAGCATTTTCCTCTACAACCCCCCCCCCCCACCCCCCCCCCCTGGCCCCACATGTGGCTGGGCATGTTGAGTCGAACAAAATGCAATGCCCCTTCGAGACCAATACTCACACAAATGTAAACTAGAATTGGCCCAGTGGTTTTGGAGAAGGCCTAAACATGGTGTTGACACACGGCGAATGGAGAGCAATAAGATTAGCTCAGCTTGACTTTGTCAAGGTAAGCTAACAAATCGATAATGCTAGAACTCACGTTATCCCACTGGTTTGCTTGGAAGATTAACCGTTCTTCTGTCATTGCCAAAAATGTGCACAGTATATGTTCATTAAAAGGTCAGTATTGGATTGCTTTTTGGGGAATTGTTTACTGAAGTCAGTCAGTCAGTGGTAAGGCAAAACTCAGTTGTTCAGACTAGAAAATAATGTGGGTTTTGGGTTTGTTTTTTTTTTTTTTTGGGGGGGGGGGGGCTATGACACTTTGGTGAAGATATGGCCAATTGCGACTGCAACAAAGATGTAACGTGAAATTTTGCCAATTGTTTATACCCAGAATGCCCATTTTGCAGACTTTTACTGAAAGAATTGGTTACCAGGTTGTAATTGACACGTCAAACCGAACTTATTTACCATAGTAAGCAAGTACTGCTTCACTTACCAGGTTCACCATCATGGACTCAGGAAAAATATACAACACTGGGTGTAATTTATGTATTTATTTATTGGTTTTTAAGGTCACATACTTCTGCACAATGGCTAATTATGACCACAACAGGGAGATAAAGTCAAGGTCGGTCAATCGTTTATACCTCATGTCTATTTTAGAGGACTCACAGCCCAAACATTAGTGACTGGGTCCTATTTTACCAGTGTAACAGTCTGTTTACCACAGTAAACAAGCACTGCTTCACTTCCCGGTGTTCCCACGGAGGACAATGGGTGTAAATGTTGGTTACTTATCCTGGAAATACAAAGAAGCAAGAGTGAAATATTTTAGGGGTTTTGTTGCATTTCGACACATAGTCTGACAAGTTCTTCAGTATTTGGAGACGGTGGCATGTGGAATTGACAAGTGCCCTAAAAACCTGTGTTGTATTTCAGCTTAGAAATAATCCAATTGAATAAAGGTGGTGGGGAATATAAATAGTGAGGCTTCATCTAAAGTGCTCTGGACATCAGATGACATCAATTCATATTTTGGGGCCAAAATCTTAATCACAACATGTACATTTCCTACCAGGAATCTCACATTATATATGAAGAATATATTACCACAAAATTTATATTCCATTACCAAATACTTGCTCAGAAATCCCCTTTTTCTTCTGTGGCTGCACACACCACAGTCCAGAAAATGAAAATGTCTTTCCAACACTCTGGGGACATTCTCCCTTCAGGAAAAAATAGTCACAAGATCACACTTGGAACTTTTCTTCATAGTATTTTCAGGTTGAAGGTCATCTTTTTGGGTCACTGGCCACTGAAATAATTTGATTTTGGTACAGCCCTTAATTTGCTTTTTGAACAGACTCCTTTCTAGCATCCTAAGGGATGCTGTATACCAAATATCAAAAGATTCTAATTGAGGATCTCCAAAAATTAGATTTTTTAACGTTTTAATAAAGCTCTAAGTGTTAACACAATTATGCAACCTTTTTAAGGCAAACACGGGCATGGCAAATTTGTATTTATTTATTTCTTGGTGTTTAAGGACACATATCTCTGCACAAGGGCTAATCATGACCACGAAAGTGTTACGGGTGGAGCAAGCCAGAGTACCAGGAGAGAACCACCTAGTAATGGCAAGCAACTATCAACTCCCAACATACTAACTCCAAACAGGCAGGGTTATCATTGATTAAGGACAAGTGCACCATCAACGTGCAGTGTTCCTTAGTCCACAATGCCACCTTGCCCCCCCAAGTGGGCAATGGGGGGTGAAGTGTCTTGCCCAATGACACAATGCGGTTGCCGCAGGTGGAATTCTAACTGAGGACCTCTCAGCTTACAGCCTGCACATGTACCCACTGACCCCCCCCCACCTCCGACTAATTTGTATGAATTGACAAGGAACATTAATATCATATTTTGTTCAATTTCGACCAACCGTTTCTGACAACAAATTGATGAAAGAATATTTGTTGCCATACCTCAACTAGCAAGAAACCCCATGAGGCCTGAAGCGCTTGCCTTCAACAGAACCCGATATAAACAGAGTCCAAGAATGAATCTTCATTAAGCAATCAATCTCCATAGGATCCATTTTCAATCCTTGAGCCCCTCAGTAGTGACTAAAAGAGTCCAAACATACCATTTCTCCAGTTAATCATAATGTAAAAAGTAGAACTCGCCTTAACCTAGGGACCTGATCTTAAACTTGAGTCTGACCCACCTAGAGATGCTATACAACAAATATCAAAAGATTCGGACTAGTGGATCTGAAGATGATTTAAAAAAATTATCCCTCATATTGCATGAAGTTAAAATTTGGGCTTCCATGGGAAGCCCAAATATTAACAGAGGGACTTAGTTTGAACAATCTTGAATCTGACCTTCAAAACAACAATAATGTATTGCAACATTAAAAGATTCTAAAGAAGATTTTTAATACTCTTCATACCCCTACCCCCCCCCCCCCCCCCCCCCCAAACCCTGTTTCCCATATGGATGTATACTAAATATAAAAAAATTTGGCCCACTGGTTCTGGAGAAACAATTTTTAAAAATGTTTACAAATATGCTGTTTCAGCATTTTTTTTATGCCCTTCTCCTAACCTCCACCCCCCCCCCCCACACCCCATTCCTACATAACATCTTGACACTACCAATGACAATTTTATCATTCAATTCTACTGGTCCTAAGGATGCTTCATACTAAATAACAGTTCTCTGTTCTGTGTGGTTAGGATAATATGGGTGTTTGAAATTTCTATTTTTAGTTCCTGGGGTTCCCATGAGGACATGGGAATTTTTTTTACACGAGTCAAGTACTTATGACCCAATAATATCACATACCAAATTTAGTTCAAATTGGACCATCATTTCGGAAAATAGAAATTTTGGGCAGTGCCAAAATTCTTGCCCCTACCATTACCAAGGCAAATAATGCCCTACAAACTTTGAACAAATTTGATTCTATACCTCAAAAGGAAGCTCCATACCAAATATAAAGTCATTATACCCGCTGGTTCATGAGAAGATTTTAACAAGGACACATATGGACTGAAACGTTGAACAGTAACTGATATAAATTGAGTCCAAGAATGAAACTATATTCAGCAATCAGTCTCCATAGGATGATCCATTGTCAATCCTGGAGCCCACCAGAAGTAATGAAAAAACATATGTAATCCAAGCATTTCATGTATACCTTTTCTTCAGTTGACCACAATATAAATGAAAGTGTCAATGACACTGTAGCTTAACTTGTGTGTTGTGTTTGATGAAAAGGATAATGTTCAATGTTTATAAAAGGATTATGAAATAAGACAAGAATTGTCATAATTGGGAATATGTTCATTTCTGTTCCCTGTATGCTATGTTTTTGATAAAAATAGTATGAGGTGTACACTGTACTAAAGAGCTGAGGGGTGGGCTAATATGAACTCACATTTAATGTATGTGGCCCTCACAGTTAATGTATATCAACGAAAGTTACCAAGTTACAGTGAAATTATTCCAAAACGAGCCATCCTATCAAGTTACATTGAAATCCCTTCATATATATGGCCTGTAGACTGTGCTAAAGGGCTTCGGGCCCCTGTAGCAGTCAGTTTCCCAATTGCGTCCAGGGACGTTCTCATCTAGACATTATATGAAGTCAACCTACCAAGTTACAATGAAATCCCTTCATAAATAAGACCTATAGACCTGTAGACTGTGCTAAAGGTTTTTGGGCTCGGGCAGCCATCATGGTTGAATGATCGCAACCAAAAGGGGACATTCTCATCTGGGCATCATCTGGAGTGATCCTACGAAGTTACAATGAAATCCCTTCATAAATATGACCTGTAGACTGTGCTGAAGGTTTTTGGGCTTCGGGCCCCTGAAGCCGTAACAGTTGACCAATCACGATCAAAAAGGGATGTCATCATCTAGGCATTATATGGAGTCAACCTAAGAAGTTACAATGAAATCCTTCCATAAATATGACCTATAGACTATGCTAAAGGTTTTGGGACTCGGGCAGCCCTCGAGGCCGAATGATAGCGACCAAAAGGGGACGTTCTCGTCTAGACATTATTTGGAGTCATCCTACCAAGCTACAATGAAATCCCTTCATAATTATGACCTGTAGACTGTTCTCAAGTTTTTCGGCTTCGGGCCCCTGTAGCTGTCACAGTTGCCCAATCGTGTCCAAAAGAGGACATTCTCATCTAGACATTATATGAAGTCAAACCTACCAAGTTAAAATGAAATCCCTTCATAAATATGACCTGTAGACTGTGCTAAAGGTATTCGGGCTTCGATCCTATGAAGTTACAATGAAATCCCTTCATAAATATGACCTGTAGACTGTGCTCAAGATTTTCTGGCTTCGGGCACCTGTAGCCATCACAGTTGACCAATCACGACCAAAAGGGGATGTCATCATCTAGGCATTATATGGAGTCAACCTAACAAGTTACAATGAAATCCTTCCATAAATACGACCTATAGACTATGCTAAAGGTCTTCGGGCTCGGGCAGCCATAAAGGCTGAATGATCGCAACCAAAAGGGGATGTTCTCATCTAGACATTATTAGGAGTCATCCTACCAAGCTACAATGAAATCCCTTCATAATTATGACCTGTAGACTGTTCTAAAGGTTTTCATGCTTCGGGCCCCTGTAGCTATCACAGTTGCCAAATCATGGCCAAAGGGGGACTTCCTCATCTAGACATTATATGAAGTCAACCTACCAAGTTACAATGAAATCCCTTCATAAATATGACCTGTAGACTGTGCTAAAGGTATTCGGGCTTCGGGCTCGGGCAGCCATCATGGCTGAATGATCGCAACCAAAGGGGACAATCTCATCTGGGCATCATTTGGAGTGATTCTACGAAGTTACAATGAAATCCCTTCATAAATATGACCTATAGACTGTGCTCAAGGTTTTCGGACTTCGGGCACCTGTAGCCATCACAGTTGACCAATCACGACCAAAAAGGGATGTTATCATCTAGGCATTAGATGGAGTCAACCTAACAGGTTACAATGAAATCCTTCCATAAATATGACCTTTTGCCTTTGCTAAAGATTTTGGGCTCGGGCACCCATCAAGGCTGAATGATCACAATCAAAATGGGATGGGACGTTCTCATCTAGACATTATTTGGAGTCATCCTACCAATTTACAATGAAATCCCTTCACAAATATGACCTGTAGATTGTGCTAAAGGTTTTTGGGCTTCGGGCCCTTGTAGCTGTCACAGTTGCCCAATCACGTCCAAAAGAGGACTTTCTCATCTAGACATTATATGAAGTCAACCCACCAAGTTACAATGAAATTCCTCAATAAATATGACCTGTAGACTGTGCTAAAGGTTTTTGGGTTTTGGGCTCGGGCAGTCGTCACGGTTGGCAGATCACACCCAAATGGGGAAATTCTCATCTAGACATCCTAAGGAGTCATCCTACCAAGTTACAATGAAATCCCTCCATATTAAACGTGACCTGCAGACTGTGCTAAAAGTTTTTGTTTCGGGCTTGGGCAGCCATCACGGTTGACAGATCATGACCAAAAGGGGACGTTCTCATCTAGGCATTATACAGAGGCATACTACCAAGTTACAATGAAATCCCTTCATAAATACGACCTGTAGACTGTGCTAATGGTTTTCGGGTTTTGGGCAGCCATACTGGTTGACCGATCTCAACCAAAAGGCTCACAGACTAACAGACTTCCGCACGCGTGATGGCAATAGCTTATCTTGACTTTGTCAAGTTAAGCTAAAAGTGGTGCCACTTGATACAATCTTGGAGGTGCAATCTTTGTTACACATTTATAAAGGGTACTTAAATTTCGGATTCTTCAGCTACATGGCCAATTCCAGCTGTTATAGGGGAGCTCAAACTTGATCCCCCCCCACCACCACCACCACCACCTTACAGATGTTGTACACTAAATATGAAAGCATTCTGACTGGCTGATCTGAAGGTGATGATTTTATAATTATCCCCCCATATTACATTAAATTAAAATTTGGGCTTTCATAGGAAAGCCCCCACCCCCCTCCCCCCTCCCCCCACATTATGGATGTTGTACACCAAATGTCAAAAGATTCTAACTGCTCATTTTGGAGAAAAAAAAAAATTATTTTTGCAAATATGCTGACTCGTCATTTTTTTTATGCCTCCCCCACACCCACAGAAGACCCTGACAAAACTGATGGCATTTTTTTGACCATTCAATTCTACTGGTCGGAAGAAGGCTTCATACCAAATAAAAGTTCTCTGTTCCGTTTGGTTTGGGAAATACTGATGCTTAATATTTCTATTTTTAGCTTCTGGGTTTCCCACGGGGCACACGAAAAAAGCAATCTTGAATATAACCCTCATAACAATGATGTAATTGTATGCCATGCATCAGAAGATTCTGACTGATGGTTCTGAAGAATGTGTTTGAAGATTATTCCCCATATCGCCCCAAGTTGGGTTTTGACAGCAAATGCATATTTTTTAATAATAAACAGAACCGAAACCAGCTCCGAATGATAAAATTTCAATTTCAAGGTATCTATAATCTTGGCATTTGGCATAATGACCTGAACAATACATAGGGTTCTTACTCACATTATGCCCGATCCACAACCCAAGTTTCGTTTCAATTAGGCAAACAACATTTTAATTTTGGATATTAAACCAACTCTGGCTTAGAAAACATAAAATTCAAGGTCACTGTGACCTTTTCCTTTGACACAATAACCCCAAAATAAATAGGGTTCTTCCTTTCATCATGCTCAATCCATAAGCCAAGTTAAGTATCAATCACGCAAGCAAAATTTCAATTTGAAAAGCCAACTAAGGTAAATGTTTAAGTTCCAGGTCCCTGTGGCCCTGACCTTTGGCACAATGACCTCAAAATCAATAAGTTCTTCCTCTCATCATGACTAACCCACATGCCAAGTTGGGTTCCAGTTGGCCAAGCGGAAATTTAATTACAGAGCGAAGCCAACAATGATAACAAGATCGAGTTATTTGTGTGCAAAGCACACAATGGTGTATCCCGCCATTTCCTTAGCAACACCTTAGCATACAATGTAGTCTTAACGTTTCGATTAATACCCATGGAGCCTTTTGATGAAAACTGGTTTTCTAACAATAAAAGTGGTTCCATTGGAACCACCTGGGGCAAAATCAAATTCCGAAACCTTCATACACATCTAGTGATGCTACATGAACACATTAGCATAGTTTATACAATTCAAATTAAATACATGTATCCTAGAAGAGTTTTGATGAAAACTGATTTTCCAAAGATAAAAGTGGTCCCACTGGAACCACCGGGGGCAAAATTAAAATTCTGAAACCTTCATACACATCTAGAGATGTTACCTGAACACATTAGCATAGTTTAAACGATTCGAATTAAACACCCTAGGAGCCTTTCAATGAAAACTGATTTTCTAACGATAAAAGTGGTTCCACTGGAACCAACGGGGGCAAAATCAAAATTCTGAAACCTTCATACACATCTAGTGATGCTACATGAACACACTAGCATAGTTTATACGATTCAAATTAAATACCCTAGGAGCCTTTCGACGAAAACTGATTTTCTAACGATAAAAGTGGTTCCACTGGAACCACCGTGGGCAAAATCAAAATTCCGAAACCTTCATGCACATCTAGAGATGTTACCTAAACACATTAGCATAGTTTAAGCGTTTTGAATTAAATACCTTAGGAGCCTTTCGATGAAAACTGATTTTCTAACGATAAAAGTGGTTCTACTGGAACCACCGGGGGCAAAATCAAAATTCCGAAAACTTCATGCACATCTAGAGATGTTACCTGAACACATTAGCATAGTTTAAACGTTTCGAATTGAATGTCCTAGGAGCCTTTCGTTGAAAACTGATTTTCTAACGATAAAAGTGGTTCCACTGGAACCACCGGGGACAAAAGCAAAATTCAGAAACCTTCATGCACATCTTGAGTTGCTACCTGAACACATTAGCATAGTTTAAGCCTTTCAAATTAAATATCCTTGGAGCCTTTCGATGAAAACTGATTTTCTGACGATAAAAGTGGTTCCACTGGAACCACAGGGGGCAAAATCAAAATTCCGAAACCTTCATGCACATCTAAAGATGTTACCTGAACACATTAGCATAGTTTAAGCGTTTCGAATTAAATACCCTAGGAGCCTTTCGATGAAAACTGATTTTCTAACGATAAAAGTGGTTCCACTGGAACCACCGGGGGCAAAATCAAAATTCCGAAACCTTCATGCACATCTAGAGATGTTACCTGAACACATTAGCATAGTTTAAGCCTTTCAAATTAAATATCCTTGGAGCCTTTCGATGAAAACTGATTTTCTAACGATAAAAGTGGTTCTACTGGAACCACCGGGGGCAAAATCAAAATTCCGAAAACTTCATGCACATCTAGAGATGTTACCTGAACACATTAGCATAGTTTAAACGTTTCGAATTGAATATCCTAGGAGCCTTTCGTTGAAAACTGATTTTCTAACGATAAAAGTGGTGCCACTGGAACCACCGGGGACAAAAGCAAAATTCCGAAACCTTCATGCACATCTAGAGTTGCTACCTGAACACATTAGCATAGTTTAAGCCTTTCAAATTAAATATCCTTGGAGCCTTTCGATGAAAACTGATTTTCTGACGATAAAAGTGGTTCCACTGGAACCACAGGGGGCAAAATCAAAATTCCGAAACCTTCATGCACATCTAGAGATGTTACCTGAACACATTAGCATAGTTTAAGCGTTTCGAATTAAATACCCTAGGAGCCTTTCAATGAAAACTGATTTTCTAACGATAAAAGTGGTTCCACTGGAACCACAGGGGGCAAAATCAAAATTCCGAAACCTTCATGCACATCTAGAGATGTTACCTGAACACATTAGCATAGTTTAAGCTTTTCAAATTAAATATCCTTGGAGCCTTTCGATGAAAACTGATTTTCTAACGATAAAAGTGGTTCCACTGGAACCACCGGGGGCAAAATCAAAATTCCGAAACCTTCATGCACATCTAGAGATGTTACCTGAACACATCAGCATAGTTTAACCTTTTCAAATTGAATACCTTAGGAGCCTTTCGATGAAAACTGATTTTCTAACGATAAAAGTGGTTCCACTGGAACCACCGGGGGCAAAATCAAAATTCCGAAACCTTCATGCACATCTAGAGATGTTACCTGAACACATTAGCATAGTTTAACCTTTTCAAATTGAATACCTTAGGAGCCTTTCAGGGTGTGACGTACGGACAGATGGACGGACGGACGGACGGATGGAGATCATGACAATATCCCCGCATTTTTGAAAATGCAGGGATAATAAACAGCTGCACCATGAGTACATGATACGCCCATTATTAATTACAAGAGGGAAGCACACAATATGAGTATACATGTGTACTTGACAGATTTTTTTTATATTCTTGTACAATAACCATAACCAACAACATACTGTGTTCATTAATTTGGAAATAAATCGAAAGGGAGATTCCAGTTATCAACATATACTTGCAACCATTCCATTCTGTTGGTCCTAAGGAAGCTTCACACCAAATAAGAATTCTAGATGGCATGTAGTGTTGGAGATATGGGTGCTTCAAATTTTCTGAGTTTTTAGCTCCTGCAATTCCCATTGGCTGACAGCAAAATTTTTGGGGGCATAAATTAAGTACTTATGACCCAATAAGCCCTCATTTCAAATTTGGTTCAAATCTGCCTCTCTGTTTGGAAAATAGAAATTTTGGGCAGGGTGAAAATTCTTTCGGTCTTCTGTATTTGGTAAATATTGCTGTTTGGAAATATTTCTATTTTTAGCTCCTGGGGTTCCCACGGGGACACAGGAAACTTTTTCTTATGAATCAAGCACTTATGACCCAATAATATCACAAACCAAATGTGGTCCAAATTGGACCACAGATTCAAAAAATAAAAATATTGGGCAGGGCCAAAAATCTTTCCCCTCCCATTACAAAGGCAAATATTGCTCTACGAACTTCCTTTTAAACAAAAACTTGAATGCTCACCTCAAAAGGAAGCTCCATACCAAATATCAGGTCATTGTACCTGCTGATTCAGGAGAAAAAGATTTTAAAAAATTTTGGAGCATTTTCCCCAACCCCTCCCCATGAGGCTGGGCACATTGAACAAAAATGTAATGCTCCCTCAGCACCATCACTAACACAAACTTTCACTTGAATTGGTCCAGTGGTTTTGGAGGAGAAGCCCAAAACATGGTGTTGACAGACGACGGACAAAGAGCAATTAGATTAACTCAGCTGGTGAGCTAACAAAAGGCCTTGAAGAGTTAAAAAAAGAATTAAATTTTTATTTGAATGAGGACCGAGATTGGGAAATATTTCCTTTGAATTGGGAAAAATAATGACAAATTCCCATTGGGAAAGGGTCCCATACTCACGACCCTGCAGCCAGCCAAAACGAACCCTGACATTTTTCGATCAAAGTTATCAAGTTACAGTAAAATCATTCCAAAACATCTCATCCTACCAAGTCACAATGAAATCCCTTCATAAATATGACTTGAAGATTTTCCTAAAGCAATCTAGGTATGTGCCTGTCTGGAGTCACGGCTGACCGATTGTTATCAAAATAGGACAGTCTCATCTAGATAGAGTTATCCTACCAAGTTACGGTGAAATCCCTTCATAAAAACAACCTGTAGCTGTGCTAAAGGAATCTAGGTAATGTGATCAAGCAATGGTAATGGCTGACCAATCATAGCCAAAATTGGAAAGTCGCATCTAAACATCATACCAAGTTATCAATCCAAGTTACAGTGAAATCACTTCATAAATATGAACTGAAGACTGTGTTAAATAAATCTAGGAAATATGCCTGTGTGGCTGTCACAGTTGACCAATCAAGGCCAAAACAGGATGTTCTTATCTTGACATTACAATGTATACTGAGTGTCATATTTTGGTCAGGTTCAGTCAACAGTGGCAGTAGCAGGATTATGTTACATAGATTCCTTTAGCACTGTTTACAGCTTTTATTTATGAAGGGATTTCATTGTAAATTGACATTATACAGAATCGTTCTATCAAAAAACAATGAAATCCCTTTGTAAATATGACCAGGAGACTGTTCTAAAGGTTTTGGACCCTTGCAGCCAAACTTGCATATGAAATTTTGTGATGGTCGGACAAGAACTACACAGTGTAGCCTGTGCTAAAGAAAATGTGAACAGACTTTTTGGTTCTACTGATCAAAAGATAAAACATTTTTGGGCGATAATGCCTCATCAATTTAGCCAAAACATCAATTTAGTCAAAACACCACATTAATTTGGTCAATTTGGTCAAAATGTAGCATCACAGAATGATTGAGAAAGAATACTCTTGTTTTCATGTTTGCTGCATCTGAAACCAATTAATGTCGAAATGGTAAATTGACAGAATGGATACCTAAAGGGGTAGTAGCCCTCAATGCCCCCCCCCCCCCCCCCCCCCGCCCCACCTTTCCCCAGCAGCAAGAAATTTTACCAGTAGATTTTAGGGCATTCTGAGAATATTTCCAAACAGTTTAAACGGATGTGCAAAATGGCAATGGACAAAATACCCATCGACAAATACCCATGGACAAAATATCCATCAGACAAAATGCCCATCCAGAAAATAAATGAGTGTTGGTGACACTGCAGCTCAACTTGACAAACTTGAACTTGGTAAGTTATAAGTTTAGAAATTTATAGTGTGGAAAGTGATGAGGTAAAAAAGGCACTCTACATAACTCTGTGTCTTTTAATAATCAGGGTTATTATTTTAGAAAAAAACATTTCTTTTGATGAAATTTGATTCATTTTCACATTGCAATTTGATATTTGATTCAATTGGCAATTTGCAGGTCCCTAACATCATGGTTGACCAAAAGGGATTGTTCTCTTCTAGACACGATCTCAAACATGCATACATGTGTATAAAATTTTGCGACAATCGACCAAGAACTACTGGGTATTGCCTGTGTTAAAGAAAATGTGAACAGACTTCCAGAATGGCAGACTGACATACTTCCGCATACATGATGGTACTAGCTTATCTTGACTTTGTTAAGTTAAGCTAAAGGGAGCGTGGTGGCTCAGTAGGTAGAGGTGCAGGCTGCAAGCCGAGAGGTCCTCGGTTCGAATCCCACCTGTGGCAACCGCGTTGTGTCCTTGGGCAAGACACTTCATCTCCATTGCCCGCGTGGGGGCACGATGACGCCGTGTACTATGGCGTACTGCACGTCGATGGTGCGCATGTCTCCAACCAATCTAACGCGAGTTACGATGTTGGGGAGCTGGCAGCTGCTCGTCGTTGTTCGGTGGTTCTCTCCGGGTACTCCGGCTTCCTCCACCCGTAAAACTGTCACGGTCATGATTAGCCATTGTGCATAAATATGTGACCTTAAACATCAATAAATAAATAAATAAATAAATAAATAAGTTAAGCTAAAAACTTGCGTTGTTTGATAAGAGTTCTTCTGTGGGTGTCGGAAGTTGGAATTTTCATGGTAATATAATATAACATTCTGAAAAAGCCTCTGCTACATATACAACAATGCTTCAAATTTCCAACTGCTGGAATTTCTGTCGGAATAACTTCCAGCTATCTTGATTTTTTAACAAATATTGGGATACTGAGACCCCCCACCCCCCACACACACCTCAATAGCACCGCCCCTGGTTCCTACTACATGTATATGTTGACTGGCCCAAAGGTAAGATACCATATTTTTATCTTTAAAACATAACTTTTCTATTGGGAGACTACATTTTAGTGAGAATTAGGTCTTGTGATACCTGATTTTGTCTATAGTTTTATGTTCCTTCACGACTACCATTATTAATAATCATGTTCATCATGAAGGAATGTAAATTATTGTCAAAATCACATATCAGAAATTCTCACTAAAATCTAGTGTTCCAAAAGAAATGTCCAACCAATTAACTTTTGTCGATTAGTCCTGTCAACCAGTCGACTTCCCAAAATAGCCAATCCTTTCAACACTAAAACCAATGTTTGTCAACTGATGGAATGTTCATGCTTGTAAGTAGATGGAAGAGGGGAAAGGGAGAGCATTGAGGTAGAGCAACCTGTGATATACCGGACGAAATTGTTTTTATCAGAAATATTTCCCACCTGCAAAATGAGGAAGGAGAGAAATTCTAAGAAAGGATCAATCTGTCAACAGTTGAAAAAGACGGGTGGACCTGGGGTATTATTGAACAATTAAAAATATACATTCTGGAGATTTTTGTAATTGTAGGTATTTATTAAGTGGTCATCCAACCAAACTTTATTTTGAAATTTTCAACTATGCCCAAAATACTGATAAAAGAATTAAACAGAGTCATATTATACTAATTTATATATCAAATTAATGACTAGAGAGCAAGGAAATGGAATATATTTAGTTTTTCCTTTTGGGCGATTTTCATAACAGACATGCTTCCAATGGCAAAAGTAATGAATTCCAAAAATAACAAATACATGTAGAGTGGTAATTCGATTGACAGGGTTTCAAATAAATGATTTCGAATACCTGACTCGGTGAAGGCATATTTTACCATTTCATCCCCAATGTGTTTCAAACACCCCAAATAAAAATGCATGAAAAATTAGGCTTTCATTTCCAAACCAGGTGGAATGAAAATGTCAATGACACTGTAGCTCAACTTGTCAAGACATGTACATGTATAGTATGTGACACAGCAATGACAAAGATCTAGGTAATGACCTGATAACAAAGGTACATACAAAGTATTGTAACGGTCTGTACATAAACCGTAGCCTGTAACAAATGTATAGGTAAACTATTGTAAAGGTGGGTGACAGTCAGATGCTAAACTAGAAAAGAAATCTTTGAGTCCCAGAGTGGGTCTGACTGAATCCCCAAATATTTGTTCTCATAGCACAGTGATAACAAAGGCACCCCAAAACACACTCATTTCTGTCCCAAGGTGAAAACAAAGGTACTCAAGAAGTTTCATGAAGATCAGTTCATAAATACGAGCTGTATAGAAGTTGTGACAAAAAACTGATTGGACCTAATTTCGGTACAAAATGGCCACTGGCAGCCATCTTGAATTTTGGACCGCACTCAGAAACACTCGTTTTCGTCCCAAGGTGATAACAAAGGTACCCAAGAAGTTTCGTGAAGATCGGTAGATAAATACAGCCTCTAGCCCGAGCCGTATTGACATGTGCACTTACAGTGTATAAGTAGCACTAAATAAATCAAAATTCATCTAATTTGCATAATTTCTGCACGAGAAAAAACCCTCACTGTATGTGATGTATTCCATTTTACTAAACATTCATAAAAAATTTATTCAAATCAGAACTTTCATACAGAAGTTCTGTACAAAAGACTGCACTAATTTTAGTACAAAATGGCTGTGGTGGCCATCTTGAATTTCAGACCACACCCCAAAACAATCGTTCTCATCCCACAGTGATAACAAAGGTACCCAAGAGGTTTCGTAAAGATCGGTTCATAAATACGGCCTCTAGCCTGAGCCGTATAGAAGTTGTGTACAAAAAACTGATTAGACCGAATTTCGGTACAAAATGGCTACTGGCAGCCATCTTGAATTTTGGACCGCACTCAGAAACACTTGTTCTCGTCCCATGGTGATAACAGAGGTACCCAAGAAGTTTCGTGAAGATTGGTTGATAAATACAGCCTCTAGCCCGAGCCGTATTGACATGTGTACTTATTGTGTGTAAGTACATGTAGCACAGAAAAAATCAAATTTCATCTAATTTGCATAATTTCAGCACGAGAAAAAACCCTGTATTATATGTGATGTATCCCATGGTACTAAATATTCACACACAAAATTTTTCAAATCAGCACTTTCATATGGAAGTTCTGTGCAAAAATCTGATTGCACCAAAGTTTGAACAAAATGGCTGCCATCGGCCATCTTGAATTTCAGACTGCACCCAAAAACATTCGTTCTCATCCCACGGTGATACCAAAGGTACCCAAGACGTTTCGTAAAGATCAGTTTATAAATACGGCCTCTAGACCGAGCCGTATTGGCATTTGCACTTACAGTGCTGAAAGTAACACTAAATACATCTAAGTTAGTCTAATTTGCATAATTTACGTACGAGAAAAAAACCCCGTATTATATGTGATGTATCCCATGGTACTAAACATTCATACAAAAAATTATTCAAATCAGCACTTTCATATGGAAGTTCTGCACAAAAACCTGATTTCACCTAAGTCTGTACAAAATGGCCGCCAGCGGCCAACTTGAATTTCGGATCGGACCCAAAAACACTCGTTCTCGTCCCATGGTCATAACAAGGGTACCCAAGAAGTTTTGTAAATATCAGTTCATAAATACAGCCTCTAGCCCGAGCCGTATTGAATTGTTGACGGACAGACGGACGACTGGCCATGGCATAAGCTCAAATTTTGCTTCGCCAAAGTTGAGCTAAAAATCAGCAATATAACATTTTGTAACTGTAAAAGGCAAATTATGAACTTGGGCAAAATATTGTTTTCGTGGATCTAGGAATTGCAGAAATGGCTACATTCTTTTCAATCCAGCAAGGCGATGGAATTGAAAATGCTCAATACATTTACTCTACAGGGAAATGTAATACTGACAATCTTCTCATTCAATATTGGTACATGTAGATAAAGTCGAAAATGCAGGACAATTTTTCAATTTCCTTATCCAGGGATGCCATTTTTAGAAATGGATACCTAAGCCAGTGTTTGGTAATATCTTAATTTTGTTGTTATCCATACATAAAATATTTTACTGGATTAATAGGTTTCAAAACAAAAAATATATCCACACAAACATTTAATATTATTTGTCAAACTTGTTTTTACACAAAAATATCACTATTTATATATATTTATTGGTGTTTAAGGTCACATACTTATGCACAATGGCTAATCGTGACCGTGACAGTTTTACGGGTGGAGGAAGCCGGAGTACCCGGAGAGAACCACCGAGCAACGACGAGCAGCTGTCAGCTCTCCAACATCGTAACTCTGAACTCTGCACCGCAGCACAGGCAGGGTTAGATTGGTTGAAGACATGCGCACCATCGACGTGCAGTACGCCTCAGTACACAGCGTCATCGTGCCCCCATGTAGGCAATCGGGGTGAAGTGTCTTGCCCAAGGACACAACGCGGTTGCCGCAAAAATATCACTTGATTGAATGCCAAACTATATTTAGCACAACTTTCTGTTTCCATTTCCATGTTTGTCTGCTATCCAAATGAATTAAAAGATGCCTAATGGAGTCTGAGGCATTCATTCACCAGACAATAGTTGTTTAAAGAAGGATTTAATTAGCATCTATAGTTAGTTAACACTACAGGGGAATGGAGTTGTTTAATTCTTTATAACTCTGTCCATACCAGATGATTTTGTTTCTAGTACTGGGATGCTACCACCAACATAATGCCCCAATTTCCAGTAATGCAAAACTTGGGAGTCCAAATATCAACCTTGGAACTTAACTTGAACAAACTTGAGTCAGAGCTCTTCTCTTCCACCACAAGGATGCTGTTTGTGAAAGCATTCTGACTGGGGGGATCTGAAAATTTTTAATAAATTTCCTCATTCTGCACCAAGTTGAAATTTGGCCTACCATAGGGGGTCCAAATATTAACCCAGAGACCCAATTTAAACAAACTTGAATCTGAATCTCACCCTTCTAGAGATGCTGTATACCAAATACAAAAGCATTCTGACTGGTGGATTTGGAGATGATTTTTAAAGAAATTTCCTCATAATGCATTAAGTTACAATTCAGGCTCCCATAAAAAGCCCACATATTAACTCAGGGACTCTATTTGAACAAACCTACCCCCCCCCCCTCCCCCCACTCCCCAAAGATGCTATGTACCAAAAATTTTAACCCACTTGTATCTGAGCCTCACCCCCACACAACCCCTATGGATGTCGTATATCAAATATAAAACTAGAGGTACTGTGAGCAAGCTCACAAAGTGATACCCCCCGTGCCTGAAATGTATAAGTTAGATTATCTCCCCTTGGAAATGTCAGAACGGAATTATATTGCTTCATGCACATCTGCATATGGAGTTCTTCCATTGTGTACAGTTTCATGAAAATTCTTCAAACGGTTTAGGTGGAGTTGCACTTACAAGGATGGACAGATGGATGGATGGACAGATGGATGGACAGGGTGATTCCTGTATACCCCCCCAAACTTTGTTTGTATAATGATTCTAATCAGTGAATGTAGAGAAATTTTTACAGATATGCTGACTCAGCATTTTTTTAGGCCTTTTATACAACGCCCTGACACAACCAATGGCAATTTTCTTCACCATCCAAAAATAACAGTTCTCTGTTTTGTGTGGTTTGGGAAAAATGGGTATTTGTAAATATTTCTATTTTTAGCTCCTGAGGGACACAGGAAAATGTGTTTTTTGCATGAAACAAGTACTTATGACTCAATAATTACTACCATATATCAAATTTGGTTCAAATCGGAACATTGGTTCAGAAAACAGAAATTTTGAGTGAGGACAAACATTTTGCCCCTCTCATTACAAAGGCAAATATTGTTCCACAAAGTTAGTTTGAAGAAACTTGATTCTACACCTCAAAAGGAAGCTCCATACCAAATTTCAAATCATTGTACCCACTGGTTCATGAGAAGATTTTTTAAGAATTGTGGTGGATTTTCCCCCACCCAATCCCTTCCAGTATGAGGCTCTTTCAGTCAGGTGAGCTAAAAAAAAAAGAACAACACTTAGCTATTCCTCAGTGAAATTTGGGAACATGGCAATGTTAACTTTCTTTGCCATGCAATTACATTTAGTGTCAATTTGATCTACACAGATCACATCGCTTAAGCCTGGTAATGTGAAATTGGTGCTATGTAAACACTGAAGGCCCCTAACATCAACAAGCATTTGTCATGGTTAGAACTGTTAGAATACTAATGATTAAAGACATGAATCTCAAACACAGGCGTTTAAATTCTTCCCAACTAACGATGGTGAATGTTGTGCCCAAATAAAATAATTGCGCCCAAATTATGCGGTGTTTGAAAGTTTGGCAGTGTTTCGGCAATATATAGTTTGGCCATGTTTCCTGATGCTTGCAATATAGCTTAGTACACCTTCGAATTTTGAAAAAAAAAAAACACACAGTTCGCCCTAGAAAAGCAATCGGCGTCGACAATGTCGTATACGACACTGTTGACACCGACTGCTTTTCTGTGGCAAATCCCTTATCATCATGCACTTAAGGCTTGAGATCTATTATATTACGACACTGTCGAGAGTCGACGCTGATTGCTTTTCAGTGGTGAATTCCTTATGATCAGGCACTTAAGGATTGAGATCTATTATATTCAGGTTTGTGGGAATTCTCAGTAAACGCCATGCGTAATTTACATTCAACTAGACCTTTGGCTTGACACTGGGAATTTGGGAAACTAAGAAGCCTTCTCCAGTTAGTCGAGTAAACTTACGTCAAAGGGTGCTGGGTAGGAACCAGTGATAATGGTGAAAACCTATAACATGGGGTTGTAAACTAGCATTTTAAGACGGAAGACCTAAAAAAGATGCCAAGAGGAAGAAAATACCAGTGCTTTTTCTCCAACCACTCGGACCACATTCATTTTTGTAAATTATATTAATCTTGAACTAGAAAAGATTTCTCGGTGGTGTTCAGCTAATTACCTCCTCCTCAATACTGCTAAAACCAAATTTGTCATTATAAACCCCAGCAATAAGAGAGCAGTTCCATAAACAATAAGAAAATAGATCGAGTTACTTCTGACCGAAACGAATCGTCATTAAAATTTCTAGGCATACATATTGATGAGCATCTCTCATATAAGGCTCACATTTCTAATTTGTGTGCAAAAAATAGCTCGTGCAAACTATGTTCTTAACAAAGTAAAAACTATATTGCCACATGCTGCAATGAAAACATTGTATTATACTTTAGTGCACAGTCATTTTATTTATGGGGTCCATGTTTGAGGTAACTCGATAGGTATAAATAAGTTGTTTTAATGCAAAAACACTCTATAACGATATAACTCTCACACAGACCCTTTGTTCCAAAAAGAAAAAAACTTTAAAGGTTAGCAATCTTTTTATGCTCCATACGTCTCTGCTTCTATTTGACTGGAGAAATAATAATCTCCCCTTGTCTTTTGATAATTTGTTCAGTGCTATGGAAAATAGAAGTGGAAGATCCACCAGACAATCTGGCATGCTTCTTGAAGAAAGATCTCAAACAAGATCTCTAGATGTCCTCCCAACATTCGCTTACCCGAAAATTTGGAATGGACTGGATGAAAGACAGCATAATATCCCACTTAGAGGCACATTTAGAAATGAGTTGATAAAAAAATTAAGATCGTATGATGCTAATGTAAACTGTAATAGCCCATATTGTGTAGATTGCTTAGGTACAAGTTTAATCATATCTTTTCGTCCTTTCTAATTATATGCTATTAACAGCTCGGTAATTTGGATTTTCCACAACCATAATTTACTTACACATTCTGATCTGGCTTAAAAAAATTAAATAAAAAATGCTGATAGGATCACCGATCCAATGTCGAGTTGTGACAGCACAGAAGTGGGTTTAATCATTATCAACTCATCGTCCGCAAACCAGTTGTTTACAATTTACTATGTGAAGGGTCACTGTGACCTTGACCTTTGACCTAGTGATTCCGAAATAAATAGGGTTCTTTTTGCACCAATGCCAACCTACCTATGAAGTTTCATGAATGTAGGTGGAACCATTGTCAAATTATCATCTGGAAACCAATTGTTTACGATTTATTATGTTCCAAGGTCACTGTGACCTTGGCCTTTGGTCTAGTGAGTCCAAAATAAATAGGGGTCTTCCACTCACCTAGGCCAACCTACCTATGAAGTTTCATGAACGTGGGTCAAACCATCATCAAGTTATCGTCCGGAAACCAACTGTTTACGATTTACTTTGTTGAAGGTCACTGTGACTTGACCTTTCACCTAGCAAGTCCAAAATAAATATGGTTCTTCCTCACACTGATGCCAACCTACCTATGATGTTTCATGAATGTGGGTCGAAACATTATCAAGTTATCATCCGGAAACCAATTTTACTAAGTTGAAGGTCACTGTGACCTTGGCCTTTCCACCTAGCGAGTCCAATATAAATAGGGTTCTTCCTCTCACTGATGCCAACCTAACTATGAAGTTTCATGAACATGGGTCGAACCATTATCAAGTTATCATCTGGAAACCAATTGTTTTGATTTACTATATTCAGGGTCACTGTGACCTTGACCTTTGACCTAGTAAGTCCAAAATAAATAGGGTTCTTCCTCTTATGAAGGCCAACCTACATATGACGTTTCATGAATGTGAGTTGAACCGTAGTCAAGTTATCATCCGGAAACCAATTGTTTACAATTTACTATGTTTAAGGTCACTGTGACCTTGACCTTTGGCCAAGCAAGTCCAAAATTAATAGGGTTCTTCCTCTCACTGATACCAACCTACCTATGAAGTTTCAGAAACATGGGTTGAACCATTATCAAGTTATCATCTGCAAACCAATTGTTTACGCTCGCCCGCCATTCATCAAAGTATAAGTCGTGTTTGACTTCGACACAACTCGACTAAAAATAGTTTTCGCTCTCTGACTCCGGGTCTCGTCATCAGCTTCTGATATAGGCTGCTTACTTGTCAGATCACAATTATTAATAATGCAAAAGACAATGCCCACATTGGAAGCATCCATGGAAAAGTTGACAGGATAACTAGTTATATATAAGTACACATAGTGCATGCAAATAACTATTTGTTAGTTTATATTTCTTATTGTTGGTCTGACACAAGCTGATACTGTATAGCTAATAGGGGGATGGCAGGTAGACAGCCAATCTGGCTGTGCCATCTCCCTGCGGTATACACTATTTTTGTATTTGTTCACAAATGCAATTGTTAGGCCTAAAAAAATATGTTTCTCAGGCCCTCCCGCATGGTCCTTTTGGCTTCCGCATGCTCTCTTTTTATAACCAATTTAAACTTACAAAAAATTAAAAATAAATGGTTTATGTCTGATATTTTACCCAAGTTAAAAAAATTGATGAATTTGTCCCTTGAGTGCAAGAAGGCTTTGCAATGCTTTAGCATTGCAAAGCCTTCTTGTACTCAAGGGATGAAATACACCACCACCCATGCTATTCTGTAGATTATGAGGCCTAAAACTTGAACCAAGAACATGAACTTTTGATGGCAAAGAAGAAATTACTGAAATAAAAAATAAAATAAAAAAACGCTCGCGCGCATGCAATTTCACAAATAATGGCCTGAGAAACAGAAGATCTACTTTGTGCGGCCTTATTTATTTGTTATTTTTATTGCCATTTTCAATGTGTTTAATGTACATTTTTCTGTATTATGTATACCATAAAGTAAACAAATAAACAAAGGTCTGCTCATACACTTATGAAATTACGGAAAAATCCATTCACTAACCAAAATAACCGTGGTTTTGTTTGTGCATTTCATTGACTGACTGGATTCAATCAACAAACTAGCAATTACTTTTGAAAAATTGGCCTGTTCAAACAAAAGGCTGCCTTCCTGGTACACACTACAGGAGGAGGATAGTTTCAGCATAAATTATGCAAAGTGCATGTAAAGCATAGAATGAACTATTACACACTCCAAACCAAATCAGGTGATCGATCAATTTTTTGTGTTTTTAAATAGCAGTTGTCATAACTACATGCAAACACCAGAAATGATCACAAATGTCCAACATGTTACCAAATAAAGAAATTAAATTTTTCGGCAATTTCTACTTGGGGCATTTGTAGGAAAACAAAATGGTTCAATGTGCTTCCTCCAAGCCTGAAGGTCAAAGTCTTATTTTTAAGTCCTGCCATTGGAATTACCAATCTATTCATGATTTTTGCAATTTGTTACATGTGTACTTAAGCCATTGGAAGCTTGCCTATTGTCAAAATCATAAAAAAATTGGGGGTGAGGAGGGGGGGGGGAGAAAACAAATATATTCCATTTCTGTGTTCCCTTGTCATTATTTTGGGGCGCAATATGACTTTGTTTTATCAGCATTTTGGGCAATGACTGGTGAAAACTTCAAACAATTCTCCCTAAGTTTTGTTGAACATCCTCGAACAACCCCCTTTAAAACGAGTACTTTTTACAAAAGAGAGAGTACCTACTTTTAACCCTTTACCAACATAACAACCAGAACCAGACAGCGTTATTCTCAAAAATTGCCAATTAATTTCTTCAATTATTTTTTTCATTTTTGTCTCAAAAACATAGGTTATGACTCCTCGTTGGAACAACTCATCAAGCTCATTCCAATGAGGGGACATAACCTATGTTTTTGAGACAAAAAATTGGTTATTCAAGAATATTTTTTAAGAGTCGTCTGCTTTTCATGTTAGGTAAAGGGTTAAGTCCATGTTTGGATGATGTACATATACAGACTGGTCACTTTCCATGCATGTGCTACATGTATATTTCAACAAATGCAATAATATTAGATTCCAAACACTAATTATAGATATATTTATGAAAAATTTAATCAATGAAGTACCAGGTACAAACAGGTGCTTCATTAAGGTGCAATATAATTCAGAGAAATTTGTTTAATTTGAATCTCCAACCTCTAATATTCCATGAACTCAAATTAAATATACACAAATTATACATCAAAAAGTAGAATGAGATGTATCGAACACGAAACATATATGTACTCAACTCATACAGTTGACTGTAGGCACCAATGGTTCCTGGAATTCGCACCAGAACTGGTAATAAAATAATATTTCCAGAACAACTTGTAGCTAAATGTACTTCACATATCCAAGAACAAAGCTAGGCATTCAAAACACTTTAGAGTGCAACAATTGGAATGCATTTGGGAAAAAGACAACACTGTCTGCAGTTTAATTGAAGATAGACTCCATGTGTGATGGACATGCGCAAATCACTTGATACTCAGGGGTCAATTTAATTTTTAAAATTTAAATAGCAGTTTAGTAACGTGGATAAATTTTGATTGGCATTTCCTATTATTTGTTTTTGTCATGGAAAATTGATTAGCGATAGTTAAAAATTGATTCAAAAATCGCTATGCGGATCCAGTTAAATCGAGCCCTGGGGATTCCACAAATTTCCATTGAAAAACAAAATCATAATTCTTAGAAATTTCAACAGGTGTTGTGATACTTTGCATAGACTATGGCAACAGTGCAGTCTCTAATGAATAATAGTATGCCATATTTAGGTGATCTTTCTCATTTTTTGATTTTAGACATTGATCTGTACTGAGGCTTTTTCCATCCAAAGACGTTGACCAGAAAAAGTAATTTACAATGTAAACAAAACTGATAGTTTTGAAATTTAACCCCACACAGCTCGGTCACTGCATTTTGAAGAATTCTGATGGCCTAGCTTTCTTCTTGGATATCTGAAGCTTGCACATTTGGCCTCAAGAGGTTTGCCTGAAAATTCAGTTCTGGTACAGTTAAAACTAGAAGTCCTGCCATGAAATGTGCACAAATAGCACGTTAATATGCGCGTTAATGTACACGTTATGGCCCAAGTAAAGCTATGAAATTCTGTACATATGGCCTGTGCACAAGCAATGAAATTCTGTACATATGGCCTGTGCACAAGCAATGTTTCAGCCAATGGACCTTCGGGTAACCCGGAGGTCCATTGGCAGAAATATTGCATGTGTTTGCTAAGAGTAAACAAGAGAGCCTGCCGTGCTTTGGATGCCATTCTATATGGCAATTGCGCGCAATTCCAACGCGCAATTAAGCCTAGATAAGCGCACTATTCGTGACAGGACTTCTAGTTTTAACTGTATGAATACTGTAGCAGACATCCAGGACGCATTGGTGCCCACTGCCTACATTCGCGTTTACAAGTTGATTTCATATATAATTTGTGTTCAATACATCTCAACCTTCATTTTGATATATAATTTGTGTATATTTATTTTGAATTTATGGAATATCAGACTTTCAGAGGTGGGAATTTCAAAGTAAACAAATTTCTCTTACTTATAACTAATATAGGAATTACACCCAAACCATCCGCTGGCCGAACCATCCTCTGCAATTTGACCCAAACCTGCCGATACATTTTGACACAAACTGGCCACTAATGGATCCAAACCATCCTCCAGAACAATTATTCATCCCCATCTTTTTTTTTATTTTGAGTAAATAATACATTATTTTCGAAAGTTTGAGAGTTTTCAAAATCATTTTTCATGTTCGTTTTCGATAATTATTTACATGTACATGTATCACTAATTGTTTGCCTTGTTATCTCTGTGTCCTTGTTTGCATTGTCCTTGTAGTTATTTATAAACATTATCATATCTAACCTCGCAATAGTTCATAAATATCGTTTTCTTACCAAATGTTTAACATCTGACAGTAAAATAATATTTATAAACATTGCTCTGAAAAGTCTTCAGAATTAACCGTTAATTATTCATATCTAACCTAGTGACAGTTCATAACTATTATTTTGTTATCAAATGTTCAACATCTGGTGGTAAAATAATATTTATAAATGCCAATCTGATAATTATTTAAAATTAAAAATTAAATTATTCATATAAAGATGAAATGAAAATGTCGCTCCAACCAGAATTTATTTAAAATTATTCGTATCTAACCTAGCGACAGTTCATCATTATGTTATCAAATGTATTTTATGTTAATATATTTTTCTGGACATTTTTGTTGACAATATGTTTGTATACTTTTCGAAATAAGAGCAAATGTGAAAATATTTTTCCCTTTTCTTGGTTCCCACAAAGACCTAATGGTCACCACAATTTCTAAATTGCATAGATGGTGGTTCAGGCACTGTTGAGGAGGGTTTGGGTGCTCTGGAGGATGGTTCAGGGTAAATGTAGCAACCGGTTTGCATCAAATTATAGAGGACAGTTTAGCAAGAGAACAGTTTGGGTGATTCCCTAACATAGCACCTTAATTAAAATTTTGCTGTTGATGATTTTCATTACCTGGTAAATGCATGCGTGGACATCACTGCCCACGTGGGTAAAACTGAAGAATAGGGGACTTTTCCATTTATGTAAAAAGAATGCATTTTTCTCACCTTTTTTCTGTATTTTCCTATTACTAGTCATGTTTTCGATAAAATGACCGAAAGATATTCACTTTTACTGGCAATTATAACTGCTCAACAATTGTTTTTACCGGTGCGATTTGTGACGTTCACATTCATCTTTCCTCCATGTTTTTTGGCGTCTGCTCTGTGTATTGGTTGTATATGGTACGCTTGTTTGTTCTGTTCCCGACATGGTCTAGGGTCAGAGTAGTGAGGGCTATGGTTAGCTTACCGGTAAGCTAACCCTAACCCTCACTACACTGAAAATAGACCTACAATTGCCAGCCAAAGAGAAAACAAAATTTATGTAAACACACACTTCAAAATGGCAAGAATGCAGAAGAATCTCTGGCACCGTAACATTAAAAGGGTTTCAATTATCTCTAATCTCAGTCAAAAGTGAATATCTTTCGGTCATTTTATCGAAAACATGACTAGTAATAGGAAAATGTAGAAAAAAGGTGAGAAAAATGCAATGTTTTTACATAAAAGGAAAAGTCCCCTATTCTTCAGTTTACCCCACGCGTGTATTACGACCAGTCCATGGCGACTGTACTGTGATGATGTGGGCTTTTACGAAAACTAGTCCAAACATGGCCTGAAAGTCTGTAATATAATTTTTGGGTTTGGTTCGTCCTTCCAAGGACGTACCAAAACCAAAAATTATATTACAGACTTCCAGGCCATGTTTGGACTAACGAAAACGAACTTCGTAAGTTTGGACAGATAAGCTGACAAGTTGGGATTGCACTCTGCGGAATCGTGCTTTTATTATCTGATAAAAAGTAACAAAAACGCATTGAATAAGACAATTTTGGTAGTGGGAATACTCGTATCGCTTGGTTTGTCGGAGAAATGGGTAGAAACGTGCATCGACATTAGTTTCTTGAACTCTGGCAGCGTGGTTCGAAATTAGGTGATAAGATCAACTCCAACGCTACACTGAGCGAATATTTAATTTATTCTATCTAAAACCAACAACCATAAACGAAAAAAAATTCTCCGCACATGTAAATGCCTGATTACAGTGATATATTTTTATTTGTTAGCGCTTTGCCTTTGTGGAAAAGTCAAATGTCCAAATTACTTCCAAACACGCCTTCGAAATTGTCAACAATACAACTTTAGAATCTGAAAGTTCCGTCAGTGGGACAAAATGAGAGACTGAGAGAGCGTTGTGAGGACATTTCATGTGATATAACAATCTTCGTTCTACAAAAGTTACGAAGCATCCCTGACCAAACAAGCAATGACATGATAAAATGTGCTGTTGAAACTGTGAGTTAACATGAAAAACAATAGAAAATGTGTCCGCTACAGTCCGCGACAGACCGATGAAACCCACCGTAATTGTGGGGACATGGAAATGTCCGCGCAACGTCTCTCAAATGACTCGCGGTGCTCACAACGTTGGTCTAAAACAGAGAAAATGTGCTCACAGTTACGGTACCGCCAGTTCTCTCTCTCTCTCTCTCTCTCTCTCTCTCTCTCTCTCTCTCTCTCTACAACGAACGAATCGTTAAGTCAAAATTATATTTAGTAATTTTGTATATCAGTCTGTAGGTAGCCTCAGTGTAATTACTATTTGTGCTTGTTGTATAGCGAGGCCTACAATAATCCTTTTACTGCCACGCCCACTTTATCCATATATGGAGGACCTCTATGTACGCTTGTATGCGAGAAGTTTAATAAGATTTATGATATACGTGAAACTCTATCATCTGATTAATTGTTGGAAAGGGCTCTCTGAGCCCTTTCCAACAATTAATCAGATGGTAGGTTAGATCTGCGCATACAAGAACGTATAGATAATCATCATGAAATATGTGACAATAGTCATTTTCGGCAGCGTAAGTGTTAAAGACATCACATCATATAGAAATTGCAAACAATGATGAAAATTTGATATTTGTAACTTCATCCTCTCACTGGCATGTCTATCCCTCTATATATCTATCTCTCGATCTGGCAACAAATGAGATTGTCGACAAAATTGTCGGTAATGTTGTTGACGAAGATGACACTCGGACGAGTATCATTCACATTATTGCTCAATTATAAGCTTATAAGTCTGATAATCGATCCGAACAATAAAGTTGTATATTGGCATCTGAAAATAAATTGAACATCCACATGTTACCTTATATCATCTGGACTGTTTAAGAATATATAATTGGCCCTCTCTACGTTCCTGCTATCACAGTCCATAATGAAGTTGCACTGTGAGTATTCAATTAAATCTACAATATATCGTTGCTGGTGGGGGAATGGGTTGTAACGATTGGCAATGCTTGGCCTTATATCCACGTTGCAGTCACGCTAAGCCATTGCGCAGAAATATGTGACCTAAAACACCAGTAATGAATAAATTGCTTGTGGGGGTCTTTTCTATTATTTATCATGTCTGAGAAAAAAAAACAAAAAGCATCACCTTCGGATTAGATTCCAATTTAATCCGAAAGGGTTTAATTCCATTAATGAATCTGGAAATCTCGTCCATCTATAAAGTAATGTGGGAGGTCACCAGGTCTAGAGTTAAAAATTTACACATAACTGTCCACAGATCATTTTTATCAACGCCTAAGACGCAGACCGTCAGTGTTGGAATCAAATGTATCACGGGAATGACAGGAAGACAGCCAATCTTGCTACATCATCTCCCAACGGTATTGACTATTACTTCGGTAGATGTATTACACACAGTAAGAAATGCAACTACATGTATTTAAAAATATGCCGTTAAATAAAATAAAATATCTATCTATCTATCTATCTATCTATCTATCCATCCATCCATCCATCCATCCATCCATCTATCTATCTATCTATCTATCTATCTATCTATCTATCTATCTATCTATCTATCTATCTATCAGTAGTTTTAAATAAATAAATGATTGATCGCTCTTGCTGTTGCTACCCTCAGTACAGATTTTGTATTTTTAATCTGTGTGAAACACACAGACTATTGTTTTTGTACGGTTTCTTTTTCTTTCTTTTTTTTTCTTAATTTTCTTATTCTCTCGATTTCTGTCTTCTCTTCACTTCCTTGTCAGCACGGTAACTTGCAAACGAATTGTCTTATCCTGCTGCTTTTTGGCATACCGACAGACAGTCACTCTTTCTCGGCACACTATGTTTTTTCAGATCGCAAGGGCCCAGTCGGCCACATGGTTTTCACAGCCTCTAATTTCCTGTAACAGTAAATTCTCCCGAAGCAATACTTTGTTGTATTTATTCACAGTGGAGACAATGTAAACAGAAATGGAGATAGCGGTCAAACATTAAATCTTATCTGCTATTTCAATCAGACGTCAGCTCCTCAAACCAAGTTGAGAGAAACCCTTTGCTTCACAAGGACATAAAGTAGAATATTTTCAGTTCAATGCTTTTAACCCTCTCAAGACTTCAATGTGGGTTCCAAAGATTTTCATGCAATGTGAGAATAATCATAACCCTTTCCATACACACATTATTGCTCTAAACATCATTCAAATAAGTGTCAGAGCAAACAATGAACATTTTTTTGATTTCTTGGTCAAACCCTTTGAATGTTGTGCGCATGTATGCTTTTTCTGGTTTCATGGAAAAAGTTATCTGATTCCTGTATGAATGTCTTTAAATACTATTAACGAAAAGCTATTTCTGATTTCTTTAAACACATTTCACCCCCAAAAATAAGCCTCCATAAAGTCTCTTTCTATTTTGTTTATTTCTGATACTTTAACTCCTTTCACACAGACTTGAATTTACTGGATGCAGTAAATCCTGTTTCTCTAGTTTCAAGGCGTTTTTACTTGTATTGGGAGAAATATATTTTTGTTGTAACTTGATAATAATCAGTAACAAATGGTACATAAATGCTTTGTACAACAGGATTGATGGAACGTCAGCAAACACGTTGACACTTAAACATGCCCTTCTCCGACCCCACCGCATGAGATGGTGTTAAGTGAATCAAGGCGGTGACTCCTATCAATCGATAATGTTTGATGAGGTGAAAGCTGCAGCGCTGTGACTACAGTCACAGCGTAACAGCTTTCATCTCATCAAACGTCTTGGCGTTTACCAAGCACGAAACTTAATAACACTGTATGTACTTTCCAGCATAGGAACTTTTTCTGTTAATAACTACACCGTATTGTGAATATTCAGTTTAAATTGCTACGAAAATGTACTCATTATTAATATAACTCTATGCATACAGATATCAATGTATACTTTTCAAAACGTGATCGGGAAATTGAAAATCATAAAAATTTGATTGTTGACCATTGTTTCCTTATAGCAACCCACCCACCCCTCTATAAGATGTCGACGATAGAGATACGTTTCTATAAGTGACCAATGAGTGTTCCAGCAAGCCAGGTGTTTTGAGATCATTGGCACAGCCGGGCCGGCCAGCACATACCATCTTGCACCGCACAACTCTCACTCTGCTGCAGGTATTGTTTTTATATAATTCTCTTTTTAAGTTCAAAAGAAAAGGTATTGTTTGAACATCTATTTTGTATCAAGGTACATTGTTAAATAAATTATTTCATTCATAAATCGATCGCAACATATTTTTCTTGCTGTTAGCATGTATATTTATGTTCCTAACCACATATTCACTCCTGAAGTACAGCCGTATACTGTAATAATGACAATGGCAGTTTTCTCATTTATTTAGCGACCAGGTCGAGATATTCATACACCAGCGAGTCGAGATTTCGCAAACAAAAGATTACGAAATCCATGGTCAAAACGCGAAAATGCTAATGGTTCATTTCAATTAATTGTTTTCATCAACACAAAATACAATTCTGAAAAATACAACTGTAATACTTTTACAGTATTGGACCGAGGGCAAGCGGAAGGTATTTTACACTGGCCAGGCTTATTCAAAACATGTCGCAGGCATATAACGAGTGTCGAAGGCCCGAGTCGTGGGAGGGTTTGGGAGGAGGTGCCCCCTCTCATGGGTGGGGGTCTGGGGGTCTTACCCGGGGAAATGTTTTAAAATTTTGAAGGCCCGAAACTCAATTTTAGGCATATTTTGCCAAGCTCACGAAAAGAATTCGCTTGGGCACACTTGCGTAATTTTTTAAAACTTCAGTGGTATGGGAGTGGATATTTGGAATGTTACACCTGCCTTTCTGATGGAACGATGTGAATAATTCTCATATTTTGTGACTCTTTTAATCTATACACGCAGTTTTGCATGGGGCTGAACTATCTATACCTTTGATATATATATAATAAACTCGAAAAATTCATACGCCTTCAATCGTTTATGAAGAAATAATTACATAGTTAATGTAGTTAAACGTTTTGGCTCCAAATACTCAATTCCCATTGGTCAGCTGGATGAAAACGTCATGACCAAATGTAATTCATTTTCCAATGAATACATTTGGTCGATCTTTGACCCGCATTTACGGTAGAACGCAGTTGACAGAATGTAATTCGGGCGGTGTTTGGACAGGTTTTTAACTTTTAACGCCTCTCGCAGTGGTCAACTCCGCTGCTGTTTCTTTGGTGACATTTCCCAACTGTGGCATAAAGCCCGTTACTAAAATACTCGTATCCATTTCTAAAGTTGTGAAAATTAAAAATCAGAGTTGTGCGCTTTGTCTTTTGTGTGAGAGTGGTTTTTCGCCTCGTTCGTTCGTACATGTTTTATTTCGTCTTTCTGCTTTGTTGTTTGGTAAAAAAGTAGTTTAAACAGTGACGGAATGTAATTATAAGAATTGAATGCATTTTTTTATAATCTTTATTGTAGTATGAACGTGTGGGAATGGGTACAAATTGTATGAATCCTTTGGGATTCATACAATTTGTACCCATTCCCACACGTTCATACTCCAATAAAGATTATAAAAATTGCATTCGATTCTTAAGTAAAACTAGAAGAGGGGATCTCACCTCAAGATGCGGAACCAAGAACACTGGCACGATGGTTATTACTCCTCTCGACACGGTTCATAGCCCCGTTAACTTAATGTGGGTGATCCCATGGCACACATGAGGTGTATAGATATAGGATAACGACTGTAGTACTGCAGCGGGTCACATGCTGCAGAGTACGTGATATATACTATTTAAAAAAGTAGAGGATATCCAAACTGATGTTGATATTTTCGGAAAATAGTATTGGATACGCGGGATTGGACACATCAATATGTTACCAAGTTTAGTGTGGATCATGAATGTCACCGGCCCACTAAAACTTCGTGTAGATTTTTCGCACGAGCGCCGCGTTAAAGTCTGTGGGTTACATTTTGAAATTTTCATTTGTACTGGACGGTCTTGTTCTGAGGTCTCATCGTTCTTTTCTTGGTATAAACTCTTTCATCAATAGTTTCTGGTCGAAACGTAACCGTAGAGGTATGCGAAGACTGACACGTGACGAGCGTTTACGTGCCGTTAGCATGTCGAAAGCTGGCAACAGATAGACTGCAGTGGCTCAAATTCTCAATGTTACTCAATCGGTGGTTAGCAGGTTGTGGTCACGCTACCGTCAGACAGGCAATGTTGATGACAGACATCGGTCAGGTCGTCCACGGGCGACAACTGCTAACCAGGATCGTTTCATCCGAACCACAGCATTACGTAACAGCCATCAAAGTGCCTGAGAAATTGGACAGCAGCTGTACCGAGCGACGCATGTGCGAGTCAGTGGTCAGCCTGTCCGAAATCGCCAACACAGCTCGAATTTGTACGCTCGACGACATCGAATAATTCCACGTTTTACTGAACGTCACATCGCAGCATGGCGTAATTGGTGTGGAGCACGACAGCTCTTGGACAACTGTCGGTGGACCAACGCCATGTTTTCCAATGAATCGAAGTTCACTGTCGACTTCCACGACAGGCGAAACAGAGTGTGGCGGCGGAACGAACGATACCATGACGTTACCGTTAGGCAGCACGCTCGTTTTGGTGGTGGGTCGATTATGGTGTGGGGAGGCATAACGATAACAAGCAGAACATCATTACATGTCATCCAAGGGCGTGTCACGGGACATTACTACCGTGACAACATGTTAGCAGCTCATGTGGTTTCATTTGCGCGACGTCCCGGCCGTCGATTCATTTTCCAATAATAATAATAATAATAATAATAATAATAATAGTAATAATAATAATAATAATAATAATAATAATAATAATAATAATAATAATAATAATAATAATATAGTTTATAGCCGTGAATCCACCTAGGTGCTCTCTGGCTTTACACTGATAAATAAACAAATGTGTTGTGTAAGCTGTCGATTAGTTATATACAGGAGATCGCGTAAAGAGGTGGGTCTTTAGTGACGATTTAAATTTCGCAAGAGATTGAGGTGCCTTCAGGTGATCAGGGAGACGGTTCCATAAAAATGGTGCCGCAACCGAGAAGGCCCGTTTGCCTACTGCCGTGGCATTCCGAAAAGTGTGAGTCAAGTTGTTGGACGCACATGACCTTAAAGATCTTGCAGGTGTGTATCTCGTGATAAGAGTTGTTACATAGGACGGTACCATGCCGTTAAGAGCTATATATGTGACGAGAAGGATATTGAATTCCACCCTCTCTTCTACAGGGAGTCAATGCAATTCAAGCAGCACGGGAGTTATGTGGCAGATTTTTTTTCGTCGTGTGACTATTCTTGCTGCGCAATTCTGAATAAGTTGCAGACGCCGCAATAGTGAACGTTACATCCGAAAAGTAGGGAGTTGCAATAATCCAAACGACTGGTTACAAAAGCATGGACTAGTTGTTTAGCCGTCCCCTCGTCGATCACTGGACGCACCCTGCCGATATTTCTAAGATGGGAGAACTCAGATTTACAGATCATATTGACATGCTTTTCCGCCGACAACTGTTCGTCCACGAGATATCCCAAGTTACGAACAGTGACGGACGGAGAAACGGTGTTTGAGTCAATGCTAAGAGAGTGTTTAGATGTTTTTGATAATTGTTGAGGTTAGCCAAAGTAAATGATTTCCGTTTTTTCAGCATTCATTTTGAGGCAATTTTCAGTGATCCAGGATTCAATGTCCTCTACACAACGCTCAAGCTGCTCCTTTGCACATGTTTCAGAGCTCGGGCCGAAATGAACGTAGAGCTGGGTGTCATCAACATAGCAGTGAAGCTAAGGACATGTTTCCGTGTTATATTGCTAATGGGTAACACAAAGATGACGAAGAGAAGGGGCCCAAGCACTGATCCCTGTGGCACTCCGAACTTTAAAGTGACCCTACGCGATGCACAATCATTAATGGTGACACTCTGCGTCCGACCAATCAGATAGGACCTGATCCACTCAAGAGCTGGTCCGGTGAAACCTACAACATTCTGCAATCGATTCACAAGGATGGCATGGTCGATTGTATCGAATGCTGCACTGAGGTCTAGCAGTACCAGGCACGATATCTGACGCTGCTCCATAATCAGGAGTATGTCATTTTGGACACGCAACAGTGCTGTCTCGGTGCTGCACTGTGGCGTATAAGCTGATTGAAATTCCTCGGCTAGACCAGAAATTTTAAGATGCTGGCGAATTTGAGCAGACACTGCTCTTTCGATGACTTTTGAAATGAACGATAGGTTCGAGACTGGTCTGTAGTTCTTGATAACATTTGGGTCAAGCCCAGGCATTTTTAGTAGTGGAGTGACAAGAGCCTGTTTCATTATCTGGGGAAAGCTCCAAGAGCTACGGGACTTGTTCACAATTTTCAAAAGCCATGGTGCAAGAGTCTGTAGACATGTTTTAAGAAGTCTTGACGGGATGGGATCTAGGGCACATTGTTTCGATGGTGAATTTTTAATAAGGGTGATTAGATCCTCTGCGGCAATCAGTTTGAAAGAGCTAAACTGAGATCGACATCTCATTACAGATACGCCAGTTTCAGCGGTGGCATTACATACATGTACGGTGTCCCCACAGCTTGTGAGTCCAGACCATATGACTTCTATTTTATTGATGAAGAACGTCGACAATTTCTCAGCGAGTTCTTCCTTCGACGTATGTTCTGGGAGAGTCGCACTTGCCTTGTGGTGTAACAATTTATCTATAACACTAGATAGGACGTTTGGTCTTCCAATGTTATCGGACACAACATTAGAAAAATACTTTTTCTTTGCCTGAGTGACTAGGTCGTTTACGAGTTTTCTCGAGCTAGATATAATTCCCTGTGGATGTGGAGTTTTGACGAACGCCATTGCAGTTCTAAACGTCTGCGATGCCACTTCGCCTTCCTGATTGCATCATTGAACCACGGACATGAGTTAGGCTTAGAGAAGGTTTTACATTTTAGTGGAGCAAATTTATCGATAGGATTTTGTAACAGGTTGTTGAAACAATCAACAACTTCGTCGACAGTGTCAATAGCTGTGGGATCAGGTGCTGACGACACAAAGGCTTCGGAGAATTTGTTGGGATCAATAGTTCGGAATTTTCTGTAATAGATCTTTCTTTTGGCATGGGTTGAGCGTTTTAGCTTAATGTTAAACTGCACCATGAAATGATATGGGAGAGCCACGTCAATCACATCAAAACCGTACAGAATGCCTTGATCGCTTTGTCGCGTGATAACCAAGTCAAGGGTGTGACTAGCTTTATGCGTAGGGCCACATACGTGTTGCGTCAGGTCCAGTGACTGAATCAGGCCGAGGAATCGTCTCGCACAGGGGTCGTTCGTGTTCTCGTAGTGGACATTGAAATTCCCCGCTATTATGAAAGGTGCCGGTGCGGCAAGTAAGCATCCAACGAATTCTGTAAATTCCGACAAGAATGTACCAAAAGAGAGTTTGTTTTTAGCACTGGGTGGGGGTCTGTAAACAATTATGATTCGTAATGAAAGGGGCCCAGTTGTTAGTGTGCCCATCATTGACTCGAAAGATTGGAATTTATATCCCGAGTCTGTTTTTACATTCACATCCATGTTAAAAAGCATCCCAACTCCTCCACCCCGAGACGGTCTAGGTGTGTGAAGGAAAGTTTTGTCGTTATGCTGTAAGTCACCAACAGTAAGAGTGTCATTAGAAGAGACCCATGTCTTGGTGATGAGGCCCAAGTTAATGTTGTTGTCATCCATAATATCTCGGATGTCAGACCTGGGGTTGATAAGATGACAATGCAAGGGCACATAAGGCTGTGTCGCTACAGTGTTCCTCCAGGAGCAGAACATCACTACACTGCCTTGGCCAGCACTAGGTTCAGACCTTTCACCAATCGAGCATGTCTGGGATATGCTTGGCAGGCGCCTACTACAACGCCAACAGCGCCCCCCCCCCCCCCCCCCCCCGCCCCCGCCCCTACCAATGTCCAGGAACTCTACGCTGCACTGCAGGAAGAATGGTATAACATCAGTCAAGTGATACTGGACGGACGTTTGGTGAGGAGTATGCCACGTCGGACCCGCGCTTGTCTCGCGAACCGATGAGGATTTGCAAGGTATTGAGGTCTTGGACTGAATGTGGTAAATTCTCTGACTGACCGTCCATGTCTTCTACAGTTCAGTGCATAGAATGTGTGCTTGTCGGGCACCCAACTATCGCTGAAATCATTCACCACATGTCACAGTGCAATGCCTCAACTGTCTTTTTGATGAAAATATAAATATATTTCTTCGTATATCTCACTTTTATCAAATATCCCCTATTTTTTAGATAGTATATGTACAGCAAAAGGCTGATCTGTACAATCATTCCGTGGTATCACTCTATCATTATACCATGATTACCTATTCTACTATACATGAAAAGTCTATTACACAAATCATAGCTTTACACACCAACCGTGATGAACACGCCAGTAATGGGATTTCAATAGTAAAAACTTACACCTACAATAGAACTACATTCCCGTTGACCTTTGGTGACGTCGACCTGAATGCAAACTTGTCTAAATTTATCGCACGTCGCCTCGCGAAGAGTGAAAAGAAAGTGGCAATTATTTATTACGTTTTTAAGTGGGTTTACCTCATAAGATGCCAAAAAATAACAAACATGCATTGTCTCATGTTAATAAAGCATGCATAACTCGAAATAGTATGTTATTATGTTATTAAAACGAAAAAGGCTCAGTTTCTTTTTTTTTCATTTCGTTTCGGCGATATTGACAGCGGAAGTACCGCCCACCGATGCTCGTGTAAACAAAAACAGATTCGCACGTATGTACGTCTGCTGTTCAGAAAAATCGAGTAAAAATAATAGCGACTCTTAATAATCTGACGATCATGGTATAAATAAAATATACCCAAAGTAGCTTGGTGTACCAAATGTTCACCACTCGTGGTGAAGTGGTGTTAACCGCGCGCCGAAGGCTCGCGGTTAACACCACTTCACCACGAGTGGTGAACATTTGGTACGCCAAGCTGCTATGGGTATATTCTATATATAAGCCGTAATTTGAAAAACTTATTGGTCCGGTCATGACGTGGGCAGCCTGTTTGAAACAATACCAGACGAACATTGCACTGAAAGAGTTATTTTTACAGTTATTTTATGGAATAAACTACAGTCTGTATAGGTACAACAGCTGTTGAGAAACACATCCGTGACTCATTTACCACGCATAACAATAATTATGACACCTGCAGTATTGTTAACACCGATAGTATGTAACCTGGTAAATTGAAAATTTCCAGCTGATGTCAGCAACTGATAACACCCTCTTTGTCTCATTCTGAAGAACGTCCGTGCACTTGTGCCAGCTGCACCCCTTACATAAGTGATCTCCCTTTGTCCGTGTTTCATACAGGCAATTTGGGGAATGTGTTTCAATCAAGTTATCCGCACTGGACACGTTACGGTGATATTTCCGAACCACAGACGAGGATGGACACGTGGTAATGATGAACTGAAGATTGAACTAATATTTTTTCATAGCGGAAAATTCGCAGTATTTATTGTCGACCTGATTGCAATCCCCGTGCTGATGTCGCCCTCTAGAGGACGTATAAAAACGTGATTAACATTTCACCTACCACGAATTGCAGGCGATACTAGCGAATTATTCTTTTGAATAATTGAACTTTTTCACATTTTTTTTCACGAACATTATTTATGACCCCTCATTGGAACGAGCTCAAAGAGCTCGTTCCAATGAGATGTCATAAGCTTTTATTTGGAGACAAATCTTTAAAAATTATAAACTTTACTGACTTTTTTGTCAATGGCGCTTGTTCGGATACTGATTGCCTTTATGTTAACAGTGCAAGAAAATACTGTCAGGGCTTTCAGAAAAATGAGAGTTCCAGAGGAAAACTAATATTCCTTTACAGCCACCCATGAGATAATTCCGATACTCACTCAAAAACAGTAGGTATCCTCTATTTTTATTAACTTTCTTCCTACTGCTAGGGATGGACAAACCTGCGGAAGCACACTGTGAACATACCCCAACTTTCCCAAGAAATAGATGAATAGGAGAGAGTTTTGGTAAACATTATATTTATCAACCGTTCATTGCAATAATATTAGAAATGAGCAGGAAAGGGGTGCACAGACTATTGACACTTAACCCTTTACCCAACGCAGACGATATCAAAATTTATTATTTTAAATATCATTTTTTTAAAATCTTTCAAAAAATTTAAACAAAACCATATCATGTGACCCCTCGTTGGAACGAGCTCGGCGAGCTCGTTCCAACGAGGGGTACTTGATGTGGTTTTGTTGAAATGTTTTGAAAAATAATATTTTTTCAACTGCTGAATTTGCATATTATGCGGGCGGATGCGGCCGATTCGTTGGGTAAAGGGTTAAGATGTGACCAAAGATTCCCTCGTTTGATCTCTCTCCACTGCGGGCTCTAAAGTTTAGAAAAATGAACATTTTTGGCGAGATCTTTAACAAATTTCTCCATCGGGCTGAAACAAAATTTCTGCCCGATGGGGAAATTTATTAAATATGGAACATAGAAAGTTCATCTTGCTAAATGTAGAGGTGCGTGTGTCCCAAACCTAGCTTTGTGTGTCATATTCCTACCATGCCGCAAAGACACACGAGCCATCATTGAGATATATTGGGTACCCTTGTATGACCGTGTCCCCACCCCATGCCCCCACGTCTCTGCCTTCTGCCATGACTAGAAGTCACCATTATGGAATTTTTTGAACAACATGATATGGTATTCTTGAATAGTTTTGAAGAGTAATTCTTTTTCCAGTTACTCAATTTTGTAAATTCCCGAGCGGACGCGCCGATTGGGCACATATTTGACTCCCCTCTCTTCGCAGGACGTACTCTCGGTGGAAGCATCAAGAATGCGTTCTGGCACCCTTCCTCCCATGGTTAAAACAAAGCTAAGGTCTAAAATAAAATAACGCTTTATCTGTACCTATAAAACAAAATCGAGACAGACACGTAAGTGGACACCTTTCTGCAACTAGATTCGATTGTTCAAATTTGTTTCACTGAGGCAACGAGATGGCCTCACTGCAGTGTTAAGCGTCCTATAGGCGCTAGGACTATATGGAGGAATGGTAGCCGTTTTGCCTAAATAAGACCATATGTATTTTGATGGTGTGCGTCGTGCATACAAAATACAACTTTGTACTTTGGATACCCATTCTGGGCTACTAAAATCAGTCCTAACAACCATGAGTAGTTTTATCACTGAAGCCGATTTTCGTAAGGTTAACAAGCCTTTCCTCGTCTGACTTACAGTTCGAGTTGACAATATGGCAATATGTACAAACGCATCTTTTTGTCGGCTTTCAATGCGAAAGAACAATGGACGATTTTCCAATGTCAGGACAATCTGATTGAAAGACGCTAATCTATCCTTAATCACAACTACCGATTTTTCTGCGTAAAACAAATGACATGATCCAATATTGAGGTGATCCACGGAGCTGATTGTTTTCACAATTCCTTGCCTGATTTCATCTTTCGTTGGAAACAAATTCTTTAGAGTCTGTAAATCAATTTTTATGTCACTTGAAAGGATAATGCCAATATTTTATAACACGATTTGCGCGCTCTTGATTGATTTATTTCTACTTCTCGCCTACGGGGACGCTGTGGCTCAGCGGTAAGAGCAATACACTCTTCAATCCGAAAGGTATACGGGTCGATTCTGACCAACGATAACTGTGTTGTGTCCTTGGGCAAGACAGTTAACCCTTTACCTAACATGAAAAGCAGACAACACTTGTAAAACAAATTCTTCAATAATTATTTTTTTCATTTTTTGTCTCAAATACAGTACGTGGAGAGTGGATTGTAACTAAATCACCCGCGGAGTGGGGTTATCACCCAAGCTATAACTTTCAAATTGTGTACACATCGACAACAAACACAAGCAATGTTTCAGCCAATGGACCTCCGGGTTTAACCCGGAGGTCCATTGGCTGAAACTTTGCTTGTGCTGGTTATGCTTTTCAGCAAATTTGCAATTATTGCTTGGGTGGAATCTCCACTCTGCGGGTGATTTAGTGATAATACACTCTCCACGTACTGTGCATAGGTTCTCGACATAGGCTCGACGAGCTTGTTCCAACGAGGGGTCATAACATATGGTTTTAAGACAAAAAATGAAAAAATAATGAAAATTAATTGTCGATTTTTGAGAATAGCGCTGGCCGTTTTTGACCGTTACGTTATGTAACGGCTTAATCCCAACTGTCCGTGTGGGGGAACGGTGTCGTTGTGTACTAAGGTGCACTGCACGTTGATGATGCACTTACCAACAGCAGATGTTAACTCTGTCTATGCAGAGTTAGTAAGTTGGAGAGTCTGACAGCTGCTTGCTGCTGAATCAGTGACAAAACAAACAAACGAACATTTCGTCAGGTATAAAATAAATGTAACTCTCTCTCTCTCTCTCTCTCTCTCTCTCTCTCTCTCTCTCTCTCTCTCTCTCTCTCTCTCTCTCTCTCTCTCTCTCTCTCTCTCTCTCTCTCTCTTCGCCTTCTCATGCTCCCAATCAGGTTCCTGGTGGTCCTTTGTGGGATGTTGTTCTATTCTTGGACCAGCATGCACCAAGATCCTGGACACTTCTTGGCTGGACTGGGTGGACTGAAATTGTAAGCTGCAACTCATTCCAGACATATTCGATTGGATTGAGGTAGGGGATCTTGCTGGCCAGTCCATACGCTCAATCCCCTTCCTCTGTCGGTACTCCCCGACAGCATGGGCAACATGAGGACGGGCATTATCGTCCATCAGAATGAATCTATCACCCACTGCACCTGCATACAATCTGACGTGGGCATCCAGGATCTCATCAATATACCGTTGTGCAGTCAATGTACCACGTTCAAGGACACAGTGCTCTGTGCGCCCATCCCAGCTGAAGCCGCCCAGACCATGATTGACCCTCCACCATAGCGGTCATGCTCAGCAATGTTGGCTGCATGGAATCGCTCTCCTGGTATTCTCTGTGTGGTCTAGGCAGTACCTTGACTCATCTGTAAAAAGAACAGGTCGCCAATCTTCTCTGGTCCATCCAACAAGGTTCATGGGCCATTCATATCGTGCCTGGCAGTGGTTCTGGGGCAGCGGAATGCGAATACATGGTCTTCTCGATCGGAGACCACCTTCGTGAAACCTTGCCCGGATAGTCTGCATCGAAACATTTACCCCGGATGCATTCTGAAGGTCACTGCGAAGCTGGGTTGCTGTGGCAAAGCGGTTCCTGTGGGCCTGAATGATCAAAACCCGGTCTTCAACTGCAGATGTTGCCCTTTCTGTGCCACCACCATGCCGTCTTGCTGGTGTGCCATACTGCTGAAATCTTGTCCAGGCTCTGGTGATCACCGTATGGTGCACCCCAAGGGCTTCACCAACCTGACGATGAGTAGCCCCTTGCTCCACCATCCCTACAGCCCGCCACATTTTTGCTTCAGACAAATGCCTTCTTACATTTGCATTTGCCATATTCAATCATTAAATCGCAAGGGCTTGTGTTGAAATGAAGATTGAATACCCTACACATGTCATGTACATGTGGACAGTACACGAAAACATCATGAAAATCAAGGTGTACATGCTTTCCATGGCTGTCACGAAAAGTCTGCCTGTAAAGAGAGCTAATGTAAACACTGGGGACCATCTCAATACATTCCTCAATCATATCCAGCAAAAATATCGCAAATATGTCACCAGCAAATTTTACAATGATGTGTCAAATATTTGGTGCTTAGCAAACTTTGAGTAGTATATATTGAAGCATTTCGCCCGGGTGGCCAAATTTTAAAACATGGAAAAATATATGCACACAAAACCCATCTCAATAAAGAGTATGTATAAAATTCAAGGGGGTTCTTTACGATTAAAATATTCACCCGAGTAACTTTCCCCATCACACGGAGCATGAGCGAGAATTCGTTAAATTAGAATGGGTCCCTATTCTGAGTATATGAAAACCCCTAATGGAAAATCCCCTTAAGGAAAAATACCTATAGAAAAAAAAACAAACAACAATTACAAATTTTTGCACAATTTTTATTTAGTTGCATTTCCTCTTCCACTTCAATTACTTTTTGGTATTTCGTTAATTTACATATAGAGAAGAGTCTCGTTACTGTAATATTTGTTGATCTGAGTTTGAACGCACTCAAGCATTCGATTATACAATCAATCTTAAAATATTTTCGACATAATACATATCTATTTGAGTTATTTTTGGTCGTCAAAAGCTCTCTTTCAGTAATGAATACCAAATATGGAAATGGAAATGTAAATGTCAAGACTTTGTTCATTTGTTCAACCCATACAAAGATAGATGACTTTGGAATAAGATCATTGAGCTTGTGCTAAATGCATCCGTATAGTTCCATTTACATATCGAATCTTGAGTGCAACAAGGCGTCATCTGCAATGCTTTAGCATGGCAGATCACGCCTTGTTGCACTCAAGGTACCATATGTTATTATAATGTTTAAAGGATGGCAGGGGGAGTGCGATAGCTCAGTGATAAACTGTTGGACCTCTATGATAGATGATAGAGGTCCCGATTTCGATCCCCGCCCAGGATGACCCGCGTTGTGTCCTTGGGCAAGGCATTTTATCCCGGTTGCCTACATGGGGGCACGATGACGCCGTGTACTAAGGTGCACTGCACGTCGATGGAGTACATGTCTTCAACCGCTGTAACCCTGCTTGAGTGGAGCTTGAACAGAGTTAGAATGTTGAGGAGCTGACAGTTGCTCGTCGATTCTCGGTGGTTCTCGCCGGGTACTCCAGCTTCCCCCACCCGTAAAACTGTTACGGTCATGATTTGCCATTGTGCATAAGTATGTGACCTTAAACACCAATAAATAAATAAATAAATAAATAAATAAATAAATAAATAAATAAATAAATAAATAAATAAATCAATTAGTTTAAACAATATTTATTCATAAATCGTATACATTACATAATAATAATACCACAGAACGGCAAACATTTTTCAAGGTTGTACACGGTGTAACAGGAATGGAAGTCCGTAGGAAAATTAGTCCCTCTGGACTATTATTCCGCGGAATTATAGTCCTAGGTCTAACATTTCTAGGAATAGTAGTCCGGCGGACTACTATTCCTAGAAATGTTAGACCTAGGACTATAATTCCGCGGAATAATAGTCCAGAGGGACTAACGTTCCTACGGACTTCCATTCCTTTTACAACGGTATACCAGAAACAGAAGTAATCGGGATTGTAAGTAAACGAGGATTCGACAGGAAGCCATTAGGCTTATATGAGTCGTCTCCTTTATTCAAGAACACTTGTCAAAGGATGATGGCATGAATCAGCAGTGGACCTCGCATTTCGCTGCCCAGGGGCATGATCCCCGCTGGCAATGAACCACACCATAATTGAAAAGGAATTCAAATTGTCCTTTAGGGTACTGCTATTCATTTGCCCACATCTACACAGAGAAGCACGGGAAACTTGCGTAAGCAGTTACAAATAAAGCGGCGAAGGCCCGTTGTGACAGGAATGACAGTCCGTAGGAAAATTAGTCCCTCTGGACTATTATTCCGCGGAATTATAGTCCTAGGTCTAACATTTCTAGGAATAGTAGTCCGCCGGACTACTATTCCTAGAAATGTTAGACCTAGGACTATAATTCCGCGGAATAATAGTCCAGAGGGACTAACGTTCCTACGGATTATCATTCCTGTCACACCGTCACAAAAACTGATTAAAGAGGAGGTCAGTGTTATTTCGTAAACAGTAGAACTTGACCTACAGGTCCCAGCCCCCGGGCAGCGATCTGCGAAATTGTTTAAACTATAAGAGGACAAGAGTAGAAGAAGTTAGACAGAAGAGGGAAGAAATGAATAAGAAGTAGAAGTAGGCCATCCTGAATACATGATGTCGTTAGAATAGCCATTGTGCATAAGTATTTGACTTTAAACACCAATAAATAAATTAACGGATGGCAAGTTTTGTCGTTTTTTCCAATATTATGATGAAAAAGGGACTGAAAGCAATGAATTGAGGAGACAACACATTGTAGCGACATTTTGTTTACCTTTATATTTTTACGTCGTGCTTCATCATGTTCTTATATTAATATTCAGTTGTCAGACCTATCAGTTCTCTCACCACACAAAGAGTAACCGGAGGGAAATCGAACCACAATGGAAGCATCCGTCTATAGTGTTTACACTACTCCGCAAGCTGAGTTCCCTAGCTTTAAATTATTTATCAATCATTTCTCCCAAAAGATTTCATCACACCATTAGCTTTTAAAAATTTCACTCGTAAAGGTATTGAGGTGGATTACGAAGGTTACAATAATTTGAATGATTGATTTTTGTCCAGCATTAATCTATATTAATATAATAGTTCGTGTAATACACCAGAAATCTGATTCGAATGTTAGAGTTGGATAATTTCTGTTCTGCTGTTCGTTGACTTCCTTTAAACTTGACAACGCACGTTAGTGTATGGTAAAGATTGTTAATGTTTGCATCACCACTTTGATCCCAAAACAATTGGATTGATAGAACATCAACAAAAAATCTCAGATTCTTTATTCAATCTCCGTATATCATTTTATGATGTCGGAGTCCATCAAAAAATTTAAACAGTCGGATTTGGACAGTCAGTAAAATATTACAGAAATAAATATTTCAATTTGGAGCATCACAGTCATTTGCTGTTTGTCTACATCTACGTACGCTTATATCACACTAAATAAATCAATGGGACCACGCCCAGACACTTCCTACTTGGGTGCAATAAAATCTTATTTCGCATACAGTGACCTCCACCCAGCATGGTTTCTAATTTTATCTTTTCATTCCCATTTCACACCAATGTATCTCCCATAGCTCTCACTGGAATGTGCCAATTAATCACGGTCCAGCGAGAGACGTGCGAGATGGTCCTAGCAGAAAGGAAGAATGAAATTTTGCAATACACCTATAAACATTTACTGCTATTCAAAACCTGTATGTGGTCGTATGGAATTCAGGCCAACATCACTTTCATGGAAGTATAGGCTCAAAGATTAATATAGCACAACCAATGCATCACCCAAAAATGCCTTGGCATCCTAACAATAATACATTCGCAACTCAGTCGTCCCTTTCCATACCCACTAAGATGGCTTGAAATCAATTATCAATAATTACATTGTTAATGTAGTTATACGTTTTGGGTCCAAATACTCAATTCCCATTGGTCAGCTGGATGAAAACGTCATGACCAAATGTAATTCATTTTCCAATGAATACAGTTGGTCGAACTTTGACCCGCATTTACGGTAGAGCGCAGTTGACAGAATGTAATTCGGGCGGTGTTTGGGCGGGTTTATAACTTTTAGCGCCCCTCGCAGTGATCAGTGATTATAGTTTACTGATATGTTAAATAAATTGTTTTGAACATCCCAAGGTTCGTTGCGAAAGACGGCAATTTGACAAATTTGGGTCAATGCCGAAAACCGGCGCTCAACTCAGAGTTGTGCGCTTCGTCTTTTGTGTGAGGGTGGTTTTTCGCCTCGTTCGTTCGTACATGTTTTATTTCGTCTTTCTGCTTTGTTGTTTGGTAAAAAGTAGTTTAAACAGTTACGGAATGTAATTATAGGAATTGAATGCAATTTTTATAATCTTTATTGGAGTATGAACGTGTGGGAATGGGTACAAATTATGTATGAATCCCGAAGGGATTCATACAATTTGTACCCATTCCCACACGTTCATACTCCAATAAAGATTATAAAAATTGCATTCAATTATCAATCAACGCGATAACTTCTCACACCTATGGCATTTGGTGACATGAAAGTCGTTGGGCTTTGACTGTAGTCACAGCGCAACAGCTTTCATTTCATCAAATGCCGTGCATCAAATGTCATGGTTTTTACCTAGCGCGAAAATAGTTACACGGTTTCAACCTTCAAATCTCGGCAATTATTATTATTATTTTATTTTTTTTGTCAGTTATAACTAAAATATATTGTAAATATTCAATTTGTATCGTCATTTGAATGTTTGGTGCTCTAAGCAGAGAAGCAAATTCCTTAGTAAATTCTCATTTGGTGTGTGGGGGGGGGGGGCGGTGGCTCGGTAGGTAGGTAGAGGTGCAGACTGCAAGCCGAGAGGTCCTCGGTTCGAATCCCACCAACGGCAACCGCGTTGTGTCCTTGGGCAAGACACTTCACCCCCAATGCCCATGTGGGGGAACGGTGACGTCGTGTACTAAGGCGTACTGCACGTCGATGGGGCACTTGTCTTCACCCAATGCTAACCCTGCTTGTGGGAGTTAGTATGTTGGGGAGCTGATAGTTGCTCGCCGTCGCTCGGTGGTTCTCTCCGGGTACTCCGGCTTCCTCCAACCGTAAAACTGTCATGGTTACGATTAGCCATTGTGTAAAAATATGTCACCTTAAACCTCAATAAATAAATAAATAATCTCATTTGGTGTTTCTGGATTGTTCACTTTCGAACAAAATTTCTTTAGAATTCCCTTGGGGTTCAGCTCTGGAGCTGTTCAAGAAGAACTCCCGCTTTTGCAGTGGAAATCGCCAGGTTTTGTCAAAGCACATCACTTTTGTAATACTTCGACGGGATTTGTCATAAACTGAGGTTAATTATTATTACTGATTATTGTTACTGATAAAAATCGGCAGATTTTCTCATAAGAATTTCATCATTTGTATCGTAGAAATCATCAGGTTTTGTAAGAATTACTCTGTTGCACTTGAATTAAAATGGGTTATGATCTACGGATACGAATTTGTTGCCACTTTGTGGAAAAGACATTCGACACAGTATGTCCAGACAAGTAGTTAGTAAAATCCTAATTAGGACACACTAAGTTCTAATTAGAATAAAATGATGTCCGAATTAGCTGTTAGCAACTTCTCGTTAGGGCAAAGTACCAATTTGGAAATACGTATACTCTTAACGTTCTGTTTGAAACTCCTAATTAGGTCAAAATGATGTCTGTCGGTGACTACTAATTTGGACATACTAAGTAGGCTGATGTTGTCAATTGCGCCATGACGTCATTGTACCCAGGCGAAGTCACTGAGACGTTGACTGCTTTTACTGTTTCCACTGTACAATCCGGCATTACGTTATTTGGGTCAGGGTGTGTCGGACGTCTCGTGTCGGAGCGGTAGTTTAGTATGGGCGGTCTGAATCTCTGTTGGTTTACTATTAGGCCTTAGTATAACTAGCCCACCTAATGCCTTATACCGTCATGTTGTTGGTATGGGTACTACGCAAGTCAAGGTCGTGTAATATTGTTGATGTATGTGATTGTCTGGTATAGTAATATAGTATAGACAGTATGTATCGCTGTTGGCGTACTGTTAGCTCTTGCTATTACTTACTATACGTTCGTCTTTTACTATCCTCCGGTTTCTATGGATAGAACATAGTATTAGGTTGTGTGGTGTTGTGGGTGTCTGTGGGGGAGGGTGATATGCTTGGTTGTCTTATATGGCAGTATAGTACAGTTGGTCTGTTCCCTTTGTGGTCCAATATAACCATTGGGACATCCGTTTAACTTTCTAGATGCATGTACTGTACCGCCCTGTACATTTCGATTGTTCTGAAGTGAGATCCAGTTCCGTGGAAGAGCTTTCACGATTTCGATATAGCTTCTAACCCCAATAGGCACCTCGACCATAACTTTCAAGGCCCCTACAATTTCTAAGGCCCTATAATTTCTAATTCTTAACTCATAAGCTTCATGACGATAGTGGTTTGGAAACCTTTGGGTACTGCAGATAGCAGTGTTCTTTCGGGGACTGAAGATATTGATGATGTGAACCTTTGCGGAGTGATATGGTCTGGAGATATTGGTGGTTTGTGGGCGTACTTGGGACTATTAGAGGCTGAAGATAGTAGTTACTAATGTAGTACTTGTAGTGATTGTTTTTTTAGTGGCTCGCCTAGTAATGGCTCGTGTATTACTTGATGCAGCAGTTGTTGGTGTTGCCGATATTTGTGCTGTAGAGAGAGAGGTTGTATAGATTTGCAATGGTTAGTTTTGCGTGCTTCTTATAGTATTTGTAGTGCAGTAGTTGTGATTGTTGGCGATGTACATGTTGTCTTTGGTGTAGTAGTTGTATCACCTGGTGTAGCACCTTTGGACGTAGTAGTAGTAGATAGTGTGACAGTCATCGGGAAAGTATAGTAGTGGTGGATGTTGTTGTTGGTGTAGTAGTAGTAGTTGTTGTAGTTTATATTGTTGGTATACTTGTCCTTGATGTTATAGATATTGGTATAGCAGTTGTTGATGTTAAAGTGGCTGGTGTAGTAGTTGCTGGTATAGTTTTTGTGGTGGTTCGTGTTGTAGGTTTAGTAGTAGATATAGTATTGATTATTGATGTAGTTGTGGTGGTTGGTATGTAGTAGAAGATGGTGTAGAGTTGTAGTGATTATCGCTATTGTAGAAGAGGTATAGTTCTTGTCGTGGTTGTTTTGTAGTGGTTAATGTCGTAGAAGATGGTGATGTACTTGTTAATGTTGAAGGATTTGGTGTACCAATGGTTCGTGATGTAGTAGCAGTGGTTGGAATTGTAGTTTGGTACTTGGTGTTGTAATGTTTGATGTCGTAATATTTGAGGGTGTTGCTGAAGTTGAAGCTTCTGGTGTAGTACTTTGTCGCCTGCACACTGTAAAAAATTACCGTAATAATACGGTTAACTACTGTCAGATGACTGTCAAATGCAACGGTCTCGAGGCCGTATATTAATTTTAACGGTGCTGCCGTAGAATTTGATCCGATGAACGTATTTGTCCCGTCACGCTGTCCAATTACATCGCACGGCGGTAAAAATTGTGAATTGTGGGATCGGCCTTGCCATCTGCCACTCTGGAAGTCGCCATTTCCAAGAAGGACGCCCGATGACTTTGAAGACGAACAACAACGTATTAATATCAATTTGTAAGTTTGTGGCCAAGTGAATCATGTTCATTGCAGTCTTGGGCATGATATCAAATATCATCAAATTTTTATGCGTATAATTGTTTCGGTGATCATGCAGAATAGCAGACTGTTCGTACTGCGTCACCGATATTCGATGCATCTTATGGCATGTGGCCACGGATCTCCGCTAAGGCCGGCATACCCACATGCTTTTATTGGTTCAAGGTAAAATGCGGTTAATGATGGCTGCAATTAAATTATGGTTTTCTGTTGATTATGGCTAGAACTCTGCCTCCGGTCATTTTGACCGTAATTATTTTGATGGTAATTTTTACGGGAAAATAAAGAAAATGATGGCTGAAATTTTTTACGGTCATATGACCGGCAGCTAGTTTCCAGGCATATGCCCGTACAAATAACGGCAAACCATGAAAAAAATTACGGGAATATACGGCAAATGACAGTTAAAAATAATTTTACGGTTTGCCGTAATGCTTCCGGTCATATACCTGGAAACTAGCTGCCGGTATATGACCGTAAAAAAATACGGTAATTTTTTACAGTGTGAGTGCTAGAATGTTCTATGTCCCATAGGAGACATCGGAAGTTGAAGCTTCTGGTGCAGTACTTCGTCGCCAGAATGCTAGAATGTCCTATGTCCCCTATGGGACATAGGACATTCTAGCATTCTGGCGACGAAGTACTAGCACCCAGTCGACGACTTGTCAGAGGTGGGGTTGAAGTGGTTAGTATTGCAGTAAATGATGATATATTGTTGGAGCAGCAAATGTGGTTATTGGTGTAATAGTGGTTGCTTGTGAAGACGTTTGTGCTGTTTTAGTTATTGGTACAGTAGCTGTCGTATCGTTGTTGCAGTGGTTGATGTAGCAGTTGTTGTGTTATTGTCATTGTTGGTGCCGCAGATGGTGGTGTTGTGGTTGCTGCTGTCATAGTTATAGATGTTGGTCCTGTGGTTGTTGATGTTGTAGTTGATACAGTAGTTATAGCGGTCGGTGTACTAGTTGCTGGTGTAGAAGTGTTTGGTGCCGAAGAAATTATTTTTGGTGTTACAGTGACTGGTGGTTGTAGTTATTAGTGTCACACTTTAAAAAGTTGACAGGAAACGAGTATAATGCCAAATGCCAACAACTACAACACCAATGACTCCAAAGCCAACTCTTCTGCGCCAACAACTAAAACACTAGCAATAAGTACATCACCTACCATAATTTCCACAACAGCAATCAAAGTTACTACGCCAACAACTATAATTACGTTACCAACAATCGCATCTGCTACACTAATCACCAACCACCCAAACTACTAAATTAACCAACTACTACTATATCGCCTACTGCTACACTAACCATAAAAGTATTTCAATAAAAACTGCTACACTAACTTCACCTACACAAAACTGCCCCGCCTGCTGTGGTATTATCCACGCTCAGTAGAATAGACAGAAAATTTAATGTAAGGGCAACATCTCTTGTTATGTGCCTGTGAGAGCATGCCATATTGCAAATGCATGTGAGATTTCACGAAGATACAAACATATATATTGGTGGAGTTATGTTCTGTGAGAATTCTTGAAGAGATTGAGGGTATGCTGGACTACACGCATCCACCCGTCCGTCCACCCATGCATCTATTATTCCGTCTGTCTGAGTGTACAACACCATGAATAATAGTTGGATCATCTTTTTTATGTCGCTATTATTTTTGCGCACGTGACTGGCAGTTATCTTGGAAATTCTAACAAGTTGCGTACTCTGTGAGTTTTGTTCTGGTGTCGGGGTACAACTCTTGGAGAGCAGATTGTAGTATCCGAGAGGGGTGGGTGTACAAACATTTATGGAAAATGCACGTAGGGCTGAGCGCTTCTGAAAAGAGTGAAAAACGCCACGTTGTATCTGCAATAGTGTTCAACCGATGATCGGAACTGGCCACCACAATCGGTCGATTGTGGGCAATTGGATGACAGCGACAAACGGCTCCTGGAACATTGGTTCAACCGATTGTTGCCAAGCATTTTCTGATGATTCATTAACCGCATTTTATTATCTTCTGCAATTGTTCAATTGTTAATGTAAAACGATGTCATTCACTAAAGTTGAGAAACAACCGCACTGTGTATTCTTAATCTCTCTAGATGCCCCTTTACAGGATATACAAGTTAAACGGCATGTAAAGCTTACAATTGAGAGTACTTGCGGTAATCGCCAGTTCATACCAGAAAAGTGAAAGTTTCACTCTATTGACTGAGGTCGCAGTAAAATCACCAGTCGCACGCACTTGGGCGGTAAACGTGGCTCTGAAAGCCACGTTTACCGCCCAAGTGTGCGCGATTGGTAATTTTACTGCGACCCCTTCAACGAAGTTTAACACTGTGAAAAATGTTCAGTTCAATGTACTTCTTTGAGCCTCGACTTGTCCAGTAGTGCACGGTATTACAATCGGAATCGGCATCAGAATCGGTCGATTGTGAGCTCAAATAACCGGTAATCGGTCAGCGACCATTTTTGGTAATCGGTTGAAAACTAATCTGGAATTTTTCTCCTGACCAACCCCACCCCAATCCCCCAGCCTCTGCAAAACACTGCATATTAAGGCACGGGAAACAAGAGCAAATATTCACATTCACAAAATTATTTTGGGCCTCTGTTTGGACTCCTTGCCTTTAATCAACGAATTCTTAGAAATACAAATTAAAGATATGACATATCAGATAATTAGATCTATGAAAGTATTTGAAGTTCAAATCAGGATTAAACGTCAGCCTCTTTTAACCACCTGGACGTGGTAACAGCACGGGTTCAAAATTGTACCTGTATTTGCTGTTTCTGAATACTGGGCCGTGTGCGCGGCTGGATCAAAATTAAAATTTTGTTATTTTCAATTGTTTTTCAAATTTTATAAAATATTTCAATAAAACCATATAATTTGCCTCTTCATCGGCACGAGCTCATTCCAGAGGGTGACCACATGACATGGTTCTGTTAAAATTTTGGGATTTTTTTTTTAATTGCTCAATTTGTAAATTACGCGTGTGGATGCATACGGATGAGGCGGATGCGGGTGGTTTTTCGTTTTAAGTTTATTTGTTTTACAAGGAATGACGAGCAAGTTATGAAACTTGTATTAACGCCTCTTAGCCCAATGGCGCTGGTGTGGGATGACTTTCGAACCAGCAACTTAGTGCCCCCCCCCCCCCCTCTTCTCGAATGCCATGAGTGTACCATCGACGTGCAGTACGCCTTAGTACACGGCGTTGTCGTGCCCCCATGTAGGCAACCAGGATAAAGTGTTTGCCCAAGGCTCGGGACCTCTAGCATAGAAGTCCAACAGTCTACCACCGAGCCACCGCGCTCCGACATAAGACATAATGGGGTTGGGAAGGAATGGCTTTTCTCAGCAATGGTATGTTTTTATCGGAAATTTAAACTACTGTTGGATTTTGTTCATCACGTGATCAGCTAATTGAGCTAAATCAGTTTATATAAAAATCGAAATGAATTATCTGTCGATTTATCGGAGTATGAATGTAGGATGGGCGTGTTAAGTTATATGAAGTGCAAAGCACTTCATACAAACTTAACACACCATCACACATTCATACTCCGATAAAGCGACGCACATCATAAAAGTTAACATATTCGTCCCATATTCATACTCTTAACAGGCGAAGATAATTCATTTCAATTATTATTATAAGTTATCGCCGTCACCCTGTATGGTATATGGTGATTTAATACCTGGATGTCGGTTTTTAATCATCGAGCCGCGGGCGAGGTGTTTAAATGAGACCACCAGGTATTAAATCTCCATACAGTATACATGTTGACGAAGATAACGTTTTTGTCCCGTTTGAAACACAATAGAAATATAGTGGAAACAAATTTGTGGACGCGTTTCGCACGATCCGCAATCAGTTGGACCAAACGCGTGAATAATTGTTTTGTTTTACAAACACAAAAGACAACAGATAGAGTTACATCCCTTCCCCTTTGAAACGCGTAAACATATCGGCTAGTTTGTTATTAGATTTGCTCTTATTTCATTTTTCTCGAGTTGTTTGATTTAATTATTCGACTATTTAATTTATAACAGCAAAATATGATCAAATTGTCGGAAATCTGATAATATTTGTGACTATTTTTCAGGGTTTTTTGGTTCGATTTTTATATCGAGGCGAACAAAAGCGTAAGGCTTTCATTTAAACCATATACCCCCAAATGTTTCGCATGCGAGAATACCCTGGATGGTACACGCTCTTATATACCTTGGGTGTCGGGTTAACCCTTTGCCATGGCTATTTGTTCAAGGCATTCTGACAAATCAAAAGACAGAATTTATCGGGACATAGGGACAAAATTTAATATAGAGTGTTTGTTTTTATCATATTGTATCCTTACGCGGACGAATATCCCTCCATGTAAAAATCATTGTGGTCATATATCATATTTGTACTCTCAACAGTTTTATTATTCTTAACAGAGCCTATTAAACACGGTCTCGATTACTGATGAGTCAATACTAACAGCCCGTCTGTGTCAGTTACAGTCTAATTGCTCCCGTGAACACGCCCCCCGATTTTTTGGATAAATTGGTGGGATAGACTTCACACGATAGGAAAATTATTCATATAGTTAGAAAAAACTCACGTTGTCCAATCATATGCATGGAAATTGAATGTCATTGAATAAAATTAAATTTTAATAGGTTGAAAGTGGCTTCGAGTGACACTCTATTTTTCAATAATGAAAGTTAAGAAGGATACCTCACTCCCAGTATGGGTGGACGAGACAATGACATTTCGTCGCCTGAGTGCTAGAATGTACCATGTCCCCTATGGGACATAGAACATTCTAGCACTCAGGCGACGATTTCATAACAAGTTTATTAACATAAGGTAATTTCTGTCGGGAGTGTTATCGTAAGAGGGCGCCCCTATCTTAGACAAGGTTTTTGGAGGGCGTTTGAATGGTGTTATCGTCTTACCTGAATACACTAGCGTGTCAGTTGGGGATTAATCGATATATCGATTCGTATCGATAATCAGCCCAAGAAAGTATTTACTGCAAGTCTCTACTTTTCGTTGCATTATGTACAGCCCATGCACCATGTCGGAATAGTTTATACCATGGACCGCAGACCTTGTCAAAGACGTGGATTATGATTTTCCAATACTGGAATGCCACTGTAGTCAAATTAAAACAAACAGTATTTCAAAATGTTTCAAGTGAAGTAATTTTATAATCTGAGGCATCTTCCTTCCTCGCAACCAAGTTAAAGTAAACGCGTAACCGTGTCGTCACTCCTTTGAATAAAATTCGAAAGTGGAGGCCTATATCTTGTCACTCAAATATTTTCGAAAAGTTTCACATTCCGAAGTATTATTATTTTTATCTTGGTTTAAGAAAATTTTGGTCTGCACAATTCTTTGAATTTTTCATGTTTATATGATGGTCTACATTTCAAAAGCACACATAACTTTTTGACGTACCGTAATAGTTTTCTTAGTAGAATTTTCAAGCGAGAGTTATCTCCCATGACAACTTAGATGGGCGCGTGTTTTATGTACCCCGCCAAAACCCTGAACACAGCTGTATATACCCAGACGAGGTGACCAAACATAATGCGACAGTTTTTTTTTTCTTTCACAGTATGCCAAATTGTAATGAATCTGCTCTGACAAAACTCAGCCCTAGAAAAGACATTCAGATTGAATTCAAATTCTCCCTGTATTTTTAACTTTTATATGTGAATGTACAAATATCCGTTAGTTTCTTGTTTCCTAATTCTAGAAGTAGAAACCGGCACTCCAGGGGCCAGTTTCGTCAAGAAAGGTCTTAAGACGGTCTTAGGTCGGCGTCGGCATCGCTGACCAAGACTTAAGACCAGTCTAAGCCAATCTTAAAGTGTTTCAGAAATATGTCTCAAGAAAGTTCAACTTATACATTTGGTCAAGTCTCCTTGTTGGATAAACTGGTTACTGACCGTGTAGTACAGATTTGACCGTAAAATGTGAACAGAACAAAGATGTTCGCGACAAACAATGAGAGTCAAGTTATACAAAACAATTATCGCTTAACCCTTTACCCAACGCAGACGATATCAAAATTTAGTATTTTAAATATCATTTTTTTTAAATTTTTCAAAAAATTTCAACAAAACCATATCATGTGACTGAGCTGCTGAATTTGCATATTACGCGGGCGGATGCGGCCGATTCGTTGGGTAAAGGGTTAAGGTATATCTGGAGCCAAATACTTCAAATTTTCTATTTACTTTAAAAAGCGGGTTAAGAAACTATTAAACCCGATTCTTTATTTCTGTATGAAACTCCTTAATAAAAAGACCCATGTGTGTAGAATTGTGAAGTTAGAAGCGGGAAAAAGTGACTTTTGGCAACATTTGTTGTAAAATTTAGCTGCAAAAATGATTGAAATCAAGAAGGATTTCTGAGAACTATTTGAAAGGAGATGAGTAAATAAAAAGCACTTGATGTCGTACGACAAAGTATTTCGCAAAATTCATCTTCTAAGTTGAAAAAATTATGTTTAAAGGTTTTACCCTACCTCGAAGTTAGACAAGTTGGATGAAAAAAGCATAATTCTGTCAATATAGCTGCAATTTAAATCGAATTATCGGCCATACATCATTACTAGCTGATATTTGTACCTAGATCGCATGGTTAGAAGTAACCACGGTCCACCAGCTGCCTTATTTCTTGCATCTAAAATTTTATTTAAATTCGTAAATATTTTTCAAAATTCAACTTTTGATAGAGATACGAATCGGCAAATGTGTTTTCACTGGCCTCTGTTACCAATCTACATAGTTATTTGGCCCATAAAATATCATCAGCCTGGTCTGTGACTTAGTATCGTATCAAGAAAATCTTAAGTACATCTTAATCCACCTACCCATCAGTCTTAAAATATAAGACAAGGCTAAGTCAAAAATCAGTGAGCCAATCTTCATGAAATGCAATTTTTGTCTTACTTTAGTCTTAATCCTGGATTAAGTCGTAGAACTGACTTAAGTAAGCTTCACGAAACGAGCCCCAGGTGCCAATACTATAAAAATTTTACAGTTGTATTTTCTAGAATTGCATTTTCTACCTATTAATATAACTGACTAAAATGAACCATTATCATTTAAAAGATCTGGCAATTTGCCAGTTGGCAAATTGCCAGATCTTTTAAAATGCTAATTGTTCATTTTAATCCATTTAAAGTCGTAACTAGAAAATACAATTCTAGAAAATACAGTTGTTGAGGTTTTATAGTGTTGGTCCCAGTTTATACTGCAGAAGCTGAGATTGAATCCCATTGTATTGTCTGTTTCCAGCTATGTTGATACAAACGGCGATTTTATAACATAAATGTTGGATTTCTGTTCTTACCACAAAAACTCGAATGTGATGTGACACACTCCCAATTCTACGATATAGCTCATCACCAACTGAGAAATTTGGCAAAAGTCTCAGTGTACCATGTGAACCCTTAAAAAGGGCTTCGATGATACGCTTAAGATTCGAATCATGATCCAGCAGCTCTAATGGACGTTTGATTAATAGGGCATGGTGGGTTCTTTTTCCAAATTATACGCTATCTTATTTCTACAGACGCCCGAGTCGTCTGCAGGATCAATAGTTATCTTTGTCCAAATTGTTGTTGTTTGACGGAGACATGACAATTGGAGAGATATCTGCCAGACAAGACTATTGATTATTTTAACCATATCGTCTGCCCAGGGAGTTGAAAGGAAGAAGAAATTAATGGGAAGCAGACGATACCCTTCATTATTTATTAACTCGTCATATTACGAATCTATCAAATTTGCTCAGCGTTATAAATAAAATCTGTTTCATTTTGAATTTTTTTTTTTTTTTTTTTTTTTTTTGTTCAATCGTAGTTTCCAGTAACAGACGTACTATACTGAATAAGGGGATCATTTGTTCCTCTACCCCGGGGACAGAACCAGTTTTCGTCATGTTTCGGTCTATTTTGTCTATTTTATCAATCTTCCAGGTCGAAGCCTTCGGGTTGGAAGATAGTTGAAGTGGAAGAAGTAGACCAAGCCGATCGAAGGGAGAATTAATTGGTCAAATGTAGAGACGGGCAATACACCGAAAAACCGAACCGATACCGATATCACGGGGATACCTAAAATCCGAATCGAACCAAACATTGAATACCGAAACCATCTGTATTTTCAAATTTGTCTACATTTGCTCTTCATTAGACCTCGTTGTGCCTTGATAGCAGCTGAAGTGTTCATTTGCATGAAAGAATTGACTGATTTTCATTTTAGATCTGTTAACTCTTAAAGGCCCGGGCAATTGTTCTGAATTCCCACTAGACTACAACCTGTAAACGTCCAATTACTTAGCAGAGATTTTAGACAAGTCTTGCCGGCCTGTTAAGGCAGCTAAGACTTGATAAGAAGCCACTCCTCAAGTGATTTGTCTATTGTAAGCAGGATCTTCTAAGATACACAAATTTTTAAGGTTTAAGAACCCGAACAGTCGGAGGAACATGGGTTGTTACTATAAACAATGTCCGCATAAACAGTGAATTTTTTTTTTTTTTTTTTGCTTATTTCCCTCTTGAAAGTACGTCTGCATGTGATTGTTCGCAATATTTCATACAGGGTGTTCCAAAGTTTAGGATATGTATATGTTGGAAGGACATCTGGCGTTTTTATCCTAGATCTTCTTTCACGAAGCATGTCAGTTTGTCTGGTAGCTCTACCAGTTACATTATCTAAGACACTAAAGAAACTGTTGAAGGATACTGGGAGATATTTATATTTCCGGTCAGACATAAACAGCAACGCATGCAGTTTAAACAGATCGCCAATTTTTTTTAATTTTCTCTTTCAAAAACAATGGATCTGCATGAGAGTTGTATCTTGCGTTGCTAATTATCCTTACAGAATGTTTCTGCAAACGAAACAATTTATTTACACCCCTCAAATTACCCCATACGTGTATTCCATAGATCAGATGGTTGTGGTCGAGAGTATAGTACAGTTTTTTTCATTGCCGCGTGTGGCAGAATGTTTTTTACTTTATTAACCCTTTACCTAACGTGAAAAGCAGACGACACTTGCACAAAAAATTCTTGAATAACTAATTTTTTTCATTTTTTGTCTCAAAAACATAGGTTATGACCCCTCGTTGGAACGAGCTCGTTCCAACGAGGGGTCATAACCTATGTTTTTGAGACAAAAAATGAAAAAAATAGTGAAAATTAATTGGCGATTTTTGAGAATAGCGCTGGCCGGTTTTGGGCGTTACGTTAGGTAAAGGGTTAAGTATGTAATTCGACCGCGCTATTTTGGAACGCAGATTTGTTACATGTGCCTTATATGTAAGATTCTCGTCGATATATATACCTAGGAATTTTATTGAGGCTTCGGTCATATCTGAAGCTATCCTATCTATTATTTATTTTTTTTTATTTTTTTATTTTTTTTTTTTTTTTTGTTTGTTATTTATCTAACAATCATATAGATTTTGGCCTGAAAACCACGAGAAACAGTACGTATCACATAATGTGTTCCGATTCCGTATCACATAGACGACTCTTTCTGATTTCGTATCACATAGATTCAACTTCCGGTAAATACCGCGCTATGACAAATAATAACATTATATGCATTGTTATTACGCATTAAAATATGAAATTCAAAATTTTGACCAATTCCAACCCAATTTAAACTGAAAAACGTAAAAAAGGCTTTATGTAACGGAATTGTTAGATAAATGTATTATCACGACCAAATGCATGTCCTGTGATTTGTATCAGATTCTCGGTCGTGTTTACAACCTGACGGGCTCGTTGCGATCTGATTGTAAACACGACCTCGAATCTGATACAAATTACAGGACATGCACATGGTCATGATAATGTATATTTATCATAATATCCGTTCGGAGTGGAATCACTCTTTTGTCGCTGGGATTAATGATGATGAATTTTGTCTTGGTCGTGTTTGGTAATAGTGATTTCAGAGCACCACAGATATATCTTTTCCAATTCTACATTCATTTAAGAACTGAATGCAATTTTTATAATCTTTATTGGAGTATGAACGTGTGGGAATGGGTACAAATTATGCATGAATCCCGGATTCATATAATTTGTACCTATTCCCACACGTTCATACTCCAATAAAGATTATAAAAATTGCATTCAATTCTTATAATTACATTCCGTAACCGTTAAACTACTTTTTACCAAACAACAAAGCAGAAAGACGAAATAAAACATGAACGAACGAACGAGGCGAAAAACCACCCTCACACAAAAGACAAAGCGCACAACTCTGAGTTGAGCGCCGGTTTTCGGCATTGACCCAAATTTGTCAAATTGCCGTCTTTCGCAACGAAACTTGGAATGTTCAAAACAATTTATTTAACATATCATTAAACTATAATCACTGATCACTGTGAGAGGCGATAAAAGTTATAAACCCGCCCAAACACCGCCCGAATTACATTCTGTCAACTGCGCTCTACCGTAAATGCGGGTCAAAGTTCGACAAAATGTATTCATTGGAAAATGAATTACATTTGGTCATGACGTTTTCATCCAGCTGACCAATGGGAATTGAGTATTTGGACCCAAAACGTATAACTACATTAACAATGTAATTATAGAATTTACAAGGGCAATTATATCCGAGCTGGAAGATTATACGGTGGTGTAATCAGCAAGTGGTACGAGATTTAGTGACGTGGCGTGGCAGAGATCATTTATATATAGTAAAAATAAAATTGGGCCAAGATTTGATCCTTGTGGCACACCGTGGATGATTCCTGACCGATAGCTTTTAAACCAGTACAAGCAAATGCCACGGATACCATAGTGTTCCAATTTACTCATTAAAATACTGTGGTTGATAGTGTCGAAAGCCTTTGAGAAGTCGAAGAAAACTGCCAGTGTATTATTTTTTTTCTCTTCAGCAAAATGTCTCAATAACTGGAGTGCGGGGTGAATTGTCGAGTGCTATTTACGAAAGCCGTATTGCTGTGGTGTTAAAATATTAAATTTGTTCAAAAAGCTACATAGCCGAACAGGCATAAGTTTTTCTAAACTCTTCGAAAATGTAGGTACAATTCTAACAGGCCTATAATTATTGATGTTGTGTGGGCTATCAGATTTGGAAATAGGGATCACGTTTGCGAATTTTCATTTTATCTGGGAAGATGCCACATTCAAACGAATTGTTAATAATATGAGCTAGTGGTAGTGCTATTATATCAATTGGGTGCTTCACTAGAGAGGGGGAAATATTGTCACAATCTCTGCTCTTTTTAGCTTCCATCCCTTTTACGCAGGGGCGCCGGAGCCTCCCCGACCGCCCCGACCACCCCGTCCAATGTCGGGGCAAAAAAATTGCCGATCATGATATTTTTGTGATCGACCTTCAGCCGAACGTCATTCATATCAAATAATTAGGCAATTATTTTTTAATTTTGTTCTGTCGGATATCCGAAAATAGTGCGCTTAGATCGTCTTGTTTCTTTAATATTGGGCACACAATGGCGGCTATTAATGACGAGTTAACACAAAATGAGGAGTATTAGTATTCCAACCGCTTCGGAAGTGTTTGGAATACTAAAGAAATAGCCCAAAATGGGTCTGAGAGATGTCATTTATGAAACATTTTCTAGGGGCAGGGACGGATTTACGAATGGGCAGATTGGGCGGACGCCTCCACAGTGAAGTTCGTCTTTCGAGGAACAGAATATGACAAAATTCCCTGCCAAATTGCCTTTGGCAATTTGGCAGGGAATTTTGTCATATTATGTTCCTCGAAAGACGAACTGTATGCACTGTCATTTTTTTTTCTCCCCCACATAATCGATGGCAATTCGAAAAAACAGTGATCTGGATGTTATGGTCGAGCCAATGTTTGCGCCGTTCCGGCGCCCCTGTTACGACATTAATTATTTCTTGTTCAGATGTTGGGTTTAGAAAGAAATTATTTGGGAAGTTATCATACATATACTCAGAGAAGGGCTTGTTGTGCCTTTCTATCTGATTTCTAGTTCGGTTTCCGATATTTGCGAAAAAAATTGTTAAATTCTTGGGCGACAAGATCTGGGTCGGTTATCTTTTTGTCGTCCGCAAGAATGTAAGATGGTATTGTCGCATTGGATTTTGCTTTTTTTATAACGTTGTTTAAAATCTTCCAGGTATTACGCAAGTTACTTTAATTTTCATGTAATATCTTTTTAAAATATAAGGCTTTAATTTGCATTTTGACTTTATTGAATATTTTGCAATACCTTTTATAAGTACTTATATTCTGTACAGTAGGGGCCTTCAGTTTGCGGTGGTAGAATCTTTTCTTATTATTAGAAGAAATTAAAAGACCCTTGGCATTTTAGGAATTTCTTGTCTTGCCGAATATGTTGGAGGGGAAATGCCCGTTCAAATGCGTCGAGGAAACAAACAGTCCAGTTTATACTGATAGAAGCTAAGATAGAATCTCACTGTATTGTCAGTTTCCAGTTCTGTGTGTAAAAACGGGTATTACATAATATACAAACGTTACATTTCTGTTCTTACTAGATATGGGTAATATACCGAAAAGCCGAACCGATACCTATATCATGGGGATATCAAAAAACCGAACCGAACCAATCTTTGAATACCGGCACTGCCTGAATTTTCAAATTTTCCTCCAGTCCCTGTTGAGGCATCACAAAAGAAGAAAGGTTCATTTTCATTGATGAAGTGACCGATTTTCCTTTCAGGTTTCTTAACCCTCAATGGACTGGGCAACTGTCCTGAATTTCCCTCTAGACTACAACCTGTACATGTCCAGTTGCTTAACAGTGATTTTTAGTCAAGTCTTGGCTCTGTCTGTTAAGGCAGCCAAGACCTGACTAGGAATCACTACCCAAGTGTATTGTCTATTGTCAACAGGAACTCCTAAAGATGACTTGGTCAGAACACATACTCTGAGATCGCAAAAGCCTAAAATAGGTCTTTAAGTATTCAGGTGAGTTTAGAACAAGTCCCAAAATTACTATAAATATGATTTGTGGCTGTCATTTATAGTGTCTTGGTAGAATGATACTACAACAACTTATTCTGTTTTTTCCTGAATTCTTCTTTCGTGCTATCAGTAAATCTCAGCCAAGTCAGATACCTAACACCGAACTGATACCGAGGTATACCTCCCTAAAAATACCGATACCGATACCGAACTAAAAAATCTAATACCGTCCATCTTGAGTTCTTACCACAAAAAAGACCTCGAAATCCAGGTTCTATGGCAGAATGTTGATACTATTGGATTGATTTCCTAATACACTGCATGTGAGCTATTATTACGCCTCAAAGTTAGTTTGCTCAATCAGAACGCTGGAATGCCAGCCAAGGGTTCAGCCGTATCAGGTAACTCACCTGATATTATTAGTTACACAGTTTGTCGGTGGCCTAATATGGTATATATGGTGTCAGTTAATTTCATATTGGACGAGAGCGAAGCTCGAGTCCAATATGGAATTAAGTGACACTATATATACCAAAGTAGGCCACCAACAAACTGTGTAACGAATATATCTTACCGACTGCTGCATCGATGCACAGAACTAATAACAACGGCGATCAAAATTAAATGAGAGAATTCTCACAATGTGTTCACGTGTCTTTGCCTTGTTACAATTTACTTTAGAGTGCCTACAGGCACTCTCCCATAAATTGTAACAAGGCAAATTCAAACATACTAAACAGTTTCATTTCGAAGGTAACATGACACACATCCACAGAATATGAAGCCTTTTAAGTTGCCATACCTGCACTTCAGACCAAATATGGGCTTCCAACACTCAATCTTTCAACTTGAAGCGTTTATCGGCTGCCGCCATTTTAAATAATCAATGAACAAATGGGAGATTACCCATATCTGTCAGCGTATATTGATGTTGACAGGCAGTATATGGTTTTATATGCAGTCTGCATGTGACGTCTTTGAGCCAAGGAAATTCCCAGATACTTGTAGGAGGTAAGATATTATTTAATATCGGATGAGTAGCACCATTACTATTTTCATCAAATTGACGCATTTTCACTCGCTTCGAATTTTCAAAATTTGACTTACAACAAATAAGAGAATTTAAGTACCAAAATATTTTCAAGGTGCCGTATTTATTGATTTAAATATTTAAAAAGTGGACAGAAAATACTATTTGTAGTCACAAAAGTTCTTTGTTGTTTTTACGACTCTACCGACTATAGTCTATCGATTTTTTTATGCTGAAGTGAAAAGTTTCTTTGTTTACTCAACAGATTAAGAGTGATTTTATTAACATTTAAAAGTGCTTTGTGAACTCTTTTTCGGTGGTAATGACAGTAAATGCATGTAAGGGTATTTCAGATATGCTTGCAGCCATACGTTTTATTTTGTTAACAAATATCGCACTTCGAGCGGCGACGATTGCTTACTGTCACCATGGATACATATCGGTGCCAGTCACTGTCGATGATTCTGCGCGATGCAGTCAATGGCGGTTTCTAAAAAATAAACGTCCGGTTGTTCTTGGTTTATCGTGAAAATTTATTAATTTCTTGATTTACATGGACTTTTCGAATAAGAAATATGTTACATGGCGTGTAGCTGGTTGATACATTTTCATACAAGGCTCCGAGAGTTCATATCAGGTTCGGCTTCGCCTCACCTGATATAAACTCTAATCGCCTTGAATGGAAATGTATCAGCCAGCTATACGCCATGTAACTTATATAATCCCATCCGATACTGCCATACAAGCAACATGTGGCGTCATACCCTCCCATTGCCACGATATACCTCATGACTAACTGAGAAATTTAGCAGAAGTTGCATTGTTCCATTCAGTACTCAAGAAAAGGGCATCGGCGACACTTTTAAGCTTCGCAACATGATTTAGTAGCATTGGTTGATGTTTCATTAACTAAACATACTGGGTTCTTTTTACAAATTCGACGATATATTATTTCAACAGACGCCGAGTCGTCAGCTCAATCAATAATTTTGTCTACATGTTGTTGTTTGAAGAAGACATGGCAATTGGAGAGATATATTTATTAATTTCTTGGACAATTGAAGAGATATCTGCCAGACAAGACTATCGATTATCTTAGCCATTTTGTCTGCGCAACGAGTTGAAAGGAACAAGAAATTAATGAGAAGCAGACGATACCCTTCCTTCTCTGTTAACTCACTCATTATATAGAAACCTATCAAATTTGCTACGAGTAATAAATAAAAATCTGCTTCACTTATCATTTTTTGTTCAATCTTAGTTTCCTATAACAGACGTACTACAGTGAGTAATGGGTCATTTATACCTGTACCTTAGAGACAGAACCAATTTCGGTAAAGAAATGGCGTCAATTCATGAAAATGTTTGTTTGATGATAATAAACACGTAAATATGGCGTATGTATTAAAATTTGAACTCTCTACAGGACAGGAAGAACAAAATTCTTTAATAAATAAAAAAATGTCCATTTGAAAAGTGTACCTCACTGAATAAGCTCAGTGAGTTCACTCCAATGATGGGGCATAATATGAGTTATCTCTGCCAACATGTATGGTATATGGAGATTTAATACCTGGATGTTGGTTTTTAAACACCGAGCCGCAGGCGAGGTGTTTAATTGAGACATCCAGGTATTAAATCTCCATATACCATACATGTTGGAGGAGATAACGTTTTTGTCCCGTTTGAAACACAATACAAACATAGTGGAAATAAAATTTGTGGACATATTTCTCAGCTCCACAATCACCTGGACCAAATTCGTGATAATTATTTTATTTTTATAATCGCAGAAGAGAGGAGATAGAGTTACATCCCTTGGGTCGTTAAGGAAACGAGTAAACAGTATTTTGTTGGCATATCGTCCCCTGAGTTCCAATGTGTTCTATGTGCCTACTGGCACATAGAACACATTGGAACTCAGGAGACGAATTATTTGCTCTTATTTTATTTTTATGATTGAATTGTCGGAAATCTGATGATATTTGTGACTATTTTCAGGTTTTTTGGTTCGATTTTTATGTCGAGGCGAGGAAACATGAAAGCTTTCGTTTACACTATATACCCTCGATGTTTCGCGTGCGCTTATACCCTGGATGTTGCACGCTCTCATACGCCTTGGATGTTGGGTGCACTCTTTTTCATGGCTATTTGTCCAATACATTCTAACCAATCAAAAGACAGAATTTATTGGTACAGAGGGACAACATTTGTTTTAAAGGCGAAATCTGAAATGATAAAGTCCGAATGGCGCTTTTAAAACTGAACACGCTGAACAAACTTAAAATATTTTTTTTATGAAATCTAGTCACTGCTGCTCCGAAGCTGCAATGAATAGATCTGACGGGAAAAAAAATGATGAAAATATTACTAAAGAAATCATTGGCCAAAATGTCCAGACAATTTACGTGAGAAGTTTGGTTAAATATCCTCAAATTTTACTTAACTAAATGGCAAGATATTTCTTGGCCCGTGTGACAATATCAGTTCGAAGGGAGCTCGGTGGCTCCGTGGTGTCGGAATTGGACTTCAAGCCGAAGGTCCACGGTTCGATCCCCGCCATGGCTAACTGCGTTGTGTCTTTGGGCCAGGCACTTTTTCCCGATTCCCTACATCAAGGAATGGTCACGCTGTGTACTAAGGCGTACTGCACGTCGATTGTGCACTTGTCTTCAACCAATGCTAACCCTGTTTGTGTGGCGTTAGTACCTTGGGGAGTCTGGCAGTTGTTCGCCGCTGCTCAGTGGTTGTCTCCGGGTACTCCGGCTTCCCCCACCGTAAAACTGTCCGACACGGGGTGACCCTGTCTGTCGAAAGTTTTGTTAAACACAAATAAATAAATAAATAAATAAAATAAATAAATAAATAAATAAATAAATAAATAAATAAATAAATAAATAATAAATAAATAAATATCGATTCGGGGAGTTAACAATCCTGGTTAGAATGATCGTTGTGTTAGGTAAAGGGTGAAACTATTATATATTTTATATCTGTCGGATTGACATCCCCAATCATTTTTTGTCACTCGTCACTTAAAATGGTTTCGACAAAGTTACTTCCCCTAATCTTGATCAGTATGTGGAGCGAATTGACGTGGTCACAATCTAAAAAAACATATTTTTGTGTTTAGCTGGGGAGAGGGAGAACAATACAATACTTCAAATTTTATGGAAAGATGATTAAATGCATTTTCGTCAATTCCATTTTTCAGTTCGTTTTTCATTCTCTTATTTCACTGTATACATGAAAAAGAAATAAATTAAAAACAACGAAAAATTGGTTGCATATTGCAAGCGTTGCCGTAGACTGATTCTTGGCACTCCCCATTTGCCATGTAATTATGCTTTCAGTCTGCCAGATAATCCTTCAATAAAATTATCTGACCTGACGATTGAGAAAATATTGAAAGATTCCAAATGGGTGTGGTCCGTGGGCGTAGTTTTCGTGGAAATTAGTATGTTTTAAGATTTCAAGGGGGAAACAAATTCTCAAGAACCAGTTTATCTATTTAAATATTACTTGAAAGGAATATATCTATTTTTTATTTTCATTCATTTTTCTTCCCCAAAACAAATGGTATTCCCACTCATACTCGCGGAAAATGGTATTCCACTCCCAGCATCGTATTCAACTCTCAGTGATGCCGGATTTTATTGTTTACAAATCGTTTGAGTTGAATCAATTTATAGTGTTGTTTTCTGAAAGCAAATAAGGGGAAAATAAAATAAATACAACAAAAGTTCACTGCTCGGTTTCGAGTACATAGACAAAACTACATGTATGTTTCAATTAGTCGTTTTGTATTCAATTCGTCAGATGTGCGAAGGAAGAAAACGTCGAGACCGAAGGTCGAGACGTTTTCTTTCTACGCACATCTGACGAATTGAATACAAAACGACTCATTGAAACATACATGTGGTTTTGTATTTATTACATGACCCAAGCACCTACTGACCTAATTTTCTTTTCTATCAACGGTGGTAAACACCATGCACTTTATGCAGTCGCATTGCATAAAAAAAGTCCCGGTTGGAACAGGTTGGTGTGCAATACGGAATTCCGTATTGCACAGCCGTATTGCACGCCGTATTGCATAAGAGAGACTGCATGGGCATGTAATAAAAGTTTATCCTCTCGTGGGCCGCACGGATTATTTCACTCGGCTCAAGCCTCGTCAAATAATCATCCGCGCGCCCCACTCGAGGATAAAAATATCGTACTCGAATCTGAGCAGTGAACTATTGTCTACATATTCTATCGACAGATGGGCACGCTGTTGAAAAAATAAAGGAAAAGAAACATACAGACTGTTGAAAAAACTATGAAAACGTTATTTTCTGTTGTTTTCAAATGAGTTTGCACAGTCGAAAGCGGTTCTAATTTTAAACCATGATGGACAAAATACAGGGAAACCACTTTATATATTTTCATGTCACTTGATAGGCCTGTGCCCGTAATTTGTGAAATAATTTGCACACTGATTTAATTTTTTGACCAATCAGAAACTCTAGCTTGTATTCAACATTCCCATGTCCTGGGTATTGAAAGCATTGATAGATTTAGCGCATTTTGGTATGCCTTACCGAGGTTTGTGGGTTTTCATCAAGATTTTAGCCTGGACTCCCGGGATGGCCCCTGGTCGGGACGGGGGCGACAACAACAGATCAATAATATTCGTGTGCATTGGTCGCGATCGGTATGTTATCCTGCAGTTAAAACTAGAAGTCCCGTCGATCTGCGCGTTAATCTACGCGTTATGACCATAGTAAGGCTATCAAATTCTGTATACATGGCCTGTGCACAAGCAATGTTTTCTGCCAATGGACCTCCGGGTAACCCGGAGGTCCATTGGCAGAAACATTGCCTGTGTTTGCTATAAGTAACCAGGAAAACCTGCCGTGCGTTGGTTGACATTCGATATGGCAGTTGCGCGCAATTCATACGCGCAATTATGCCTAGATAAGCGCACAGTTCGTGACAGGACTTCTCCTTTAAACTGTATAGGCCTACTTAATTTTGGACTGACTTTGCTCCTTCACCCCCCTCCTGGATTGTACAGAGGCGTCATATGATTTCTGAATCTGAAATTTATCAGTTATTTCGAAAATGGAAAATATCTGTATCATCTTTCTCCCATTGAAACCCATAATACAGTTTTCTGCCTATCTTCAACTTCACGCGCTTTCAGAATTTAGACTGATGTTGATCCCCAAAATGTTGATAACAAAAAGACCGGGAACCGAACATACTTCAGCACACATTAAAGTTACCGGTTAGACAACACAATGCTCTAAGCGTAGATAATTATACATATCCATCGAGTCCCTGCAATGTAATTGTTAGATGACCGTCAATTTGCAATTCTGAAATCATATCTAGTGATCGAGGTATTTATTTATTTATTTATTTATTTATTTATTTATTTATTATTGGGGTTTAAGGACACTTTCAACAGCCGAGGTTACTGTGAAACTCTCCAACGTACTATGACCACAGAAGCAGGGTTAGCATTGGTTGAAAACAAGTGCACTATCGACTTACAGTACGCCTTAGTACACAGAGAAAACCCATCCCCACCCCATGGCACCAAAACTCTTTGTTTGGCACTAAAATATGCAGAATGGCGCAAATATGGCACCAGACAGTTTCGGACCATTGTGAAGACTGTTGATCTCCCTGATCTCTCGCCAACGCGAGCCAAAGTTGATGGATAAACTACAGCGATATTTGAACTGAATTTTGCAACATTTTCTTGGGATGGGAGGCCTAGTCCTAACTAGGACACTCCGGCCGTGACCCCCTCCTCCCACTCCCTTCATGGAAATGACGGGCGGGGTAACAACCAAAGGGTCCTAGTTAAGAACAAAGGCCTTCCAAATATCATGTTTGATCCCCCCCCCCCCCCCCCAAAAAAAAAAACTGGCTAGGACACCATTTATTATAGAATCCTGGCTACGTGCTTGTGAAAGACTAAATGAATGGACGCGGGCACTTGAGCCACCACGCTCCTGTCCATTCATTTAGTGCGTAGCTAGGTTTCTATAATAGGTGGTATCCTAGTCAGTTTTTTGTTTTTGTTTTTTTTTTTGGGGGGGGGGGGGGGGGCAAGCATGATATTTGGAAGCCCTTTGCTCTTACCTGTGACCCTTTGGTTGTTTCCCCCTCCTCCCACTTCCCTTGAAGGGAAGTGGGGTGAGGGGGGTCACGGCCGGGGTGTACTAGTTAGAACACTCCAAACAATTTTTGAAACATTCAATTCTCTAAGAGTGAATCAGGGGCTTTCATAGCCCTATATACGAGACCATTTAATGTCTTTATATGTTATTTGTAAGTTGCATTGGTCCAATGTTTTTGGGGTGGGCGAAAATTGGGGGGGGGGGCAAAGCCCCAGCCCCCCTGTAGATACGCCACTGGTCTTCCAATCAAATAGTTAGTTTTGCCTCCAGTAATTTTATTATAGGTTTGCCGGAACAAAGAGACGGTCGCCTAGATACATTTCTCGATTTGTTCCGGCAGCTTAAAATTGTCACGGCGTGATTTCATAACAAATACAAAAAAAATGTTTACGAGAATGTCAGTACAGGCGTTGAGTACTAACCAAAGTTAGCTACTGGACGTAATAAACCACGAAAATCATCCGAAACACGTTAGTTAATAAGTTAATTATATATTAGGTGCTTACGTGAATCTTAAAATAGAATTATATAATAATCGAACACGAGTCGTCCTCTTCTTGCACAAACAAATGTTAGGATGAGTGCTGGTTTGAGAGATCCTTGCTTCGAGAGTCTTGCAGCTTAATGCATCTCTCAACTTTCCTCCAAAGCCTCTTGAACGGAAAATAAATCACACACTTACACTTGAACGTTCGAAAACTTCACAGCTGGAGTTTTACCGATTTGTCATATTCAGGTATTTGAGAATCTCCTGTGTTAGTGATACACGCAGGAAAAATCGATATATTTTAATGCTGTTTCGGAATTATCGTGCTGGATTTTTATCGTCAAATCCTTGTTCGCAGCTGTGATTTGGAGGGTCGAAGAAACCTGATTTTTTTTTCTTGACGTTATTTGTGCATTCAGATTACTGTTCCAGTCAATTGCCCTGGGAGTGCCATATTTTGTCGCATTTACAGTGCGTGGAGAGTGTATTATCATTGAATCACCCACAGAGTGGATATTCCACCCGAGCAATAATTGAAAATGCATTGCAAAGCATAATCATCACAAGCAAAGATAAACCCGGAGGTCCATTGGCTGAAACATTGCTTGTGTTTTATGTCCATGTGTACAGAATTTGAAAGTGACACTTTGGGTGATAACTCCACTCCGTGGGTGATTTAGTTACAAGCCACTCTCCATGTACTGTACGAGACCAGATCAGACAGATTACACGGTAATCTACGGTGTTCACGTTGTCTGTCGGGTTCAGTCAATTGTACTAAACAATTTGATTCGGCGCCCAAAAATCTTCGTTGGTTAAAATTTTGGCATCAAAAAGTTTCTTTTACTTGCAGCGAAGAGCACGATTAATGACAAAAGAAACAAAAAAAAATATTATTACCTCTTTTGTCAAGAGGGTGTTGGAAATTGTATTTGGACAAACTTTCAACGTTAATTGACAGTGAGTGGTAATGAGGCATTGCTTTTCTTCGATGAAACATTGTTGGCTACCAAATTTACAGAAGGCTGCATCTAATTAGATAAATACTTCAGACCGTCGCGAGTGACTCGCGACGACATGAAGTATTTATCTAATTAAATGCTCTCTTTCTTGCCTTTTTGCCAACCCCTGGTCCTGCTGGGGCATGGTACGTCAGGTTCGGGCAGATGATTTGACTGTCGCGGACGCCCAGGGCGAGGCACACATTCGTTGGGCTACACTTTAGCGCAGCAACCCGTTGCGCGCGAGTGGTTTCTCGTAATCACTTGTTTTGAACTGATCCTCTAGATGTTCGCACTATAGTCCATCGCTATTGCTGGGGGGTCGTGAAAGGCACAAATAACTTCATCGCACCACCCGCAGGGCTTGTATTTTCTCTATATTTGAGACTGAAGCAACCTCATCATTTATAAAGAGCAAATTGTCACAGTACTCGGTAACTCTGCTGTCAGGATATCTATCTGGGCTTTTCGTATGGAAATGGCAGGAAGACAGCCTGTCGGGCTATGGCATTTCCATGCAGTATGAACTAACACCATATATACCATATTAGGCCAACAACAAACTATGTAACGAATATATCTTACCGACTGCTGCATCGATGCACAGAACTTGATAACAACAGCGATCAAAATTAAATGAGAGAATTCTCACAATGTGTTCACGTGTCTTTGCCTTGTTACAATTTATGGGAGAGTGCCTTGTAACAAGGCAAATTCATACATACCAAACAGTTTCATTTGGAAGGTAACATGACACACATCCACAGAATATGAAGCCTTTTAAGTTGCCTAACCTGCACTTTAGACCAAATATGACTTCCAACACTCAATCTTTCAACTTGAAGCGTTTATCGGCTGCCGCCATTTTGAATAATCTATGAACAAAGGGGAGAGTACTCATAGCTGTCAGCGTATATTGATGTTGACAGGCAGTATATGGTTTTATATGCAGTCTGCATGTGACGTCTTTGAACCAATGAAATTCCCAGATACTTGTAGGAGGTAAGATATATATTATTGCTATGTTTGTATTAATTGTTTGTTTGGACTCTGCATATAAACTGCAAATAAATTATCAGTTATCAGTTAGCTTTTGTAAAGATTCCCGACCTGCTAAGCCCAGTGTATTCACAATAACAAGTCCATTAATCTGTTTTTTTCAAGTGTAACAACAAGTGTACGTACCAACATCATTCCATCTGACCGTTAATTGAATTAGTGGTATTGATAAGATTTAAGTGACCGCCCTGTTCGTTTACCTAAGATTTCGTCTGACCTTTCGTGTTCCTTCGGATTTTTTTTTCCGTGACCAACTGTCCGTTCAGACTGAAATAATTGACAGTTCATTTCTCAAAACTCAATTTATTTGTATCAGGAAGAGAAGTACAACCCACCCCCTACCCCTTACACACTAAAGACTAAAGTGTTAAAACTGACACTTTCAAGGTGTTAAACCCATTCTAACTCTTAGGGTTTGATTTTAACATTCAAAGTGCAATGCTTTAAGCACTTTGACATTACAATCGTCAGACATCTGAAACTTGAATGGATGGCACTTCCCATGTGTCTAGCATTGGTGGTTCTTCCAGAATCGTCCATAATTTGATTTGCGCTTGGTGGGTACATAATTAAAAGGACACAACGCAGATGACGCGGATCAGGCTCGAGAGTTCGAGCCTGATCCGCGTCATCTGCGTTGTTTCCTTTTAAGTGTCGCGACATTACACTTGTCAAGTGGTATTATTGTAACACCTGTCAAGTTCTGGGATATCTGCACTTGAACAAAGTGCTAGTTCAGCACTTAGTAAGTGTTAAATACAGCACTTCAAGTGTAGTTTTTAAAACTTTAGATTTTAGCGTGTAGCTTTATGACTTTGTTTGGCACTAAAATATCCAGAATGACTAAAAATGTGGCAACAGACAGTTTCGACCCAATGATAAGATAAGATAAATAAATTTTATTGCACAACCACAACATTAATGGGTACGGCACATAATACATAGATGCATATAAGTTGCGGTATGCTAGAAATAAATCAAAGGAGACATTACCAGTACACGCCTTTCTTCACATACAAGCACAACCCCACACACACACGCACCCTCAAACACACACTCACACACACCCGCATCCTCGGTTGTGTGTGGAGGGTGCGTGTGTGTGTTTGAGAGTGCATGTGTGTTACTAATTCATATAACCCCAATGTGAAGACTGTTGATCTCGCTGATCTTGTTCCGCCAACGAGAGTCAAAGCTGATGGGTAAACTACAGCGATATTTGTGCGATATTTGAGGTATTCAAGGGAGCACATACGTAACGTCAATAAAAACAATTCAACAGACAAACCACCCATACTATTGCCGGGCTGGGTCTCAATACTCAAGCTGTTGAGATATTGTTACAGAAGTAACAACGAGGTGGCGATATAATCGATGTTTTTGTTTAACCGGCAATAGACCATTTTTACATAGCGCCATCTTACATCCGGGACTCAATTTGCCCCCACAAATCGGCTTTATTTATCAACATTGCACACGCGTGTACTGAGCTGTTGATCGGCAATGAAAGCTTCATTTTTCGTATCCGTTTTATCAATTAAAATTCGACAATTTACCAAATCGGCGTTTGTTCTTATCCCCGAAGAGAACAATGGTTGGGTGTTAGAAATTTGTGTATTTTTCGATGTTATTTCCATACTTATTATTTTTGAGTTACAATCGTTCATGTACGTTCCGACGTTCATCACAACTCTCAACTACAATGTACCTTCGGCTTCTTTAAAGCTAAAATGTTTCGTTCGAAGAAAGACAGGCAAGCACACAATCGAATTTTGTTTCAAAAGAACAGCAGCAATGACAAAAAATATTTATAAAGTGGAAAGAAATGCACACCAATGCAGCGGCGTTCAGTGCAGTACAGCAGACGTGGGTGCCATTTTTAGTAATAAATCTGAATGGCTGGTTTTGATGGGGCATATCGAGTCCCGGATGTAAGATGGCGCTATGTAAAAATGGTCTATTTAGAGATGATATTTTTTCAGTGATCAAAGTATCGCTTCAAAAAAAAAATCCAATACATGTACATTGATATTTGACCCTCGAGACATTCGCTCACTCGGACATTTGCCATGTGGACATTAATCACTGATCATTAATTGATGATTACTAATTCGAGACACCACTCATATTTGTATATTATATAAAAGAACTGTTTTCTACACTTGTAATCGTTTCGTATTTTTCAGTTTTATGAATTACTAATTCACATAACCTCTTGTCAATGACATTGGCTATCACAGAGTCGCGTCACCTGGTTGGCTGGCCTCCATATTACGGTCTAGAAGATGAGCGATCTCATTGGCGCATCTGGGGCGAATTAATGCGCCTGTAAATTGAACTATTTCAAACATGATAAAAACAAAGTCATGTCTGATTTTCCTCCGAATACAAAATTAAACGAATTTATTACACGCCCGTTTTATGTAATCCCCATCTACAGCAACACTAAACCATGCGGAAAATGAAAATCTGTTCCGCACATGTGTGCGGAACGGAAATCGTTGACGGACTATTTTTAAATTGAAGCGAAATTTCACTGGAATTTTCTACAAATCGTGCGCCATAATTACGACATGAATCGCTAGCGATAGATCAAAATCGTCCCCTGAGTTCCAATGTGTTCTATGTGCCAGTTGGCACATAGAACACATTGGAACTCAAGGGACGAAAGAGTGACATGGGTTCCCCTCGCAAATTTGGTTGGCGATAAAATGTGTTCTTTTTGTTGATAGTTGTCAAGTTGCTGAGTGTCCTTCTAACAATGTTTTTATAGACGTGAAGGCGTGTTATAAACACAGAAAGACACGCGTGAGTGAATGGGTGAATAGATATGGCATTTGTGCCATCGCGGAAGGATAAAACTGCGGCCTCTTGTTCTATCCTTCCGCCTCTCGTTCTATCCTTCCGCGCTGGCTCTCGAGCCATATCGATTAACCCATTCACATACGTGTGTCGTTCTGTGTATTGAGGATGCCGGCAGTGCAATGGTAATAAAAAAGATATCGGTGACAACTGACAACTGACTACGTTTATCAAGTAAATACTGACTTTATTGCAGATTTGCCGGCTGATCGACTGTCTCAGATTTTGCCTCCACAATTGGGTGTTGAAATTAATCTTGTTTAACCCTCGCCGATTTATTTTAGTCCTCCCATTTCTTCAATTCTTGATTGTGTGATAAATAAAATATGACATCCGTGTTTCTTTTATATGATATTTATGAAACTCGTCCCAATTTTCATCCTCTTGGGGATAGTGGGAAGACAGTCACATTGACTCTCTCTCTCTCTCTCTCTCTCTCTCTCTCTCTCTCTCTCTCTCTCTCTCTCTCTCTCTCTCTCTCTCTCTCTCTCTCTCTCTCTCTGTGCATCACTATCTTCTTTGTTTGTAAGAGTAAATATTAAAAGTAATGTACTTACAGTTTGTACCGTAAATTTATTATTGTGAAAAAAAATGTTCTATCAACTTTGTACAGATTTTTTGAATGTTGCCAAATAAATTTATTTCAAATAATGAATGGCAAAAGGGCAAGGTTACACAAAATAGTTATTACACGGAGAGAAAAAAGTAAATAACATTAAAGATTAGCTGCGAAAGCTCGGCAAAACGGACAATTCAATACTCGTTTCATAATGTTATATTGAACCAAAGGGAGGCGCGGTGGCGTTGCGATAATCGGTTCTCGTCCGATCACCGAAGTTAAGCAACGTCGAGCCTGGTTAGTCCTTGGATGGGTGACCGTCTGAGAGATCGAATCGGACTCCCGCGTTGTGTCCTTGGGCAAGACACGTAACCCCGATTGTCCACATGGGGGGCACAATGACGCCGTGTACTAAGGCGTACTGCACGCCGATGGTGCACATGTCTTCAACCAGCCTAACCCTGCCTGTGCTGCAGTGCGGAGTTACGATGTTGGGGAGCTGACAGCTGCTCGTCATTGCTCGGTGGTTTTCTCCGGGTACTCTACCTTCCTCCACCCGTAAAACTGTCACCGACAAGATATGACCTTGAATGTTAAAGTGTCGTTAAAACTTAATAAGTAAATAAATAATATTGAACGAAAGGCTCGGCAAAGCGGAAAATGCTGCGCTCGATTCACAAATGTTATATTGAAGAAACACTCACTTCATACCATCCATTTATTTACCTCATATATAGAGGATATGGAATGAATGTTTTTCTCATACAATATTTATGAAACGAGTCTAAGAATTTTCCGTTTGGGCTCGCCAGAGGCTCGCCCAAACGAAAAATTCGGACGAGTTTCATAAATATTATATGAGAAAAACACTCATTTCATATTCTATTTATCATATGACACACACACGCACAAATTAGCCACTTAGTATGACTTTTTAACCCATCACCTAACTTGAGTTGCGGACGGCACTTGGAAAAAACATCCTCGTATAACTAAAAATTTTCATTTTTTGCTTCCAAAACATAGGTTATGACCCCTCATTGGGACGAGCTCGTCGAGCTCGTTCCAATGAGGGGTCATAACCTATGTTTTGGACGCAAAAAGTGAAAATATAAAAAAAAATGAATGGCGTTTTTCTTGTAGGTAAAAGATTAATACAATATAACCCACCCAAAATAGGACAGATAACGTAAATTCTCCCTACTGAAATTATGCAAATATGACTCAGTTGTATTTTGTTTAGCCAATCAATTGTCCAGTTTTGAAATTGACCAATGAAAGCTCCCAACTCTAATTATGCAAATTATGAAAATGTGGCCCAGTTGAATTTTTTTCAGCCAATTAAATTGTCTAGTTTTGAAATTGACCAATGAAATGGACGGAAGGCTTTATTTATCACTGATTAATATGAAAGCAAAATATCAAATGTTTTAAAGTGAACAAAACGGACGAGTCATGTGATATATATACTTCAAATAAAGAAACTATACATAGAAATCCCACTGAACTATACATGTATAAAATTAGTCATGGTGAAAATATTTTGAAATATATGTTATGAATTGTAATCAAACCATGAAATGGGTTGATGCGTCAGAATTTCTCCCAAACATACAAAGAATTGAAAATATAACACTCTGGCGACCTACGGTACAATATGTGAAATGACGTGCCGATGGACGTGCCCGAGTGTATAGATGTCGGAAGGAACGTTACGCCATAAACTGTGAACGTAAAGTTGATAATTGGTGGCGGTAGTGCTATGGCGTGTGGTTGGCATTAACCATGCTGCCCGGACAGCGCCTGTTCGAGTGGAGGGTAATCTAACCAGTATCGTTACAGAGATGAAATCATATTACGTCACGTTGTCTGAGCATCCATTCAATATCTGCCTCTTTCAACACGGCACTACTCGACCAGATGTTGTGCGTGTTTGCAAAACATTTCTTCAACAAAACAATATTCCTACTCTTAACTTGGCCAGCACGTTCTTCTGACTCACCCCCATTGAACACTTTTGGAATGAGCCTGATCACCGCGTCCGTCAGAGACAGCAGACACCACAGAAACTCGAGGAACACTTTGCGGCACAACAAGAGGAGTGGCAGAACATTCCACAGCGTGTAATTCAGACTCTGGTAGCATATATGGCCAGGCTTCACTGTGCAACTCCAGATACATTGCACCGTGATTTACTGGAAGAGCATAAATTAACAACGGAACATAGAGGATTCCGTCAAATGTTGGACGGTTACAATATACCATCGGTTGCAATGCACGATAAAAATTCCTGTAGATTACTTGACAATTTAACAAATGATTTCACACTCTATGTTAATGAATGCCTTAACAATGACAACAAGATAAATTGCGTACTTATCGCGCCTTCAAAAATGACATTAAATTTGAGCCCTATTTAGCTTACTCAAAAACAAGAGAAGCGCGAAGTATGTTTACGAGATTACGGATTAGTGATCATAATTTGGAAATTGAAAAGGGGAGACATTCACAGCCTCCAATACCTTTAGAAATTAGGATTTGCAATGCTTCTGATGTTTGTAAGGACGCTGGCGATGTGGAATCCGAAATGCATTTTGTCATGGACTGCCTGGCCTGTACAAACATCAGGAGACAGTTCGTCCCCTGAGTTCCAATGTGTTCTATGTGCCTACTGGCACATAGAACACATTGGAACCCAGGGGACGAGTTGTTTACAATAATTAACAGAAAGAATGCAGATTTGTCAAATGCAAGCAAGCAAGATCAGTTTGAATTTATTATGAAAAATAATACGGCCTCATTATGTCACACCACACTGCAACATAATCCTGCTATTCTTCAGGAAAAGAGAAACAATAATTGCAAAATAGTAGGTGATTAAATTGACCTAGGGTTTTGACTTTATATACTTATATGTATGATACATTAGCTTTATTTACTATACAAAAATAGCTGTTTCATTTATTATTTGTTTATTATAATAATATCATATCTCTGTTAACTCTTTATGCAATCTGTCTCTCTGTAGGTTTTATTTTGCTTCAATAAACTATTACTATTACTATTTGGGACGACATTGCCACGCCGTTATCACTGCTCGTGATGGTCATACACGGTATTGACTTTTCCCGGTTGCCAGTGCAGTCACGTTTATGTGTGTTAATGACGTTTCACGTTTGCTTGTGTTTATGCCATTTGTAGAGTGATGTTTCTACTTCCCTGTTTACCACAAATTATCCGTTTATAATCTGAGAACTTCCAATACAATCTAGTGGAATTTCGATGTATAGTTTCTTATTTTGAAGAGTATAGTTTCTCTGAGAGGTTTTTTTTATATTTATGTTATCGTATCAGTGTTTTTATGCCTCCCGACTTAAGTCGGGTGGAATATAGTGATTGAAGTGTGCGTGTGTCCGTGTGTCTGTGTGTCCGGGCTTAGCAGAGGGACATTGTGGGGTTTACAATTTAGGGTCAGTGGTATTTGTGGGGTTGGGTTAGTACAGTGGCCACTTGTGGGGTTATTTTTTGCACTGTGGGGTTAGGGTTTAACATGGGAAAAACCCCACAAGTAAGAACGTGTGAGAACGGACGTGTGTCTGTGTGTCCGTGTGTGTGTCCGAGCCAATAAAACTGTTAGGGTCACAGTCATCAAACTTCAAACAATTATAACGGACCATGGGAGGATATGTCACACACCATAGCCGGGTTCGTAACTTCAAGGACAAGGTCACATTTCAAGGTCACACTAAAAATCACACTAAAAATCGGTCAATATTTGTGTCTGAGCCATAACTCAGAAACGAATCATAGTACAATTGTTAAACTTTTTACACATGTTGAGGACAGTCAGAAGGTGTGTCGTGCATAATAGTTTCCGCCGCATCTGCAAGGTGAAGGTCACAAGGGGGGGGGGGCATGTGTTACCTTAGCAACATTCTTCTTGTTATTTCCAACAAACACTGACCAGTACTTATAAATACCACAACATCGACTGATCAATGTTTGTCAGAAATAAAGCACTGATGTTAAAATAACATAAATATATTTTTTTTTAAAAATCTCTCAGAGATAGCCAAAATGATGTATTGATGGAATCTTGATAATTTCATTCAGTTATTTTTTATTTTTGTCATTATGGTACCAATGGAAGTTTTAGTACGGGGGATATTTGATACAAGATTTCTGCACCCCCGGACCAAGTGGACCACAGGGTAGGAATATATCGAGCAATGGGCAGACAACTATTGATGAAATACAGGTGGAGTTCGGGAGAATTTTCATTTTGTCTTGATACTAGATAAAATTTCGCTTTAACCCTCTGAACATTGGGTTTCTTAACCCTTTACCTAACGTAACGGCCAAAACTGGCCAGCGCTATTCACAAAAATCGCCAATTAATTTTCATTATTTTTTCATTTTTTGTCTCAAAAACATAGGTTATGACCCCTCTTTGGAACGAGCTCGTCGAGCTCGTTCCAACGAGGGGTCATAACCTATGTTTTTGAGATAAAAAATGAAAAAAATTAGTTATTCAAAAATTTTGTTTGCAAGTGTCGTCTGCTTTTCATGTTAGGTAAAGGGTTAATATGATTGAGACATATAGTACTTGCTTTGGCGATTGGGCGAATCCATTTTGTAATTTCAGGGAGGTTCAGTTTTAAATTAATCCACCAGCCCTGTTGGATTGAATGAGTTCAGACCCTCCTAGACTAATAGTTGTCTATTTCGTTATTTACTAACCGACCATCTGAGTTGCTGTTACCCACAATTCTTGCGTACCTATTGGAAAGTTTTAACAGTAATTCGGTTGCAAAGCGCAAGTGTTTTTATCGTAATACTTTACAATATTAGTACGAGCCGCTAGAATGTTTACAAGTATTATAACGTATGTTTTAGAAAACCTTTAAATCAGAACTAACTCGCTGACAGCTTCAATCATGCAGTCTTCCACTTCCCGTGGCTCCCATGGCGACAGAGGACATATTAATCGTTGAGAAAATGCTCACTATATATATATTATTTTCTTGACGGCCGAGTGAGGATGGATGGCAACCGCATGCATGCATCTGTTTTAAAACAAGACATAAGATATGTTTAATCTAATCTAAAATAACTGAACATGGCGGGTAACGAAATCAATTGTCAGCGTGATGGTAGAAAAATACTCTGTTTGTGATGTCATCAACAATCACCTGTAAATGTTACACATCAATCTCTTGCCAGCATAATAGTTTCAAAAGTAATACGAATCATTAATTCAAATGACAACGTCAGAAGTAAAACTCTTTACGTCATGCCATTTTAACACGTTTAGAAATATAAATTTATAGCGATTTGTGGGTAGACGGGGTTGTCTATGAACATGTGACATGAATCTAGTTTGGTCTGCAGCCCATTGAGGGTGTGCGCGTCAGAAAATGATATTGTATTAGACGCCCACCCAAAACTGGTAGGGGTTAAATAACAGAATATGCTTTTAACGTATTCCAGTTGGGCTGATCAGATTTAGGCTGCGAGATACGCGGTGTGTGTGTGTGTGTGCAGGGGATGCGCATCCCCTTACCTCGGCATGACATCTTGGTAATCTCATTCAATTATTTTTTACTTTTGTCGTTACAGTACCAATGGCAGTTTTGGTACGGGGGATATTTGATACAAAATTTCTGTACCCCCGGACCAAGTAGACCACAGGGTTCGAATATATGTAGCAAAGGGCAGACAACTATTGATGAATTACAGGTGGAGTTGAGGCGAATTTTTATTTTGTTTTGATACGATATAAAATATCGCTTTAACTCTCAACCTGCTGAGTATTTTCAAGATATTTTTCACCAGATCTGGTCATGGCGGCTCTGAAGCAGCCATGACTCAATTTGATGAAAACTTTACCATCGGTGAAAAGATCGATACAATTTACAGGGGAAAAATAACCAGTTTTATGGGAAATAACCAGTTTTAAACAAGATATGTTTCGATGAATTTGATTCAAAGTTCCAAATCATGCACGATATTCTTGACCGAGATTTAATTATTAAAGATTGCAACCTTTTCATCTGAGTTCCTGATTATTTATAACAACATGAACGAATCTGTTTTGCATTCTATTGAAGTTTCAGTCAATGGGGCTGTAATATTAAATTATGACAGAATCTCCTTATTTTTTCGTGGTTGTCTTGTCTTCTTATCGTTCAAAAACAAAGTTTTTTTTACGCAAAAAATTATGTGTGCCGCGTTGAATGGATGGACAGTATCTTTCGGCCAACAGAATCGTAGAATGCAAATAGGCTCCCCCGTAACGAATTACCGGCCACAGTATGATAAAATTCTGTGGAGGTTGTTGAAAGAACTTCACTCTTCGTTGCATTTCGCTTCATTTTATGGGAGCCAATCCCAAATTCGCATTTTTCAGGTTTGCTGCGCGCGGGAGAGTCCGGTCTGCCTGATATTATTATTATTATTATTATTATTATTATTATTATTATTATTATTATTATTATTATTATTATTATTATTATTATTGCGGCTTAACGGCACTTTCGACAGCCAATTTGGACAGTTTTACAAGTGGGGGAAGCTGGAATACTCAGAGCCAACCACCGAGCAGCGGCGAGACGGCGAGCAGATGTCAAACTCCTCAGCGAACTAACTCCGCACAAACAAGGTTAGCATTGGTTGAAGGCCAGTGTACTATCAAGGTGCAGCAGTACGTATTAGTGCACAATGCCACCGTGCCCCACGTGGGCAATCGGGATTGCCAAGTTATACAACGCCCTGGCGGGGACCAAACCACGAACCTTTAGATTTTAAGTCCAATGTCGTAACTACTGAGCCACCGAGCTCCCGTCAGGTCATATTGACTGCTTAATCGTTAGTAGTATGTCAGGTACATTTGCGGAAAGGTTGGGGGACCCCAGTGGGGGACCCTAGAAGTGACGTCATGTCACGTGACCTAGTGGCGCCATGTTGTGTTGTCATGGTAACTCGCGTGAGCGGCCATCTTGTGACGTCATCTCCATAGTGATACGAGTGCGCATTCGCAGCGCGTGTTGTTAGGGTGATACGTGTTTCCGTCGACCATTTTGTATACTGGAAGCCGCCATCTTGGTTTCTATGGTAGCACGTGATTGCTATGTTACCTAAGGCCTACAATAGGACAGGGGTATGTTCGGAGGGTATGTTCCTTTGTAGAAGAGTAAATCTAATTATCACAAACAACACGACAACTTGTATTATTTCGAATTCTTCCAGAATTCTCTGCTTCTATCTATATATGCAATAGTTATCGTTTATCGGGCCATGTTCCTTTATTCTAGAGTATACTCCAGTAGCGTAGAAGAGCCTATCAACTGGAACAGTTTACCTTATTATTGCTATATTTAGCCATTTCTGGTCTATTCTTGTTAGTTCTGACCCTATTCTAAGTACTCTTGTTGTTTCATTTATCTAGATTATAACTAACCAATCAGACTGCTTGATTTCCCATAATCTGTATGCAGGGTTATCTCCCTTGTGTATAACAAAAGACTATATCTAATGGCCATATCCCATGGAATCCCATTTTTTGCAAAACACCTGTGGCTATGAAATCCCTTTTTTGTCGTATGTGGCCATGAGTGCTATGTAAAAGCCCTCATTGAGTTCTCATTTATTATCCCTCATACCCTCATTGAATTTTGAGGTTATGAGAACCTTGAAAAATCCCTCAATGAGGTATAATTTAATACGACTCTTAGCCTCATCTCGGTATTTGAGGATACCCATGGGCTGGTATTGTATTATTCGAGGATACCTATCGAGGATACATTTTATAGGATACTTATCTCAGGATACTATATAGGCTGTACATATCCCTATAGGTCTCTTGCTGGCCCTTAGTACTATTAATCCACCTGATGCTTTATGTTATCCTATGACTGGTAAAGGTAGTATGCAGTGTTAGGCATAGGGGTATTGTGGGTAGGGGTACTGCCTGGTAGTTTAGAACGGTACTATAGTATGGAGGTATATACACCTATAGGCCCCTGTTAGTGTTTGGTACTATTAACCAACCGATTGCTTTGTTTTATTATATGGCTGGTATATGTAGTACGTTATGGTAGACCTTGTGATTTTGTGGGGTGGTGGTAATGCTTGGTAGTTTAGAACGGTAGTATAGCATAGGCTGTACATATCCCTGTAGATCTCTTGCTGGCCCTTGGTACTACTGATCCACCAGATGCTTCATATTATTGAGCGGTATTCTGGGGTGGGGTCAATGCCTGGTAATACAGAACGGCAGCAGAGTATGGTTGGTATATTCCCCTACAGGTCCCATCCTAACCGTTCATAGTATCAACCTACCAAATGCTTTGTATCATCCTGTTTCTGGTAAGGTGGTACGAAATACCAGTAGTTCCTACCTTATTCCGAGTACTCTTGTTGTTTCATTTATCTAGATCATTTATATAAATTATAATTAACCAATTAGATTGCTTGATTTCCCATAACCTGTACTTAATCGTACAGAGTTATCTCCCTTCTGTATAATAAAAACCAATATCAATGGCAATATCCCCGGCACCCCAATTTCGGCACCCCTTTTTTGAAAAACATATGGCCTTCGGCACCCCTTTTTCTGAAATGAGGATAAGAGTCGTATTAAAAATCCCTCAATGAGGTCAAATTTACTGCGACTCTTATCCTCATTTCAGAAAAAAAGGGTGCCGAAGGCCATATGCTTTTCAAAAAAGGGGTGCCCAAGTTGGGGTGCCTTCTGGAGAATCCCTTTTTTCTGAAATGAGGATAAGAGTCGTAGTAAATTCGACATCATTGGAGATGACGTCACAAGATGGCCGCTCACGCGGGTTACCATGACAACACAACATGGCGCCACTAGGTCACGTGACATGACGTCACTTCCGGGGTCCCCCACAGGGGTCCCCCAACCTTTCCCTCAAATGTACCTGACATACTACTATCGTTTTTTGTTTTTGTTTTTGTTTTTTTTTATTTCACTAAACATATATACATTTTGTATACAGAAATGATGATTGCAACGTTAAATAAAAAGGCATATGTATACTGTGGGGAATAACATAGCCAGATTGGCTGTCTTCCTGTTCTCCTCAATTTAAATCCTGTTACAACGTTGTACTGAACATTATAAAATTTTAACCGGGGTGCTGATATAGAATTTCGAAGGTAAAGTTGTGAAAAACCTCCTCGGAATAAAAACCTCATTAGAACCCAAAAGAGCATGTTAATTTGTGTTCCAAGTTCTTGCTGTAGTTGCAAAACGAACCCACAAAACAGGTCAGTACAATACTGTCTGGCAACTATTTACTGGACCTGCTACCGTAAAATCTTACGGTAAAATGCATTGTTCTTGCAATCACATTTTTGTTCGATCCAGAAATAGAAGCAAGAATCTGAAATTTGGTTTAGAGTCCGTATACGAGAACGCCGTGCAATAGTTATCTAAACCAAACCAATTTATATCTTTATATCCCATAAATGGACGTTTATTCGAACAATAAAAGTCTTGGATATTGCTCTATTCTCCTAACAGCTGCTAGAGGGGTGATAAATTTATAGGTTTAACACTGAAAGAATTTATTCCTATAGTAGAGACGGACTTGTTCACCTCTGGCCTCTACTGAATTCGTGTAGTCGTGACCTGTTTTACGTTTGCGGGAGACATACTGAACCAACGTTTATCGAACGCTGACCGTCGCTTAAATGTTTAGTTTTAGAATATATGCCACATTTCAACTCTGCCTAACAATAAAACGAACAACAATTAACAAAGAAAATTCAAATTAAATCAATCAAACCTTTGTGTTGAAAGTATACAAGTTCGATTATGAAAGGCGGGGCAAGGTGATTGATGTTTTATATTTTAGTAGCCAAAATATGTACTAAGTTCTTTGATTCTCTTTTTCGGCATCATTCAACTCGAAGCCTCATTTTTTTTGTTGTGTTATCCGGATATAGCCCTATCGGAATCTTCTCAGACAAGTCTTATTTCGATACTGGCGACGCTTGTATATACAAGCAGTAATTAAGCCTTTACCCAACGTAACGGCAAAAAACGACCAGCGCTATTCTCAAACATCGTCTATTTTCATTATCTTTTCATTTTATGTCTCAAAAACATAGGTTGTGACCCATCGTTGGAACGAGCTCGTAGAGCTCGTTCAACGAAGGGTCATAACCTATGTTTTTGAGAGACAAAAACTAGTTATTCAAGAATTTTTTGCAAGTGTCGTCTGCTTTTCATGTTAGGTAAAGGGTTAAAGAATTAAAGACGTTCCTGTAAAAGGAGGGTACACTTCCTATTGTGAACATTTCGTGAAATCTAAAAACTGGCTTTGGACTTGAAGGATCAGAAGATGTTTCCGTTCGCATCAGTTTTTGATAATGTCCAAATAAACGACTGAGTGAAACATCCACAACATTAACGTAAAAAACACCAGTACTTATAACACCAGCCATACTAATTCCAACGTAGCTAGTTGGATTATTTTATCAGTCGGGACTTGAGCCATCACAGTCGGAACAAATCAGGTTTATAGCACATCAACCCCCATCGGTCATTTTCAAGACGCCACTGCTTCGATTCGATTTCGAATAATAAACATGATATAATAAACATGATTCGATTCGAGATTCGATTTGAATCGAAAATGTGTGATTCGAAGGGCCCTATCTGAACACCATATTGCTTTGATTGGATAGATGTGAGAAGACAGCCAATCGAGCTATGTCATAGCCCGAAAGTACAGGTCAAATCAAAATGAGTTGTAGCATAACCTCAATAAACTAAGTATACTGCTGCTACTGCGCTGATGAGATCAGAATCTGGCATCATTTTCTGGAAAGCTCTCAGTGAGAGCTTTCCAGAAAATGATGTCAGCTTCTGGTCTTATCAGTGTAGGAAGAGAAAGATACATAGTTTATAGTGGTTATCCCAGGGGGGAAGGGGCACCAAAAATTTGCAAGACGTGACGTGGGGTGGGTGGGTCTCTTGAGTGCGCCAAAAATGTACATTTCCAACTTGTGCAATTTTTTGAATTTTTTAGACATATATCAATTTATCAGCTAATATATACCATCATTTGTGTTTCAAACCTTAAAGCTGATGTTGTACATCACACTCTTAACATAAATACAACACCAGGAGGCTTTATATGTGAGAATAGGGTGCTTAATCTGGGAAAATGTCACACGTTAGTAGGGGGTGGGTGTTCGAAATTTAGAAAATGTGCAGACAATATTACTTGGGAACAATTCCAATGAAAATTTGTTCCCGTATATGTACACCTGCTCTGGCCAAGCCTGATAATGAACAGCTTGTCATATGTAGATTGGGGCCCACAGCAGCCCACAGAGGTTTAAATTGGCGGTACCAGTTCAAGAACATTATGAAAACCCCCTAAAGACAGCTGTGCCTACTAAGTTTATAAGTTTATTTTGGATTTTAATGGGAGAGTGGGGGTGAGTGTCCGAGAACGGTAGTAGAAAATTTGCACGTTGTGGGTGGGTAGGTGTAAAACAAGGCACTTAACCCCGCTTGTCCACATGGGGCAGGATGACGCCGTGTACTAAGGCGTACTGCACGTCGATGGTGCGCATGTCTTCAACCAATCTAACCCTCCTGTGCTGCACTGCGGAGTTACGATGTTGGGGAGCTGGCAGCTGCTCGTCGTTGCTCGGTGGTTCTCTCCGGGTTCTCTGGCTTCCTCCGCCCGTAAAACTGTCACCGACACAATATGACCTTGGTTGTTAAAGTGTCGTTAAGCCTTCATAAATAAATAAATAAATTCTGTAATTATTATATATGTGTGTAATTTAGATATCATTGCGGATCTAAAACAAAATAATGAACAATTCGTTGCGTTAAAATTATTTTCAGTGATTTCTATATTTTAGTCTGTAGATTGGCCTTATTACACAAAGTATTTATGTTTGTTGTACCACGAGGCTCACATTAGAGATATTACAGATTTGTTTGACAAACTTGATAGCAGTGCAAAGAATCTCAGACTGTTTAAACATGCCCTTTTGACCAGCCTTCACTGGTATCTAGGCAGTGTTCTACGTAAATATGCCAGAATTAAGCGTCGTATTGTTGTACCGTAGGAAATACACACAAAAATAGTGACGTTTAATACTTTTTAAAGAAATGTCAATTGGTGGTAATGGCCTCTTTGTCAATGATAAGTATGTTGTATTCACCTGAAACGTGTCGAACTTGAATCGATAATAACACATAGGGCCACTTACTGTTATCCATCCTGGTATTTATATGCATTCGAGTGGTACTCTATGTTTTGATTCAGCTATCGACACAAAACAGTTATTGCTATTCAGATGTATTTTTAAATAAGACAAGACACTTGTACACATATTCTTTTGCAAAGGTCAAAACTCTTGGTGATGACACCTCATTGTTCTGATGTCATACTAAGCGAAAGGGTGCAAGTTCTTTGGGTGCGCGTAGTATTTTTGTACTCATTCGTTCACTACATAGTGCAAAGCAAGCGTTGCAAAACTAAAGTGCGACAGGGACCGTGTCCTACACTTTTAAACTTAAGATCCAATGGTCGGGTAAGTTCATTCACTTGTCACATTTATTCGTTGCTCGGTGGTTCTCTCCGGGTACCCCAGCTTCCTCCACCCGTAAAACTATCACCGACACGATATGACCTTGGCTGTTAATGTGTCGTTAAACCCTAATAAATAAATAATATATATAATATGTCAGATTTATTGATAAAATTTCTCGTGAAGTCGGGTTTATGAGACTCTCCGACGGTCTGACTAAAAATCTCCGACGGGGGAGATTTTTAGTCAGCCCGTCGGAGAGTCTCATAAACCCGACTTCTCGTGAAGTCGGGTTTATGAGACTCTTCGACGGGCTGACTAAAAATCCCCCCCCCCCCCCCCCAGCGCCACCACTTAGAAAATTTCTTCAAAAATCTTAAGATCCATCAGTCAGAATCTTTTGATATTTGTTCTACAGCATCCTTATGGATGTCAGATTCAAAGTTGTTCAAATCAAAACCCTGGGTTAATTTTTGGGCTCCCTGTTGCAGCCTGAATTTTAACTTCGTTCAATTTTTAAAAAAAAAAAATTCTTCAGATTCACCCATCAGAATCATCTGATATTTGGTATGTGTCATCCTTATGAGATCATATTAAAGTTTGTTAAAAGGTCTCTGGGTTCCAGAACCATCAGTCAGAATCTTTTGATATTTGGTATACGTCACCCTAATGAAGACCAAATTCAAGTTTGTTCAAATCAAGTCCCTTTTTCTATACTACTCTAAGTTTGCTAAGCACCAAGTATATCCAACTACCTGTTTTACATTTTAGTTTAAATATTGTTATGAAAAGTGTATATATTTTTTATTTAATTATATCTTTAATGATTTAAGTACAGAAATTAAGATTTTATTTGTGTTTGATATTATTTTTTAGCTTTTGAATACGTTAACCATGGAAAATGGATATTATTGGTAAAAGAGGAAATTTTTCAAATTTGCCAAAAAGTTGACGGAGCGAACTGATATGGGTTCAATATCGAGTATGAGACCCATTATTGTTAATTACAGCTTGACAACGCCTTCTCATTCTCCCAATCAGGTTCCAGATGGTCCTTTGTGGGATGTTGTTCCATTCTTGGACCAGCATGGCACCAGGCTCCTGGATACATCTTGGTTGGACTGGACGGACTGAAATTGCAAGCTGCAACTCACTCCAGACATGTTCGATTGGATAGGGGTCAGGGGATCTTGCTCGTCAGTCCACGACAGCATGGGCAATAAGAGGACGGGCATTATCGTCCATCAGAATGAATCTATCACCCACTGCACCTGCATACAATCTGACGTGGGCATCCAGGATCTCACCAATATACCGCTGTACAGTCAATGTATCACGATCAAGGACACAGAACTTTGTACGTCCATCCCAGCTGATGCCGCAACAGACCATTATTGACCCTCCATCATAGCGGTCATGCTCAGCATTGTTGGCTGCATGGAATCGCTCTCCTGGTCTTCTCAATACCCTAGAATGCCTATCTGTGTGGTCTAGACAGTACCTTGACTCATCTGTAAAACGGACAGGTCGCCAATCTTCTCTGGTCCATCCAACGTGGTCCATAGCCCATTCATGCCGTGCCTGGTGGTGGTTCTGGGAAAGCTGAATGCGAATACACGGTCTTCTCGATCGGAGACCACCTTCGTGCGACCTTTCCCGGATAGTCTGCGTCGAAACATTTACCCCGGATGCATTCTGAAGGTCACTGCAAAGCTGGATTGCTGTATCAAAGCGGTTCCTACGGGCCTGAATGATCAAAAACCGGTCTTCAGCTGCAGATGTTGCTCTGTCTCTGTCACCACCATGTCGTCTGAGTGATGTGCCATACTGCTGAAATCTTGCCCTGTCTCTGGTGATCACCGTATGGTGCACCCCAAGGGCTTCGCCAACCTGACGGTGGATAGCCCCTTGTTCCCCCATATCTACAGCCCGCCACATTTCTGCTTCAGACAAATGTCTTCTTACATTTGAATTCGCCATTTTCAATCATTAAATCACAAGGGTTTGAGTTGAAATGAAAACGGAATACCCTACACATCTCATGTACATGTAGACAGTACACGAAAACATCATAGAAATCAAGGAGTAAATGCTTTCCATGACTGTCACGAAAAGTCTGTCTGTCAAGAGAGCTAATGTAAACAGTGGGGACCATCTCAATATATTCCTCAATCATATCCACCAAAAATATCGCAAATGTGTCACAGGAAAATTTCATAATGATGTGTCAAATATGTGGTGCTTAGCAAACTTTGAGTAGCATATTAGTATTTAGGTCGTTCTAAATATAACAAATAACATATTCTAGGAAGACTGATCAAAACTAATGTTTGGGGAGATGTGGGGAAGGGCTAATGGAAAAGTGTAGTCACTAGTCCTAACTAGGCATTTGTCATTAGATGACAGATGGAGGTAATAACCAAAACAAAATCTTATTTTTCTCTACTTTTCACATGTTCGTAAGTAGTGTAGCATGTACCCGAATGTGCCACATTGGCCGGAGGGAGGACCGGAGGGGAAGTGACGTCATAGTCACGTGTCCCAGTTGTACCACGGATGGCTGCCATGGTAGCCCGCTCGAGTGGCCATCTTTTGACGCCACCCCATAGTGATACGTTGTCCTAGCGTGGTCCTTGTTGTTATGGTGACACATGTTTCTTTCGTCCATTTTGTATACAGAAGGCCGAATCTTGGTTTCTATTGCAGCGTGTGGTTGCTATGTGACCGAAAGGCTTACAATAGGACTGGGATATCTTCGGAGGATACGTTGGAATAAACTGGAGTAAATCCAATTACCCAAATAGACCCGACTATCCCTCCAAATCACCAAAATCTACCCAAAACTACCGAGATGGGAATGGAAATCCTCCAAAGTCCCCCTTTTTAACCTCGGGTAAAAGAAAGTCCAATATTATTCAAAGACGGCTACGGGCACGGTGTGGTGATTTCAGCAGCGATACGTTTGTAAATTATTTAATAGATACGTTCAGTTGCAGCTGTGGGAATCCTGTCCGTTGATTCCCTCCTTCTAGGGAACCCAGATCTACGTACAGCTGACAATATAGCCAATCTTCCACGCGGCACAAAAGCATATTCGAGATACCCACAGATTAGACCAATGTCTAATAATAAACAACTGATGGAAACATCCAACCAGCATAATTCAACAGTGAAAGAAAAACCACCACATCAGCGTTTTCAAGAGACGAGGAAGCAAGAAGAGACAAGTTACAACAACGTTCAATAAACAGAGACCCGATCGCACAAACTGCTTCGGAACTGAATAGACAAATGAGAAAGATCACAGGGCCTCAAACCATGAACGGGAACGAGGAGATACTTCAGGACAACCGCATCTTACAAAGATACGGAGAATTCCATAAAAAAACTTTACAACTATTACTGTTCAAGATACATGATCAATGAAGACGGCGGAGAGAACGAAGATTGATGTGATTTGAACAGAGCAAAAACTGAAAGGAAGAGAAAGGAACGGAACATAGCAAATGCAGAGAAGGTTGATATTTATAAAAAAAAAAGTTTGAGCGATAATAGACAGAACGCGATTGGTGTTTGAATAGGTGGGTGTTTTACATAACGAGTTGGAATGGCGTAATCATATTTCGCGAGAGCCGTGTATGTATGCATTGATAAACAAGATGAGAAATCATCAACTCCCAATCGATGTCGTCATAGAGGTATATAATAAATCCATTGTCCCAATTATGCTCTATGGATGTGAAATATGGGGACACACAGACGTCTCTGGGTTACATAAGCTAGAACTTTGGTTCCTAAAATTCGTCATGAAACTAAAAAAATCCACGGGAAGTAGTTTGTTATATGGAGAACTTGGTTTAACCCCTATAGACACCACAATAAAAATAAGAAACTTAAACTTCTGGGCCAAACTTGTGTGTAGCAACGAATCAAAAATATCCAGGCTACTCTACTTGTTAATATATGGTAAACATATTAATGGGGAATATACGAGCCCCTGGATACATTACATCTCTTCTCTGCTGAATAGTATAGGTTTCGGATATTTATGGTCAAATCAATTTATCCCTGACTGTAAATGGTTCGACTGTATAGTAAAGCTAAGATTATTCGATATGAATTTACAAGTATGGAGGGCGACACTGGATAACTCTACAAAATTTCAGTTTTATGGATTAATTAAGCCTTACCCTGCGTTTGAAGATTACCTTATAAAACTACCACCTTCATTAGCTACCCCATTGCTCAAGTTCCGCATGCGAAACCACCACTTGCCCATAGAAGCAGGACGTTGGACATCCATTGAAATGTCACAAAGAAAATGTAATCTTTGCGGTTCAGACATTGGTGATGAATTCCATTATATACTTGTCTGCGAAAAACTCAATCACCTCCGAGTAAAATATATAAGAGCCTACTACTCACGAAACCCAAATATGTTTAAGCTTCAAGCATTATTTTCCAACACAAACAATAAGGTAATTAGAAATTTAGCCAAGTTTATCAAATAATTTCAGACAATTCTGAAACCCCTTAGTGTCTAGTCAGCAGTTACCTATTTAAAGTTGTATAAATCTTATACGAAATATAACGGACAAAACTATTAGCACTATTTATGAAAGTTACCATTCGGATTGTATAACATCCTAGTTTCTTAGTCTCAAAATATGCGTGTGACCCCTCACTGAGGCGAGCTCAACCAGCTCACTCCAGTGAGAGGCCATGGGCAGTGTTTCTGAGACGGGAAGTGGGGATCTCTGACCATTGAAATAATTAACTCAAAGATTTTTAATCTCATTGGAACTTCTCGAGGCTGACCTCAAGCTCCCAGTACAGAACACCCTTTCAGACTTCTTCAACACCCTGAACTGACAAGTACAGTGCACCCCCACCCTTGTATTTTCCCTGGTATTTATCAGACAACGCATTCAGAAAACTAATGTGGGCATTTGCTGGGAATGAGAGGTTTCTCTCTTACACCGCATATATATGCAGTACCTCACCAAAAAAAGGCTCTTATCATCGAATCTATAGGGGGGGGGGGGGGGGGGGGCCGCTGTATAACTGTTGTTGATGTACTCATACCAACAAGTACATGGAAGAACACATTGTTTGACGTGAGGCACCGTGACTATACTATGTGAATATCATTGTATTGTATACTCATGCATGTAAATGTAAGCATCGGTGTATATATGTCTATGCGCCCCCCCCCCCCCCCCCCCCCATCCCCACCCCCCACCCCTGTATTTTCCCTGGTATTTATCAGACAACGCATTCAGAAATCTAATGTGGGCATTTGTTGGGAATGAGAGGTTTCTCTCTGACACTGCATATATATGCGGTACCTCACCCGAAAAGGCTCTTATCATCGAATCTATGGGGGGGGGGGGGGGCTGTATAACTGTTGTTGATGTACTCATACCAACAAGTACATGGAAGAACAAATTGCTTGACGTGAGGCACCATGACTATACGTATGTGAATATCATTGTATTGTGTGTCTGTGTATGTATGTGTATGTGTGTAGGTGTGCATGTGTATGTGTATATATGTGTATGTGTATGTATATGTACGGGTATACATATGCGTGTATACCCGTACATATCTAAGTTTATAATTAGTTACATCTACTATTATGTGTTGCGGATACAGGTCTGGAGAATATTGGGAGTTGGGATAGGGATGTGAATAGGCAATCCTGTAGCGACACTCGAATTAGAAATGTAATAGCTGCGGTTGAGAAGAATGGGGTAAAGAATTGTAATAAAATAGTCTAATATATCTAAATGAGCCCCTAAAACTGTGACATCTAGTATTCCTGGGCACCTGTCGTTTGTATTGCAGACCACATTCCCCAAACCCACCCCCACCCGCCCGCCCCATTTTCGTCGGTAGGACTAGTGCCTTTGTTCACCTTATTAAATTCTTGAGGATTGTGTAGAATTCTTTCAGATAACTCTTTGTCAGGGGACACTCTTGGGACATAGACCACCCTACCTAAGTTTCGTGAGTGTCGACTGTGATGCAAGGAGGGAAGGTTCTTCGGGTAAATACTACTTGTGGTTTAAACGTAGGAACACACCCTGTAACCAGCTCTTCCAAGCCTAGATTACTATTAAAATTATCTCCATATTAGCATTATTTAGAATGGTTCCTTTCGTGTGCCTGTGATACTTTTTTATGTACTCAACCCTAGCCACCCAAGCGTAATATAATCTCACAGAGAAAACGTAAAATACTCTGAAGGCAATTTAAACTTAGTACACTATGACATGGATACCGGTTAAATCACGGGCATTTGCTGCTTGCTTCTTTTTTGTATCGGCACATCCAACCCCTATCCCTACCCCACTCCACCCACCAACTTTGTAATTTATTCTGTTAACGAGAGAGAGAGAGAGAGAGACTGTATTATTCTCACTTGTATATTTTATGACTACCACAGACATGTTTTTTAATTTATGTAATGTACTTCATAGTGCTTTGAATACCTTATATAAGGTAAAAGGCAGAAATAAATCATCATCATCATCACCGAGTTATGTAAAACACCCACCGATTCAAACACACATCGCGTTCTGTGTTTATTACACATCCCATGAATTAAAATTCATTTAAATAAACATAATGTTAATTCCGATGTTTAAAGCCAAAGGTGAAGAGTCCGTTTGTTTTGTTTTGAAGCTATACGGATCAAAAGGATCGATAAAAAAATCAAAACAACATTTTGGGAACCAGCCTAAATTACTTCGTTATATTTTCTATTGGGCGTGTTTGTTGAAATTCGTATCGCTGTTTCTTTTCGGCTGTTGTCCATTCACGCCTAACCATTTGGTGGCTAGTACTGGTAGTAAAAATATAAGTACAAATTTGGGTAGATTTGCAAAACAGCTGGGAGAAACTTTTTTAAAAGAAGTTAAAAGCATGTCAAGATGTCCGAAGATTTACTGAAAAAAAGTTGGCCAATTTAGATATAACGGGATCCGCAGTCGAGACGGACACAGGACTGGGTTAATGTTGTAGTTGGAAATGATTGTTTTTTTAATATTATCTCATTTTTGGTTAACTAATTTTGTTTGTTAACAGACTTAATTTTGCTTTGGACGTTTTCATTTTCAGACTACACGACAAATCGATAATTGTATAACGAAATATGGAAACTTTTCGAAGCGTAACTAATGACTCAACGGGAAAGGAACAAGTAAAAACGGTGCTGGGGAAAAAGTTCCGGCTTGTACATCACCATTTGAATACAGAAACATTTATGGCATAGCGGCGATTCCGTTAAATACAAGGGTTTAAAGTTTAAAAGATGTGTAATAACAGGCTGAATGAAATTGTATGATGTGATTTGATGGATTGGGAATGAAGAATTTATCGTACAGGTAGATTTAGTGACAATGGTAAAACTCAATGTCTCAATTTCTGTAAATAAGAAAGGAAAAGCAAACTCCACTGACTAATCAGTTTTATGATATTCGTTTATTTCTTCACCGATTGGCTCGCCCGTTTCATTTATGACTGGATGTCTAACTCTCAAAATGAAAAGGCGCCATTCGTTCGTTCTCTGCTTTATATTCCGATTGAATTGTTAATTCTCAAAACGAAATGGTGTAACTTATCGATTCAATCATTTCTGGGACCCTCCTCTCCTTTTTGATTGGATACCGGCTTCTCTTAAAATGACAAAGTGTAACTCGTGTATTTGGGCATTTTTGGATTCTTTCATTCATTTTTGGTGTACTTATTCACTCATCGACTTGTATGTATATTTACTCATTCATTGATTTGTTAATTACTTAATCAAGTTAATTAATATCACCAAGTGATCCAGTATTCAGCAAGCTGTCATTACATTACATTATTGTCGTTGTTTGGTCAATATCCCTAAAAACACGTTTGCTATTGTTTTTTGTTTTTTTTTGTTTTTTTGCTTTTTTATCGTTGTTCCGTTTGGCCTTTTTTTTTGGGGGGGGGGGGGGGGAGGATTACATAAAATATCCAACCATGTTAAACAGACTACAATAGGAGGCTCCTGCGAAAATTCGAAATTCGATTCGAAAGTCAACATTCGATTCCATTCGAAATCGGAAATTCGAATATTTTCGAATATACTTCGGCCATAAATGTGACAGTTCTGAGTAGAAACGTAACTAACATGTAGCAGTAACAGTGTTTGTAGAGATGTAACTATACTTGTACAACAGTAGTAGCTACATCGCTACAAACACTGTCACTGCATTATGACCAGTGACCATTTATGAAAATTTTAAGTTTTGAACTTTGAAAACGTTATTCAGCTGTTCGCCTTAAATAAATGATTTGTTACACAACATGATCGCATTATTTTATATTGAGTATTGTTCTGTTTGATCATAGTTATTGGATATATCGTCAAAAGCAACAGTTTTCTAAAAGAATATCCCTGATTATTATATAAACAGAAGTAGAGCAGACTTTAATTCACAAGCGGATCGACTCCAATTGGCGTTGAGTTAACGTTTCGTTTTAGAAATCCCCCATTTTTATTTAAAACAAATCGCTTCAATGGAGTCGATCAGATTTAAAACGAGTGTTCCTAGAATACATGTTATAAAAGTGAGGTATCAGCCCTATCAGCCGGGTTCTTTTAAAATGTTTATTGCTGCAGTTTCGAAGCTACAAAGTCAACAATTCGAATAGTCTCAGTCAATAGCTAGTATATTGGTTTATATCTCAGTTTATAGTGTTGGATGTGGTGAGGCGAAAAATGCACTTTACATAACTGTGTGTCTTTTAATAATCGAGAGTATTATTTTAGAAAAAAAAAAAAATTTTGACGACGTATTCATTAACTGTGATTCGGTCCTAAGTTTGATTCGAAATTCGATTCGTTTTCACCAATTCGATTCGATCAAAATTGGCAATTCGCAGGTCCCTATATGATAGAATGTTCCAATCAGACTAAAATCCTCCTCCTCCTCTGATTGGACGAGCGCTCGCTTAGTATATTTTATGTTTATGGCTCATGTGGCAAATGTTACCGTCTGACGTCACAACGCGAAATATTTTAAATGACGTCGCCCGTTTCGTTTCTGCTTCATAAACGGAGAGACTAACAAGCCGCTGGATTTTTCTGGATTTTTCACACGTTCAGCAGATGGTGTTTCGGATGAAGTGTTGTTTAAATTACAAACCGATTTACGATTCGAACTCAGATGGAATGAGTTTATCTAGTTTATTGATTATTTATTCAGTTTCGTCGTGGGGTACACGAGAGGTTTATTTACTAAACCTGTGATCGTTAAAAGTTGCCTTGAACAAGGCAACTTTTAACGATCACAAGTTTAGTAAATAAGCCTCTCGTGTTTCACGATGTAGGTTGTGGGCTATGGGTAGTGTCTTATTTTCGCCTCGAGGTTGAACATACGCTTCGAGCCGCAAACCTCAGACCATGTTACCGTCAATACATCACAAAAACTTATAATGTTTTAATCAATATTGTACAAATTGAATCCATGGGTAATAAATCTGGAAACTTATCCTTCCTGGGTTATAAATGTGTCTCCCATATGATCGTTGCAACTTCGGTGGTTGTGAGGTAAATGATGGCGGGTAACGTAACTTTGGATGAGATCCAGACAAGCGACGAATTTGATCTTATAAGCATCTACAATATAAATTACTGTTCTGAGCCGCCTGATTATGAATCTCCCCTTCGATGGCTGTAACCACTACCCTCCAAATGAATTTCGTTCAAAATTCCCTGGTATATACAGTTTACTACAACAGTCAATTAATCTGTGTTGTTGTATTCCGTCGAGTTGACGAGATGAGATCGGTCAGATCAAATGGCGTCTCTTTTGATCTGGCCGATCTCATCTTGTTAACTCGACGGAATACAACACAGATTAATTGACTGTTGTGATAATTTGTTTATTATATAACAATTAGTATTTAAACTGATCACAAGAGCTGAAAAATCAAATACAACAAGAATTATATTAACCAAATAACCATTAATAATTTATGGAGTTGGGAAATCCCAAACTCATAGAAATATCGAACGTTGGTGTCGAACATGAAACTTGAAAGTCAAAACAATGGAGGCAAGACTTGAATTTCAGTCGGAATCGCTTTCGATAACACAGATTCTCCTACGTTTTGTTGGATTCGCATCTCGAAAATAGTTGTTAATTGTTATTTCCCTATTGTCCAGCACGGCATTTTTAAATAGACCTCGGCTTGAATGTTTGTCAACGGAGTTTAACGAGGAGACACTCGTGTTTATGTTCTATGTTTATGTTTTATATTTATTTATAGGTAACTGATAGAAATAGTCCGTTCACGTGTGCCTCGTTTGAGACAGGCATGATAACAATCTGGAAAACTTGACAGTCTTGTTTTCCGGAGAGCTGGATTTTATGGGCAAACTACAGTGGTATTGAGGGGCTATTGGTTTTTAGTCATATAATAATGTGTTGTAGTCATGGTTGTACTTATTTTGACGAGTGGAGAGCAGTTGCATCTTTTTAACCATTTTAGCACACGGTTCCTAAATGGCACAACCCAAACGAATATTAATTATAATGATATGGCCGAATCTATTTTGTTCTGGTGGGGAGGTTTAGTAATAGTTTAATCTTAAAGCTCTACCGGGCTGTAGGCTTAAACTATTACTGGTCCTTCTCAGGGGCGCCGGAAGTACTACGGGACGGGGAGTGTCAGACCCCGGAAAAGGGGCATTTACTCATACTAGTAGCCCCGTCATGACATGCCGCAGCATGCACATCTCTAAGTCCGAAAGCCCGAGATGCGGGAGTTGGAGAGGAGGTGCCCCCTCCAATTGGGAGGGTGCCTCTCCTCCCAAACTCCCTCATTGGAGTTTGAAAGTTTCCAGAACGGATTTGGGGTGTGTTTTAGCTTTACTTCGAGAATAAATTCTTGAAAAAAAAATGAGAGACGAACCTAGGAAGGTCATTGTCTGCCCCCTTGTGGTAGTCATATAATAATATTGGTTCTTTGTCGATTTTCCATATGAACTGCCAAGGTATTAGTGCTCACTGGAATCCATTAAAAGAGTTGTTGTTTGATATGAAAGACACGAATAGCACATTCGATATTACTGGATTAACTAAAGTATTCTGTGTTCACCTAGATGCATCCTATCACTTGGGAGGTTATTAACCATTATTGGTGAAAAGAAGACTAGGAGATGATGACGACCGATGTGACTATCAGAGTCTTTATTAAAGAAAGCATCGACTTTAAACTCCAGGACGACTTATCTGTATTGCTTCTCATGCAACGGAATTCCTTTTTATAGAAATCAGAATACAAACTTCTAATATACAGTACGTAGAGAGTGTATTATCACTAAATCACCCGCAGAGTGGAGATTCCACCCATGCAATAATTGCAAATTTGCTGCAAAGCATAACCAGCACAAGCAAGGTTTCAGCCAATGGACCTCCGGGTGAAACCCGGAGGTCCATTGGCTGAAACATTGCTTGTGTTTGTTGTCGATGTGTACACAATTTGAAAGTTATAGCTTGGGTGATTTAGTTACAATCCACTCTCCACGTACTGTAAGTACAATTTAGGGCCCTACGAATCACATATTTCCGATTCGAATCGACTCTTGTCTGTTATTCGAAATCGAATCGAATCTCGAATTCTGGGCGTCTTGAAGATGGCCGATAGGGGGGGGGGGGGGTTGCAGTAAACCTGATTGTTCCGTCTGTGACGGCTCAAGTCCCCACTGATAAAATATGCCATCGAGGCACGGAAGGCATGACTTAATGATGTAGTTGGAATATTACCCAGGAACGGGTGCGAGACTTACCAATACCAAGCACTTCACAGGACTAGCCGCTAGCAAAAGCTCATTGTCAACAGTGTTTGGTAACTTTAACTTTGTTTTCAACAGTAGTAGAGACTAATGAGACTGGAATTAGCATGGGAGGTGTCATGGGTCAGATGTTATTTATGTTAATATAGGTGAAATTACACTCTGTCTTTATATTCAGCATTATATACGTACAAATTCCAACTGTACGTTTTGTGAGACGACGACAATGACTAGTATCAAGTTATATTCCCGTGTAAAGATTCGAAAGGAAACGAATCGAGCAGCTTATTTCGAATCGAATCGAATATCAACTTAAGATTCGAAATCAAATGGAAGCTCGAATCTTCGCAGGGTCCTGGAATAACTGGAATTATATACAGATCTAGCACTTCACTCCGAGCGATCGTCGATATATTTTTGACTAAACTGAATGAAAAAACAGAGGCTGTAAATAGTGAAATCAAAAAAGACATATATTAAGGATGATCTTAACATCGACCTCCTGAAAGGTTGTAACTCACAATAAGACGTGTACATTTTTATACTATGTTAAATGAAGGATTAAGCCTACTAGAGTTACGGAGTATTCAAGTTACTCTCAAAGATCACATTTTCTCGTCAAATATCTTATCACCCTTCTCTTCTGGTTTTGACGCCACTGACGTATCTGATCATTTTGTAATACTTCATATTGAAACAAATCCCAAACCTTTTGGAAGTCCAGCGTCTGTAACCCCTTTTCCTAACATAAAAAGCAGACGACACTTGCAAAACAAATTCTTGAATAAGAATTATTTTCATTTTTTTATCTCAAAAACATAGGTTATGACCCCTCATTGGAACGAGCTCGACGAGCTCGTTCCAATGAGGTGTCATAACCCATGTTTTAGAGACAAAAATGAAAAAATAATGAAAATTAATTGGCGATTTTTGAGAATAGAGCTGGCCGGTTTTGGCCGTTACGTTAGGTAAAGGGTTAAAATCAGGAAAGTAACCAAAGAAATCATACTAAACTTCCGATCAGTTCTGGAGCAAAGTGATTTTTCTTCAATCACTAACTCAAATTGCCCGAATATATCAAACGAAATATTTCTAAACTTTTACTAACAGCTAACGAAGCAGCGTTTTCATAGAAGGAAGTACCCATCAGGATTAAGTTTATCAAACAGTATCCTTGGATGTCAAAGGGCTCATAACTTCTTCAAATAACAAAATGAAATTTTACAACAGAAAAACTAAAGTTGCCAAACCAACAAAATATAATGAATTATAAAAGTACTGCAGAATATTCAACACAGTGAAAAAGTAAAGTAAGGCAATGTACTTTAGAAATTTTATAATAGAAAATAAAAATAATATACGTAGGACATTAAACGAAGCAATCAACAAAGCAGAAGTAACTCTCAAATTGCCTTCGTGGTTCAGTTTCCACAGTACTAACATGAACAATCCAAAGGATATTGCTCAAGAAATTAATAAGTTCTTCGTCACCATTGTCAAGGTTACAAACGATTAAATATCCCAACAGAAGGAATCCTATCTCGATAAATAGATGTCGGGTTGTTTGTGGTGTGGTAATTCTAACGAAGGATTTGAGAAAAATCAGACCCAGCAAAAGTACTCTCATACAAAGGAACATGCCTTATTATTAGACACAAAGGGAGATTCTGGGGGAATTCTACTTGAAATAAACAGGTAGAAACCGAGGACTTAGTGTGAAATCCGAGCCAAATAAATAGTTGTCAAGTTGTTTGTGGTAATCCTAGGAAATAACCAAAGATTTGGGGTAATTAGATTGACTCTTATACAAAGGAAGTCGCCTATTATTGGAAAAAGGGAGGATTCTGGAGAATCCGTACAGATTTCGGTAGTTTGGGTGGATTTTGGTGATTTGGAGGGATTGTCGGGTCTATTTGGGTAATTAGATTTTAAGTTTAATCCAACGCACCCCCGAACATATCCCAGTCCTATTGTAGGCCTTTGCGTCACACAGCAACCACGTGCTACCACAAAAACCAAGATGGCGGCTTCCTGTTAGCAAAATAAAATGAACGACGGAGACATGATTGTGTCGTCCAAACAACACGAACTGCGCATGCGCAATAAGATCACAGATTACTATGGGGAGGGTTTCACAGAATGGCCGCTCACGCGGGCTACTATGACAACTAAACATGACAATTGGGTCACGTAACTATGACGTCACTTCCTTCTCTCTCTCTCTCTCTCTCTCTCTCTCTCTCTCTCTCTCTCTGTGGCCAGTGGGACACGTTCGCGTGCATGCTATACTATTTTCGTGATTCGATCTTCACAAGTGTCTACTTCGCCATTAATATCTTTCTCGGTTTGACCCGCCCACATCTCCGCCTTAACCCTCTCCCTCCCCATGGGGCCGAAATGTTCACCTTACAACATGGAGATAAAACCATAACTGTTAAAAGGGGGGCAGCCATTAAGCGTGAAATTGATATATCGATTGGTGACAGACTGGTGTCATGTGTACTAGTAGATAAATAATTACGCCTTTGTTACACCTTGTATACTTTCCTGAAATACCATCCCTTGACTTCAGCGTTAAAAGATATATATAAGAATAATTAATTTAAAATTAATTACTGCATTAATCAATATTTCATCAACTGACATGCCATAAGGCTCAAGTGATAATTGAAACATAAATTACGTCATCATTAGCGATTTTTTAAAGGTATGGATTATACAACAGCTATTGAATTTTTACGTCATCCAATAAAACCCTCAAACGTCTTTCAATCATTTTACACAGTAAACCTAGTTGACATATAGAGGATATGGAAAGAGTGTTTTTCTCATATAATATTTATGAAACGAGTCTAAGAATTTTCCGTTTTGGCGAGCCTCTGGCGAGCCCAAATGGACAATTCGGACGAGTTTCATAAATATTATATGAGAAAAACACCCATTTCATATTCTATTTATCATATGACACACACACGCACAAATTAGCCACTTAGTATGACTTTTTAACCCATCACCTAACTTGAGTTGCAGACGGCACTTGGAAAAAACATCGTCGTATAACTAAACTTTTTCATTTTTTGCTTCCAAAACATAGGTTATGACCCCTCATTGGAACGAGCTCGTCGAGCTCGTTCCAATGAGGGGTCATAACCTATGTTTTGGAAGCAAAAAGTGAAAATATAAAAAAAATGAATGGCCTTTTTCTTGTAGGTAAAGGATTAATACAATATAACCCTCCCTAAATAGGACAGATAACGTAAATTCTCCCTACTGAAATTATGCAAATGTGACCCAGTTGTATTTTGTTTAGCCAATCAAATTGTACTGTTTTGGAATTGACCAATGAAATTAACGGAAGGCTTTATTTATCACTGATCAATATGAAAACAAAATATCAAATGTTTTAAAGTGAACAAAACGGACGAGTCATATGATAAATTGTAGTATGCTACTCAGCCCAAAGAATGCCTTTAAAAGTTAACTGGTAGAGCGCTGAATTATTTTAGGTCGTCAAAATTTGCTCACAAGTCTTTGTCATGTTAGAGTTTATGGAAGAGTGCCTACTCTCCCATAAACTGAAACAAGGAAAAATCCATACAGACTAAATAATTTAGATTCAAAGAGAATATGAGGGACTTCTATATCGTCCCCTGAGTTCCAATGTGTTCTATGTGCCAGTAGGCTGACAGTAGGCACGTAGAACACATTGGAACTCAGGGGACGATATACACACCTGGAACTTAATTAAGCACCCCCTGAAATGTTTCATGACAGAGAAGTTGCTGTTACTGATTATTATGTTTTAATGATTGCTATGTCTTGCAGTACATTTCATCTAGTGAAACATGATGTTGTTGGTTGATAGCATACCCCAAACACATCCCCTCGTCCACGTGAAGCATGCTACTCACGGATGTCACAAAAAACACTATCATCCACATGCAATATCTGGGTATAAAACAAGAACATTTGTCACTTCTTTTATCAATAAATGTTGATATGGCAAGGAGGAGACTGTCAGAGGAATTAAGATGGCAAATCGTTGGCATGCATGCAACAGACATGTCATTCAGAGCTATTGACAGGCAGCTTGGCTATAGTCATTCTGTCATCAGCAGACTTGGCCAAAAAAAATCAGCAAACCAACGATGTTAAGGACCGGCCAAGGCATGGGCAACCCCTAAAGACCTTTCCTCGTGAAGATCGTAGTCTGGCATGCCCCGTTAAGCGTGAACCCTTTGCTTCAAGTGAGGTTTTGAAACGCCTTTGGCTCCCCAACAGGCGTTTTTACAACAGAACTGTCCGAAACCGTCTCAAAGTACTGGGTATGAGGTCCAGAAGTGTCACCAAGCGTCCAGCTGTGTCCAAACAGCATCAAACACGACGTTTGCAGTGGTGTATGGTACGACAACATTGGAATCTCAGGACATGAGGAGAGTCCATTGGTCAGACGAGAGTAGGTTCCCGCTTCATTTCACAGATGGTCGCATGAGCGCGTGAAGACACAGAAATACTACTTAAGTGTCCAGGAACATCAGAGACCTACTCTTCCTTTTGGTGGAGGATCGGTGATGATCTGATGATACCTTTCTCGTGATTGTGAACTTGATATGGTGACTGTACGTGGGAATCTCAATGGTCATCAGTAGATCTGAGACTTTCTCAATCCGATTGTGGTGCCTCAATTTGACACCCACCCGTTGGCTACTCGCCCTGTATTCATGGGCGACAATGCAAGGCCACATCGTTCCCATGCTGTGAGAGCATTCCTTCAGAACAACGCTATTACAACACTACCTTGGCCTGCAATGAGCCCTGATTTGAATCCCTTAGAGCACATCTGGGACTTTCTCGGACGTCGTGTGCAAGCAAGGGATCCGTCTGTACAAAATTTGGCCGATTTGCAAGCTTTATTGTATGAGGAATGGCAGTTGTTGCCTCTGGACCGTATCAGAAGGCTCACGGGTAGCATTAGAAGGAGGGTTCAGGCTGTCATCCCGGCACGTGGTGGACACACTCGCTTCTGACGTCAGAGACTGCTATTGTGTTCAGGAGATAACAACTTGCATTTTTGTCAGTAATTACCGGCATTGTTTCATCATGGACCGTTCCAGCACCATATTTGTCGAGAGAACATTTTTCCATCAAAAACATTAGTGACAGATATGTGTAATTAGCGCCATTAAAATACTGCATATTTTCATCATTGTGTTGTCTTTCATTTGTCAATAGACAATTCTTTCCGCAAACAATCACTTTTGGCAATCTTAAAGATAGCATGAAAGTAATGACAGTTTCTGTTAACACCACTGCGAAAAAATATGGGGTGCTTAATAAAGTTCCAGGTGTATAGTTTAAAGCAAGTGAGTTGCAGTACCTGAACGTTAGAGTGAAGCCCAAATATGGGCTCCCAGCACTCAACCATTTAATGAATGTTGCGGTTTACTTCAGGATTTTATCAAGGATTCTTGTATCCCCCCAATATGGACAGGGCATCCCCTAATAAGTCCACAATATAGGATTCAGGTTCGCGGCAACAGACGGGGATCAGGAAAGGTGAACTTTAACCCATTTACAACCAAGCCCACTTTAGCCATATATGGACGCCTGTATGCAAGAAAGTTTAATACAATTTATGACATACGTGAAACTCTATCATCTGATTAATTGTTGGAAAGGGCTCTCTGAGCCCTTTCCAACAGTTTAATCAGATGGTAGGTTTGATCTGCGCATACCAGAACGTACAGATAATCATCATAACACAGGTGACAACAGTCGCTCTTGGCAGCGTAAGTGTTAAGAGCATGATGCGTTGGTTTGGGATTACTAACATGTGTCCTTCTCTAACACATTCAGCATTTACAGGAACCCCTCGGGCATGAACACTAGACAATCTGGGAAAATATACACATATAAACCAAGAACACGATTTTCAGCTGAACTTCCATTCCATACTTTCCCACGGGTCTGGAATGAACTTGATACAGGAATTCAGAATCTGAGTAGGCATCATTTTAAGAAAGCGATAATGGACAAGGCTCTAAATGCATACACTACAGATATGTCTTGTAATAACCCTGGGTGCTCCGATTGTACCCCTGTCATTTCTGGATCTCAATATACCCAACATCCACAACACAGATAATACAGTACGTGGAGAGTGTATTATCACAAAATCACCCACAGAGTGGCGATTCCACCCAAGCAATAATTGCAGATTTGCTGCAAAGCGTAACCAGCACAAGCAAAGTTTCAGCCAATGGACCTCCGGGTTAAACCCGGAGGTCCATTGGCTGAAACATTGCGTGTGTTTGTTCTCGATGTGTACACAATTTGAAAGTTATAGCTTGGGTGATAACCCCACTCCGCGGGTGATTTAGTTGCAATCCACTCTCCACGTACTGTACCTCCTTGTGCTAATGAAAACGTGCTAATTTTTGATAGTGCCTAATTCTTTACAAAGGCTTAAGAGCAGCTTGCCACTGTCCTTGATGTCAGACCATTTACTGTTTCATATGGGAATGGCAGGAAGACAGCCTTCATGGCTGTGCCATTTCCATGCAGTGTACAATTTAGCTTTGTTGAAAATACCACAAGCATATATATATGCATTATGTAATTATATACTGCAAATAAAGATATTATATTATATGAAAATGCGATGGAAATATTCTGGTGGTATACGGACAGTTTATTGCAGTCGGTACTCTATGCATTAAAGTTCCTAAATGTAAAGCTCATTTCTTTCTGTGATGGGAATTTTAGTTTTTAGTGGGCGAGTACCCCTTCTAGCTACACCACCCCGACCATCTTCAGGCCTGTTTTCCTTCATTTCCTTCTCCACATCATTTCACCTCTCAATTGTGTCTTGTGACACAAGCAGAAAGTAGAACAGCCTGGGGAAGATAATGGCCTTTGACGAATAGGAGATTCAAAATGTTCGTGACGCTTGCATGTGGGCGTGCAACTAAAATAGAATACCATCTCAAATCGCATCTACCAAGATATCAAATGTTTTCATGATATTATCATGTGTCCAATAATAATTTACAAAAATGAAATTCAATTAATTCCACGGACAGGTAACATCTGCCTGATATTTTAAATGCTTTATGAAGCAGCTCAAAATGCCAAACAAACCGTTTTAACAAAATAAACACAGGTGCGTTGAAGCCAGGACGTTAATTAGATTTTTTCAACGAATTCCTCTAATTGGCATTCAAGTGTCGTTGATCTTATGGTATCGCGGCACTAAATATTTAGTTTAGAGTGATCTGCCTTTGAAATGTTGCACTCGGATATTGCATCATAGTCTAAAATAAGACTCCTAGAAAAAAACTTATTTCTTGAGAAAACTGTTAAAGCATTTTATTAGATTTTTACAACAATACTGAATATTTCACAAGAAAAAAGAGATTTTCTAAGTATTTTCTGGGTCTATAAAATTCAGTTAACTATTTGTGTATTTTTGTTGGGAATTCCCAGAAAAAAATGAGTTCAAGGACGGTACTTCACTTCCTGGTGCATTTTCTCTCTTATTTGTTGCATGACCCCATGTTTTCTGGCCAGAGAAAGTTGTGTGAAGGTCTGTACTTTATGTAGGTATTTAAATATTTAATTTAAAGTGATGCGATCTTATTTTTGTCCACATAAGTGTTATAATGGTCGCCTATGGGAAAATATTTAGTTCTGTGAGACATTATGTTTGATGCATCGTTCCATGATAAGATCCACAGAACTCGAATCCGTAGCTGCGTATCTACTAACTGTTGTGGTGTGGATTCCTCCCTTACCCATTACAGTCCCACAGAGTTTATCCAAGTGCCCTGCGAATCACACATTTTCGATTTGAATCGAATCGGGTCTATTATGCGAAATCAAATCAATTCTCTAATCGAATTCTGGGCGTCTTGAAGATGACCGATAAGGAGAGGAGGGATTGTAAACCTGATTGTACCGACTGTGGCGGCTCAAGTCCCGACTGATAAAATATACCAGCTACATTATCAAGGCATGCCTTCCTGGAAGGCATGCCTTGATGATGTAGTTGGAATATTACCCAGGAACGGGTGCGAGACTTACCAACAATAAGTACTGCACATGACTCGCCGCTAACAACAGCTCATCGCCAACATTCTTTGGAAACTTTAACTTTGTTTTGAATAGTTGCAGAGACAAGTGAAACTAGAATTAGCATGCGGGGTGGCATGGGTAAGATGCTAGTTATTTATCTGTCTTTATTTTCAGCATTATTTACGCACAAATTCCCTCTGAACTATACGTTTTGCTAGACTAATACAAAGCTATATTCCCGTGTAAAGATTCGAAATGAATCGAATCTGGCAGCTGATTTCGAATCGAATCGACTATCAACTTAAGATTCGAAATCGAATCGAATCGAATCGAATCTCGAAACTTAGCAGGGACTTAGTACATCCTATATCCAACAGGTGATCAACCTAGCATCGAGACTGGCAACTGAAGACGAACAGGAGAGGGAATATTACACAGAGAATTACTGAAGGAAAACCCGAGGGCCCACTACACAGCATACAATTTACCTTGGTGGGGGCTGATGGATGACTCTTGGGTTTCAAAAGACACACATTGGTGAATTTCTTTATACGTTTTGTAACTGTTATGGACAGATGGCCTACTTCCAGGCTAGCGTTAGAGCTTGAGTCCTCTTACTATACGAACAGTCGACGCATAGGACACATTTTAGCGAATAGAAAATATCCTACGATGACCGACTGAAACCAACTGAGACTCCTAAAAGGGTCCGAGCGATGAGGGGGTTATCGCCTTGAGGTCACCTCAAATGCGTCCGAGCTGTGGATGGGCTCTTCGAGCAGAATGCCGTTTACACTGTCGACGACCGCAGCTTATAATCATTTGGCAAAATACAAGGATACAAAATCAGTTTTTCTGCTAGTGACGGTCTGTGCCACCTCCTTGTTTCCCTCTGGTGTGGCTTTCAGTTGTCCCCTCGCGCTGGTGGCGCACTAAACCTTACATCTGACCTTTGATGCTTTGCTTGGACAGTGGCGGCGCCAGAATTTTTGTTGTGGGGGGGGGGGGGGGCAACTAGGGAGGCAGACTCCCATGAAGGGGGGCAAATACGTAAAGGATCATATCATTACTTTGTTATGAGGTAGTCGAAACTTGGACCCAAAGTCCGTAATATACTTTTTTGGTTTGGTACGTCCTGTGGACGTACCAAACCAAAAAATTATATTACGGACTTTGGGTCCAAGTTTCGACTAAATGTAATGGTAATTAGCGGTCCTCCTTTCAAAAAATCCTGGATCCGCGTCTGGTGGGTCTGTGCGTGAGAGAGAGAGAGAGAGAGAGAGAGAGGGAGAGAGAGAGAGGGAGAGAGAGAGAGGGAGAGAGAGAGAGAGAGAGAGACTCATAATGCCCGTCTGTCATAATGCGAAATCCATGAATTTTTTTAGACAAGGGATATGGATAAACATGCCTTTGTTGGCTCATAACTTAATTTTAACTTATAAGTATCTGCATCCGAGTCTTTAAATCTCTACTGCCTGGATGTGTTCATCAGCTAGCCTGAGGCTTTGGGCTAAGTGTGTATGGGAAATTATTGGGAATAAAAAAAGAGACGGGTGTGTATGTGTGTGTGAGAGAGAGAGAGTGACTGAATGTGTTTGTGTGTGAGGGTGGATGGAAATGCATGCGAGATGGTTGGGGGGGGGGCAACTGGGGGGGGACAAAGCCTTCGTTGGGGGGATCCCCCCATGCCCCCCCCCCCCCGTAGCGCCGCCACTGCTTGGATAATTCATTCTGTGGGTGGGGGTGCGATAATTAGCATGTCGAACATGATTGGGAGGTCTTGTGCTTGAATCTTACGTTATGTGTGAAATAGTTGAGCGTGACGTGGCAATCCCCGGAAGGGTAAACAAGTTTTGTTTACTGTCAAAATAGGACCCGGTTATATACGCCTGGGTGGGTGTGAAGTCCTCTGAACTTGTAGCCACAGATGCTGAAAGTGACCTGAAACACGAGAAATAAACAAATATTATTCAACTCTGGTCGTGGGGTCAACAGTTTGTTTTAAAATCAACTGCATCTGGCTCATAAGTGGCGGTCTCAGCATCCAGACAGCGATACATGGGTATATCTTACCTCCTACAAGTATCTGGGAATTTCATTGGTTCAAAGACGTCACATGCAGACTGCATATAAAACCATATACTGCCTGTCAACATCAATATACGGTGACAGCTATGGGTAATCTCCCCTTTGTTCATTGATTATTCAAAATAGCGGCAGCCGATAAACGCTTCAAGTTGAAAGATTGAGTGTTGGAAGCCCATATTTGGTCTGAAGTGCAGGTTAGGCAACTTAAAAGGCTTCATATTCTGTGGATGTGTGTCATGTTAGCTTCGAATTGAAACTGTTTGGTACGTATGAATTTGCCTTGTTACAATTTATGGGTGAGTGCCTGTACTCTCCCATAAATTGTAACAAGACAAAGACACGTGAACACATTGTGAGAATTCTCTCATTTAATTTTGATCGCTGCTGTTATTAGTTCTGTGCATCGATGCAGCAGTCGGTAAGATATATTTTGTTGTTGGCCAAATATGGTGTACATGGTGTCAGTTAATTCCATATTGGACCCGAGTTCTCGTCCAATATGAAATTAACTGACAGCATATATACCATATTAGACCACCAACAAACTGTGTAACTAATAATATCTTCTTATCTATAAAACCGAGATGAGCTAAATTATACAGGCGCTGGGGAAAAGACATGTGGTAAAAGCTTTCTGTCGAAGCCTTCCTTTCATCAGGAATCTGGCCATCATTTTCTTGTATACTGCTGCATCTTGGTTTGTTCTATTTTGTTTGTTTGTTTTTTTTTTCTTTTGTGACATTTATTGTATGTATTGTATACATATAACATAATATAATATAACAAATATTGTTTAAATTACATAATATTATTACTTTTCAACGTGTGATTTACTCGGATTTCCGGGTTTGATTATAACGATAATTTCACAAGTGAATTATGCAATCAACAATTGGGTCATGTATCCGTGCGCGCAAACGAAGACGCTTTGCAGTGGATGTAATGGGGACTTCATTGTTTTTTGTATTTTTAACCTTACACCTGATATGAAAAGCAGACGACACTTGCAAAAAAAAATTCTTGCATAGCTATTATTTTCATTTTTTGTCTCAAAAACATAGGTTATGACCCCTCATTGGAACTAGCTCGTTCCAATGAGGGGTCATAACCTATGTTTTGTAGACAAAAAATGAAAAAACCAATGAAAATTAATTGGCGAGTTTTGAGAATTGCGCTGGCCGTTTTTGGCCGTTACTCTGTTTATTACTTTTAATTATCGTTAATAATGAAAAGTAATAAACAGAGTAATCGCTTGACTGGACTGGTTACGTGAAAAAATTCATTCGAGTCGAGGGACTATATTGTAAAACACTTGTGCGCATTCGCGCACTCGTGTTTGTACAACGTCCCTCGCCTCTCATGAATTATTTCACGTAACCAGTCCAGTCAAGCGATTACTCTCTGTTTTGTTACAATTTATTGCAGAGCACCAATGGGTGCTCCCCGATAAATTGGAACAGGACAAACAGTTTTGCCACCAAATGAAAACAAAGCTCAGCCACAGAATATCAATCCTCTTGCTCACCGGCTTATGCAGCCAAAACAGAGCCCAAATAAGGGCGTCTACCCCCAGAGAATTGAAGATACGGAATTCTATGTCCTATGAGATTTGACAACCACATCATTAATATTCATATCCACCAGCATGTAGTAACGACATGGTGGTTCTCGACGAAAGCTCATCACAGGATCTTAGGTGCTGACACCGCACCCTTCCAGCCCTGAATTTATGCCTAGGCTTATGTGCAATAGTAGGAAGCGCGGTGGCTCGGTAGGTAGAGATGCAGGCTGCAAGCCGAGAGGTCCTCGGTTCGAATCCCACCTGTGGTAACCGCGTTGTGTCCTTGAGCAAGACACTTAATCCCAATTGCCCACGTTGGCGTTGTGGCGTTGTGTACTAAGGCGTACTGCACGTCGATGGTGCACTTGTCTTGAACCCTTAATCCCAATTGCCCACGTTGGCGTTGTGGCGTTGTGTACTAAGGCGTACTGCACGTCGATGGTGCACTTGTCTTGAACCCTTAATCCCAATTGCCCACGTTGGCGTTGTGGCGTTGTGTACTAAGGCGTACTGCACGTCGATGGTGCACTTGTCTTGAACCAATAGTCCGGCTTCCTCCTTCCGTACAACTGTCCGACACAAGGAGACCCTGGCTGTCTAAAGTGTCGTTATACCCCAATAAATAAATGTGCAGTAGTACAAACCAATTCACACAGGTTCCTATTACAGTTCATGATACCTTTGCCGTCTGGCGTGAGACCACGTTTCGTGTTTAATATTCAAAAAACGAGGGATCTTCTGTTTTTCTGACTCAGCCCTATTTTCTTTCGCCCTAAACGGTATTTACTTCACGAATCGATTTAACTTCCTCGTTAAAATCTAGTGGAAGTGGTAGTTGTCGTCTTTCTTTATGATTTAATAACATATATTGTGACAACATGCGATGCGACAGTGTTTTCTATTAGTCATTTGATAAGTCAAGTGTTCACAGACGACAAGTGAATCTGCAGAAATGATCGGTTGCTGCGGGCGGAAGACTTAAAGAGGGCATTTGTGTCCGTAAATGAGTTGTCGTGTTACAGCTCCTTCTCTTTTTGACGCCAGAATAATATAAAAATATAGGTCTTCATTCAGTAATTACCTTTTTCCCTATAATTGGAATTGCAAAAACTACTGACGGAAATAAATTTGAGAATATTATTTCGTTTCGTACAAATGACAACAACATGGACTAACCCCTTGAAGCATGGTGGCATCTTCCATGTCAGTTCAATGGCAGCAATAGGAAGAGTCCATATTCATTATTTGGGGTAAGACCAATTAATATTTTCAACTTGCAGCCTTGGGGCTGCAAGTTGAAAATATTGATTGATCTCCACCACACATTTACCATCCCACTGAATGACATGTTGATGTAACTTGTGATCCTGCCGGAAAAAGGGCCTCTCCGCTTGAAAGGGTTAAAATGGCTGTTCTTGCCATAGAGAAACCAACGTTTGATTGCTAAAGATCTCAAGCGAACCGGGCCATTATCACATGATCTAACCCCTTTTTCCCGATTCGTTAACAATTCCAATACACATTGTCGTGCCACAAAACGAAGAAAAAAATACTTCCAGTATAATTTTTTCATTCATCATTATTTTTAGCGACATTTTCAATCATGGGCGGATCCTGGGAACGCAACCGACTCCCCACCCTATTTTTTTAAACTTAAACTTTTTTCACAAACGCCGAGAACGGGAGATACGGTATTATCCGTCATAACACATCGTCGTCCACTCCTAGACTCCCGTGAGTCGTTATAATTGGCTTTCTTTTTTTTAAATTTCAATGAGTATGTACTGACTTGGAGAAATAGTTTGGCTGGAAAACAGGGTGGTCATTTGCAAACACGCCACCGTGGGACGGTACTGACCTTCCATCTTCAAAATATTTAACAGTTGATTTCCGGGCTCCCACCGATCAGAGTGAAATACTCTCTCTCTCTCTCTCTCTCTCTCTCTCTCTCTCTCGCTCGCTCTCTCTCTCTCTCTCTCTCTCTCTCTCTCTCTCTCTCTCTCTCTCTCTCTCTCTCTCTCTCTCTCTCTCTCTCTCTCTCTCTCTCTCTCTCATCCTCTCCCCTAAGTCACCGCTTCACGCATCGGATGATGCTTCACATTATAACCCCATAACACTCACCAAAAACCCAGCTTTCTGGGACCTCGCACGGAACACACGCCCAAAGCCGGGAAAATATACGAACATTTCTGTAGCTCATATTTCAAAGAGAATTAAACAAGAAATGTAATTTCCGAAAAATTCGATTTTCCTTGGTTATTATCAGTTAAACTAATATTTAAGTTCAATGTTATCGTCATTGTAGCTAACTGGTCCATTCTATACATTCATCAAGTACAAATTAATGAACAAAATCTACACCTATCTTTGTGCCGGACCACAAAAGACTAGTCGAGTAACCAATCCAGTTCACTCAATAATCACTGCCCTGTGAGATGATTAATTCATCGACTGGTGAACCAGAATCTGAGTCAGAGGAAGACCAGTCATCTTAATTTTAGAGGTGAATTGCAAATGAAAACAGCAAACATGAGTCAAAGAAATGGAATAGTGGAGTGAGTATTTGCAAAATCGATAGGAATAAGTTAACCCTTTACCCAACCTAACGGCCAAAACCGGCCAGCGCGATTCTCAAAAATCGTCATTTAATTTTCATTTATTTTTTTTATTTTTTTCTCAAAAACATAGGTTATGACCCCTCATTGGAACGAGCTCGCCGAGCTCGTTCCAATGAGGGGTCATAACCTATGTTTTGGGGACAAAAAATTTAAAAAATTAGTTATGCAAGAATTTTTTTGCAAGTGTCGTCTGCTTTTCATGTTAGGTAAAGGGTTAACACTTTTGCACAAAACATTTCTGCTACCAGCAAATAAGCTGTCTTCAGAGATTCGTTGAGTCAGCTAGACTGTAGTTATTCTTGTTACAATTGCTGTGAGCTGAATACACTGGACTGACACTCGATTTGAAAATTCTTGCAAAAACTTGAGTGACCTGATTTCCGTTCCCGCTAAAGCTTAATTGCTCGAAATTTTCATAGTCTTCGGTCAAATTGCCTTCTTCAATCTTCAAAACCCTCAGCTTTAGTCTTTCAGCCACTTGTCCTTCTTGGTTGCTTGACGTAGGCAGTAGGGCCCGGTAGAAGGTGGTGGTGGGGAAGTAACCCGGAACTTTGGGGGCACGGGCTTGGCCCAGGAGTCACGATCCCCCAGAGTTCTGACTCCTGTGCCAAGCCTTTGGACCCCGATCCCCGACCAAGAATCAGCAACAAGTTGTCCGTCGTAATGGAATACTAGTTGCCACTATGTAAAGAGGGAATGGGGGTGTCCGTGGAGATGCTCAATCTGTTAACCCTTTACTTAACATGATAAGCAGACGACACTTGCAAACAAAATTACTGAATATCTCTCTTTTCATTTTTATGTCCAAAACCATAGCTTATGGCCCCTCATTGGAACGATGAGGGGTCATATGCTATGTTTTTGAGGCAAAAGAAATGAAAAAATAATGAAAATCGAATGGCAATTTTGTGAATAGCGCTGGTCGGTTTTGGCCGTTACGTTGGGTAAAGGGTTAACAGACTGTTCTCTATATACAGATATATATGCACCAGAGTCGGTGTTATCACTTCAAGAATTCTTCACTTCAAGAACTTTGGCATTTGTATCAGTATCCCGACTCTTTCGAAAGGGGGCCCGTCAGAGAATTAACCCTGAGGCCCGAAATTTCCTCTCCCCGGCCCTGGTAGTCAATATACAGTTCGTCTGGGCTTTCTGAAAATAACTGATGAGGCTGTGTGGCTAAAATCTTTGAAAATCCTTAGCATTTACCTGACGGAACGTCCATAATTGACCACCCTTGTTCACAAAAATCGCCTTTCAAATTTTATTATTTTAATTTTTGCGTTCAAAGCATGGCTTATGATCCCTCATTGAAACGAACTATAGATGAGCTCATTCCAAGGAAGGGTAAGGTTAAAAAAAAATGGTTTTGATTCTCAGGCAATCCCTCATTGGATTTGAACCCCCTCATTGGACATTTTTATTGCCTTTCAGTGTCTTCTACTATTTATTTAGTTGCGTCTCCAATATGTTTGCCTTGTTACAATTTATGGGAGAGTGCCTATAGGCACTCTCCCATAAATTGTAACGAGGAAAATCCCCATAGAAAATACTTTTACTTCAAAGATAATATGAAGAGCATGGGAAGAATATGAAGCCTTTGAATTGCTGTATCTTGAGTTTGTATTTTGAGGAATGTTTTATTTTTCAAATTAAAAATGAATTTATTTGTATAAATTTGCACTTTCTATATTTCTGTGTGTAAAAAGACAGCCGAAATCCTCTCCATGTTTGCTCACTCTTTGCAAAATACAAAAATAAAATTAAAAATAAAACCCTCCCTCCCTCCCTCCCTCCCTCCCTCCCTCCCTCCCTCAATGATTTAAAAACAAATTGCCTGAGAATCAATTAATTTCGTTTGTGTGGTCTAATAAGCTATATGTTTTCGAGACAAAAAATAGGCCGATTAAATCGTCAGATGTGTACCCATACGCACAATTAGTAGAAAGCTGTATGACGGAGGTCCACCACGGATGCTGACATTATGTACACCATACGAGGTATGGGTACATATAGAAATGGATTGGAGGAGTGTATAATTTGATGGTTAAAGGGTTAATATCTCCTGATCAAATTATCAGATTTACATAAAAAACTATACAGCACAGCACATCAGTAACCTGAATAAATATATAAAGTAACATGACAATCGGATTGATATTTTTTGAGTTATCTCATGCCAAAGGGATTGGAGGAATTTTCAATTTGAAGGATAAAGGGGGTTAATATCTCTGGATCAAATTATCAGATTTACACCAAAAACTATACAGCTCAACACATCAGTAACCTGAACACAATTATAAAGTAACTTGACAATCCAAGCAATATTTTTCAAGTTATCGAATGCCAAAGGGATTGGAGGAATTTTCAATTTGAAGGATAAAGGGTTAATATCTCAGGATTAAATTATCAGATTTACACCAAAAACTATACAGCTCGGCACATCAGTAACCTGAATACAAATATAAAGTAACTAGACAATCCAAGCAATATTTTTCAAGTTATCGAATGACAAAGAAATGGATACGGACGCCGGACGGACAGACGGACGGACAAAGGATGGACGAACGACGGATGGTCACCCCGGATGACGGCATTATGTGTACCATACATAGTATGGGTACACATAAAAAGAAAATATTTAGTTATTCTGGAAATATTTCTGCAAATGTCTCATGGTCAACTTTTCTCGTCATTCACATCGACTTACGAAAAAGTTATCTCCCCTGATTGCTAAGAATTGGCTGGCAAACATTAACACCAATTGAATGGGGAATTCTTATATTTCTCAAAATTATATAAAACCTATGAAAGTTATATTCCCTGTGCGCATCAATCCATTAAGAACAATATATATGCTCTCAGTTGGTGATATTATCGAACGATTTCATTCGACCAATTTTTTCCCACGTTGATTTAAAATGCTACTGTTATTTCCTGTATAATTCCATGTAAAATGATAGAAAATTACATTTTCGTCAACTTTTAGCGGTTAATATATTTTTTTTTTGCTTCATACTAGCAATGGTGTGCGCATACCGGCATATAATATAGATATTGTCCTATCTAACCATATAAAAATATATAAGCTGACATCTGTCCATTTTTCCCTTTGATGTTAAAGCCAAGAAAAATTTTGTTGCAGTAAAAACAGTTAAAACCGCAGTCCACAATATCAGATAGGTTTCCGAGTGAGTACAAATGAAAAGGTACGATAACCCCTAAGCTTCTTAATTAATTCTGGTCAACCAGTAAAAAAAAATCCTCGTATAACTAAAAATTGTATAACCTATGCTTTGGAAGCAGAAAATGACAATATAAAAAATGGAATGCCGATTTTCGTGTATAGCGCTGGCAGGTTCATTCTCAGCTGATTTCTCCGCTTCCGATAACTATCCCTGGCGATCTAGATTTCATTTACACCTTTCAGAGACTCAATGTTAATTGGATTGCAGCTAAGACTCCAGTATTTACAAGGGGAGATAACTTTCCCAAGAGTCAATATCTTTGACGATAAAAGTTGAAGATGCCTGATATTTGTATTAGGGAGACAGTTAATTAAGGAATGATCGTTTCTTTTTGTCTATTTCTTGAGTTATGAACCCCAAAAAACAAAGTCCAAACTGTGTAAATGGGCTACGATCATTCCTTATAATTAAACGTTCGCGACCCAAATAAATAAATAGTGTTAGTCGTCCTCTACTTCAGCGAACAAAGACTTAAAAACTAAAACTGGTAGACATATTATTTTTCTGGCATAAAAGAGGGCGCATATTATTGAAATGCAGGTAGCAATTGACACACTTTCCAAGTCAAATGCACTTATGTCATTAAATTTTTTATTGACCAATGAATTACGTAATGCAAAGAAAACGTCATAAGCCACGCCTCCCTCAAATTCCATTCAACTGTTCACTTCACGTAAAAGTTACGTTCCGTGGTAGGTGGAAATAGGCCATCAGTATTACATTGTCTTTTGGTTTTGACCGTTTCCCGAGAACTGAAAAACACAGTTTGTAAAAGTGGAGTTAGATATAAAGCCAGATGACATTGCCATATTCAAATTTGCAATGTCAAAATTGCCGTATTCGTCGTGACCAGCCATTGTTTACAATCGATTTGGGTAAAACGATGAACGCAGTCGCAGACGATCACCCAGTGTGCGTAAAAATTGAAATGTCAAATAAATACAGTTGTGAAGAAAAAGAAAAATTGACCCACCACGGTCATTTAAATATTTTATAAATAATTTCATGGTGATAAATTAGTAATATAAATTTATTTTTCTTTGTCACATTTAGAACGTGCCAGTGTTCTAACTTCTATTGATTTGACACCATGTTGCAACTCCAAAGACTGGTATTTTAGGGGCGTGGCTGGGGGCGGACCTAAATGTGTTTTTTTCGGTTCATTGAGTTATGAAAAGAAAAAACAGAATCGTGTGAGCCAATCGTTTTATCTGAAAACGCCTGAACCGAAAAAAGTTTAATTATAAATATTGTGAACGATATTTTTCGTAATGAGCTATTTGATGATGCTTATATGATAATGTAGTTTTGGGCGTTTCTCGTTGAGCTCGTTCCAAGGAAGGGTCATGAGCTATGTTTCTGAGGTAAAAAACAAAAAATATTAATTATTCATGAATTGTTTTCGTAAGTTTCGTCTTGTACTCCTGTTGGGTAATGGATTAACTATATTTTATTTTATTTTTATTTGGGTTCTTTCACTTAACCCCGATTGCGTACATGGGGGGACGATGACGCTGTGTACTAAGGCGTACTGCACATCGATGGTGCGCATGTCTTCAACCAATCTAGCCCTGCCTGTGCCGCGGTGCAGAGTTCAGAGTTACGATGTTGGAGAGCTACTCGTCATTGCTCGGTGGTTCTCTCCGGCTACTCCGGTGTAACAGGAATTATAGTCCTAGGTCTAACATTTCTAGGAATAGTAGTCCGCCGGACTACTATTCCTAGAAATGTTAGACCTAGGACTATAATTCCGCGGAATAATAGTCCAGAGGGACTAACGTTCCTACGGACTTCCATTCTTTTTACACCAGCTTCCTCCGCCCGTAAAACTGTCACCGACATGATATGACCCTGGCTGTTAATGTGTCATTAAACTCGAATAAATAAATAAATAAATTTGGGTTTATTTCCCCGAAATAAATCGTATTCCCACTCCCACTCGCCGAAAATGGTATTCCACTCCCAGCATCGTATTCCACTCTCTGCGACAACGGACTATTTTATTTTTATTTTTAACATGTTTTGAAAGTAAGCACGGAATCAATTATAAAGGGCTGTTTTAGGAAAAGAAATAAGGAGAAAATTGTATAAATACGAAAGTTCACTGCTCTGATTCGAGTACCAGTTTATCCTCGAGTGGGGCGCTCGGGGAATTATATCACGAGGCATTAGTGAATACGAGCTGTGAACTGTTGTCTATCTATTTATGCTGTTTCACGATACACCTGTTCTGGAGGTCAGGGAAATTCTAACCAGCAACCACATTGTGGTTGTAACAACATTGTGAAATCGTTGCATTTTTGTTGTCAGCCATTGGCATATAACATTGTGTGAGGTAAAGCTGTGAACTCGTAAACGAGGTAGTGATAGCGTTTTATACCACCATAACAATCGAGCTCAGCTATATTGCTTGGAGCTGTGACATCGATAAAAGAATTCGAATTTCAGAAAGAGGGGAGGGTGTGTTCCAGGGGCACATACGTTGAAACAATGGCAAAGTTATGCTTTTGAGGCAAACGAGTGCATTAGAATGTCTGGATCATTATTTTTTCGTGTTGTTTTGCAAGTTCGGATGCTTTGCATTTGATACTGATTCACAGCAAATTATTTTTCTCACATGCATTATGTGTATTTTGACTTGGTGAGAGTCTGCTCCCTGTTTTCAATGAAAGTTAGAAAATGTTATATTTATTTATTTATTGGAGTTTAACGACACTTTCGACTGGCAGTTCACCTCGTGTCGGACAGAGGGAGTACCCGTAGAAAACCACCGAGCAGCTGCGGGCAACGGTCAGGAACCCCAGCGTACTAACTCCACACAAGCAGGGTTATCATTGGTTGAATACAAGTGCACTATCGACGTGCAGTACGCCTTAGTACACAGCGCCATTGTGCCCCCACATGGGCAGTCGGGAATAAGTGCCTTGCCCAAGGACACAACGCAGTTGCACCTGGTGAGAGATTGAACCGTGGATCTTTCCAGTTTGAAGTCCAGTGTCATAACTGCTGAGCCATCGCGCTCCCGTTGGAAAATTTTATACGTGTCATTTGTTTGACAAATAATACATTTTGATATCGTCTGCGTTGGTTAAAGAGTTACATGCAAATTTCTGAAAGAAAATCTAGCTCCACTTAGCAAATGCAAATGGCACACCTTTTTAAAGCAGTAACAGTAATTGTTGTTGAAATATATGGTGACAGAACCACAGTCGGTTTCAATTATTACGCCGTCTTTTTAACGACAATATTTTAGTGTGCACGTTCTTGACCAATACCAGACATGATCAATCTGCATTTGCGATTAGTCAGCCAGTTAACGCTTTACCTACCCGCGTTGTGTCCTTGGGCAAGGCACTTTATCCCGATTTCCTACATGGGGGCACGAGACGCCGTGTATACTAAGGCGTACTGCACGTCGATGATGCACATGTCTTCAACCGCTGTAACCATGCTTGAGCGGAGCTTGAACAGAGTTAGAATGTTGAGGAGCTGACAGTTGCTCATCGATGCTCGGTGGTTCTCTCCGGGTACTCCGGCTTCCCCCACCTGTAAAACTGTCACGGTCACGATTAGCCATTGTGCATAAGTATGTGACCTTAAACACCAATAATAATAATAAATAAATAACGCTTTACCTAACACGAAAGGTAGACGACACTTGCAAATAAAATTCATGAATAACTATTTTCCCCCTTTTTGCGTCAAAAAACATAGCTTATGACCCATCATTGGAACGAGCTCAATGAGCTCGTTCCAGTGAGGGGATCATAAGCTATATTTTTTGTGAATAAAAATGAAAAAGTAAATGAAATATGAAAAGTGATTTTTTGTGAATAGCACTTGTCGGTTTTGGACATTACGTTAAACGGTTCGTCTTCAACTATATTTATTTCTAAACTTCAGAATATGACGCAAAATAAGTCTGGGATGCGGCTTGAATTGACCCGTTTCCACGGAGTAAAAATGCAGAATTAGACAAAAGGATGACATCAAGAGGGCGAAGTAGAGCATAAAGGGATCTGCTCGGAGAATTAAAAATGACGTTCCGGAAAGTGGCGATTACTGACGTCTGAAACCGAAGAGACATACTTTTGGCATCACTGTTTGTCAATCCCCATCGAGGAATCTACACTGCAATTCGTTAAAAAAGTAATAGATAAGTAATAGATAAGAAATAATAATAATAATAATAATAATAATAATAATAATAATAATAATTGACAAAACCTGTCAGCTAACTGACGTCTCCATCCCATCTGAAAGGAACGTTGCGCTGAAAGAACCTGAAAAGCTCTCAAAATATAAAGATCTTGAAATAGAGATAGGCAGAATGTGGCATATGAAAGCGACTACAATACCCCGTCGTCATTGAAGCTTTGGGTCTCACCAAGAAGGGCATGGGGTGAAACATCATTCAGTTGCCCCGTAAATGTTCTATCTCAGAAATTCAGAGAACTATCCATCCTCCTTGGCACATCACACATATTACGCCGAGTACTATCAATCACCTAGAGGTACTCAAATAACCTTAGAATCCTGGGCAGGTTCCGGTTTCGTAATACAATGGAATAAAATAAAACAGCTGTATTAATAATAAATTATTAATAGGATATATAGCTACAAGACAGGAGATACTTCATGCGCCTCATCAGGGGAAACGTCTCGTCAAGGGAACATCCATTCATTCAGGATGGTTCGACAATCTAAGATCCACAGCATTTTGTACATTAACAGTTGCTCAAATTCTAGAGAACAGAACAACGGGTAGGACAAGCTACCACATTTACACCCAGAAAGAAGAAGTTAATAAGTTTGGTCGTTAGTTGTCAGGGGTTCTCTCCAGTCTCACCTGCTTCTTCATCCGTAAAACCGCTTGAAACGATATGAAGCTGGCTGACGAAATTGTGGTTAAAATTCCCCCCAAACAAATTAATAAATCAATTTTCTGTTGGATATCTTCATTACTCCTTTTGTTAACGACGGAGAAAAATATAATTTTAAGTTGTAAATTTTGTTTCTGGTAATTATTGTGCATAAAAACTAGTGCTCGCGGTGGAGATTGCGTAGGTTTAGAGCCGAATTGCTTCGCCGCTGTAGAAAATAATCTTCATGTTCAAATTTTCTCGAGCCAGCACATCCCTTGCAGTCTAAATACTTTCCGGTTGAAAGATCGATACGCACTTGTCAGCCTGCGGGAATCAGAAAGGCCATACAACGACACACGACCTGTCTGAACTGAGTCAGTAATTTCTAGTTTTGTGATAACTGTTGTCTTTGATAAACGAACCAGTTTCCTTTATTGTAACATTAAAGCATGGCGCCAATTTGTTCAAATTCATGAATGCCGACAGACAGGTTAGTAACAGACTTACACCTTGTCTCCTCGCCTTACCCTCTTTATCATTTCCGACATGTAAGTGCAGGGGCGTCGCGAAAAATGGCCGATTGGTCTGAGGGTATAATTAAACCTTTACCCAACGCAGACGATATCAAAATTTATTATTTTAAATATCATTTTTCAAATTTTTCAAAAAAATTCAACAAAACCATATCATGTGACCCCTCGTTGGAACGAGCTCGACGAGCTCGTTCCAACGAGGGTTCACATGATATGGTTTTGTTGATTTTTTGGAAAAATAATATCTTTTCAACTGCCGAATTTGCATTTCACAGGAGGGGGGGATGCGGGAGATTCTTTGGGTAAAGGGTCAAACTTTTTCTCTGTTCATGCATTTTCAGGCAAAATGATTGACTAAAGTATATTTCTTTTTTTTTCTTTTCATAACACAATGAACCGAGAAAACGCATTTAGGCCCGCCCTAAAGCAAGCCCCCCAATGTCTGCCTTAAAGATTACGTTGCACAATGTGAATGGAAAAGAACGCCTGCACGCTCATATTGTTTCAACATGAAAAATAATTATTATTTATCTCATCATATTAAAAATGACTTTCAAAATAAAATTTATTAAACAATGAAATCATTATCATTCTTTTTATTCCATGTTCTATTTGCTTATATGCAATAGATGATCGTCTGCGTTCATCGTTTTACCCAAATCAAACGTAAACAATGGCCGGTTATAATAATCCACAAACGATTTTCACACCAAGAAAACTTTCAAATTTCCAAATAGCCTGAATAAACTCTTTTTGAGACAAAGATCAACCAACTTCATGTCATCTGGTTTTATATCGAACTCCACATTTGCAAACTGGGTTTTCAGTTTTTCAGGAAATGGTCAAAATCAGAATTAAATTTAATTCAGTCTTGCTTTGAATGACAGAACCATCACGTCAAGTTGAAGAGGAGTTTGAAGTCTCGTATGGGTGTGGCCTATGATGTTCCTTTTAACGTGCGCAATTCATTAGTCAATAAAAAATTTTAATGACACAAGAACATGTTCAGTGAAATGGATCGTTATTTCAAACAGAATTTCAGAAAACTATGCCTTATGTTCAGTTATTACTTGGAAGCGTGATACGACCTGGTTTTTATTTTAACTCCTCAAAGTAGATGGTGTTTAAATTTATTGCCTCTCAAGTTCAGTTATAAGGAATGCTCGTTTGTTTCTGTCTATTTCTTGAGTTATGAACAGAAAAAAACAAAGGCCAAACATAGTGTAAATGGGCTACACATTTTGGCCTTTGTTATTTGGGGTTCATAACTCAAGAAACAGACAGAAACAAACGATCATTCCTTATGTGAACATAATTTATACCCATGGTGATGGTTCAAGTCCAACGAAACAACATATTCCCACTACATCATCATGGCATGCCTTCGCCGAAGGCATGCCATGATGATGTAGTTGGAATTTAAGTCAGATGGGATTATAGTTAAAAAAAATTCAAGATTTCTTAGATATTAATTTGTTGTTCAATAAAATAAACATATAGTAGCCGTGAAGCAACTTCTTATTAAGTTAAAACGTACCTTTCCCCACAACTGCCTGAATCGGGTACCACAGCCGTCCATTTATATGGCCGGCTGTGTGATCAAGTCCCTAGTACCAAATCTTGAACATTCATGACTACCAGAAAGATCAAATCGATTTTTAAGACTTAATGTCCCGAATGGGGAAAAAGTATTGAGTCGTGGGATGGGGCATCAGACACACCCAAAACCCCTCCTTCGCTATGTACCAGTTTAAAAGGATTGTCTTTCTGACGTTTGAAAAGGCACGAATGTTGAAACTCTGAAACTAATTATGGTACTATTTCTTTAGTTATTTATTGGTATTTAAGGTCTCTTATTTCTGCACAATGGCTAATCATGACCATGACAGTTTTACGGGTGGAGGATGCCGGAGTACCCGGAGACAACCACCGAGCAACGGCGAGGAGCTGTCAGATCCCTAACATACTAACGTGCAGCACGCCTTAGTACACAACGCCACCGTGTCCCCACGTGGACAATGGGGGTGAAGTGTTTTGCCCAAGGACGCAGTGCGGTTGCCGCATGTGGGATTCGAACCGAGGATCCCTCGGCTTGCAGCTTGCACCTCTACCAACTGAGCCACCGCGTACCCTAATTATGACACGTGTGGTAGAATGGTTAAGATGTGATGTGATGTTTAGGTGTCAGTTACAGAACTTCAACTGGAAATAAATGATTTTCGTGAAAATTTAATACCATTTATTCCAACGATTCGATTAAACTTGATACTTGATCGACACCTTTACGGATCCCCTTTTTGGTTGTATTTTTGCTGTTATTTTGTTTTTCATTTACGTCTTTGGTTTCCAAGGAGACTACAAAGGAAGTCATTTCTCTCTTTGCTGTATGGCGTTTTTCATTTTATTTTTAGACTTAGGCGGTAATTGATATTGTCGTGGACAAAAGCATCTGAGTAAATCGTGACACAATACGGGAACATGGAATAATTGTGAAACAAGTAATGCTGTGCGGGGAAAAAACGTCTTCAAACAATTTTCAAGAGACAGATTAAACATATTTTTATTTGCCATTCAACAATGCAAATCAGGATTGGAGGACAAGTGCTTACCACTTAGAACCCCCCCCCCCCCCCCACCCTCCCCCGCTTCTGCACAAAGACTAACAGATTACAAAAGGCAGAACGTACTAAATGAATAACAGAATTTCACGATATCGTCGCCTGAGTGCTAGAATGTTCTATGTCCCCTATGGGACTATATATTATCTCCCCTATGGGATTATGTATTATCTCCCCTATGGGACTATATATTATCTCCCCTATGGGACTATATATTATCTCCCCTATGGGACATAGAACATTCTAGCACTCAGGCGACGATATGTAAACATTATACACAAAAATAAGTTACTCGAGAGAGAGAGATAGAGATAGGGAGAGAGAGAGAGAGAGAGAGAGAGAGAGAGAGAGAGAGAGAGAGAGAGTAGAAAGTCAGGTAAAAGCAGAATGAGAAAAAAATATACAGCAGAAGTTTCAGTGATAATGACCGCCCCCACCCACCTCACCCCCCCCCCCCCCCATTCTATTCAGTTCTAAATTTAGTTTTAGTTTGGAGTCATAGTTAGTGCCACTAAAGAAAGGTCACACAGCATACTGAGACCAGTTAATCTTTGCGTGCTCTTTCCATATCCCTACTGACCTAACATTTGCCGTGTTCTCCTCACACAGATTCAGGTCCCGCTGAGAGAGGACACCTACGGTGGAAGTCAGATCATTTATACAACTTTGGAACACTTGGATTTGCTGAGAGACGCAGCTTATTCAGCAACTATACATCAAATCTATGGGAGTCACGAATAAATTTTTGAATAGATAAAAACACTGATACATTGCTACTTTCCGGTAATGACGGGCTTCCATATAAAATTAAATCCAATGCATTCCAGTTGGGCGTGAGTTTCGACAAATCATCTATGAGAATACAGTGAATATCAGAATTTAAAGGACACAGGAAGAAATAATGTTCTGCATCCTCAACGCCATCGTTACATAAACAAAATGGAGAATCAGAGATGCAGTTGCGGTATTTATCACCATTAAGGTCACAACATCCAGTTCGCAATTTTGTGTGAATGATGTTGTATTTCCTTATACCGCGGTTGAGAAATATGCAGGAGGCTTCCACAAGGGTGGTGAGATGGACGTCTTGAATTCCCCAAGCGATCGACTGTTTCGAACAGTCTCCGGTAGGGTGTTCCATATTTCAGCACACGAAGGGAAAAACGTCCGCTTGAAGAGTTCCGTTCGACAGAAATAGGGAACAAAATTAGACGCGTTTCGTAAATTATAGTGGGATATGTCGGCGAAACGTGGTGGTAAAAGATCGTTGAAAAAAGTTCGGAGCATCCCAGTGACAATTTTGTAAAAGTTACACATTTTCTGAACATAGCGCCTGTTTTCCAGACTACTGCAACCAACTTCCAACAAAAGGCGATCCCGTGGCACAAATTTTGTCAACCCGCTGACAGACAGACAGCCCCCTAAAATTTATGATTCAATGTTGTATCGTCTGCTGTACATTGAGATCAAAGTTTGTCGAAACCGGGGCTTTGACGCTGCTGGGGGAAATAGATTCACGTCGCGTATTCAGCCAAAACTCAAGGAGTGTTGCCTCAACCCGTGCGTGATCTTATGTATCACCGTAACGTACCCGCCGGTTTTCGTTTTTGTTGGAGTGGTTCTTATCCTGAAGGAGGCAGTGACTTTTCGTCAAAAAGCATGAATCAACAGGGTTTCACTGGAAACAACAATTTTAATACATACATATATATATATATATATATATAATGAAAGACTCTGACGCCGATGGGGATCGAACCACTGCCTTAATGAGAGTACACTTCTGCGGAACCAATCGCCTAGCGAAACTGGACAAGCGCCATAGACCACTCGACTACCGACAAGCCCCAAATAAAGGCATGCTAGCAGATCGAGCGTCCATGGAACTGGCACAGTCCACACGAAATTACTCGGTATCCCCCAGAATTAGTTTTTTTACAATGAATTATACCATGTAATGCAGATGAAATCAGTGAGAATCAATCTCTTTTCCAAATTTCCTGCTTACGGTACAGAATACAGAATTCGGCACTTCTGTTATGCATTTTTTAGGATGAAAGACTCTGACGCCGATGGGGATCGAACCACTGCCTTGATGAGAGTACACTTCTGCGGCACCAATCGCCTAGCGAAACTGGCCAAGCGCCATAGACCACTCGACTACCGACAAGCCCCAAATAAAGGCACGCTAGCAGATCGAGCGTCCATGGAACTGGCACAGTCCACACGAAATTACTCGGTATCCCCCAGAATTAGTTTTTTTACAATGAATTATACCATGTAATGCAGATGAAATCAGTGAGAATCAATCTCTTTTCCAAATTTTCCTGTACCGTAAGCAGGAAATTTGGAAAAGAGATTGATTCTCACTGATTTCATCTGCATTACATGGTATAATTCATTGTATATATTACATTAAAACATTAAATCCAAATGAATAAGAAAAACAAAACGTCAATCACCCCACCCCCCCCCCCACCCCATCCACACAGTTTTTGAATCACTTGCGGGCCAGCGTTCTTTGTTGTCGCTGATTTTTCCTCCTTCTCGCTGGTGTTTGTTCTTTCGTCGCCTCTTCACTTCACTCCTTCACTGCCGTCGCACGGCCACTAACGTATTGTCACTTTACTATATCGCTTCCCCTGTAACAAATGACGGAATGTCACTCTACCACTGCCGTCGCACGGCCATTAACCTATTTCCACTTTACTGAACGCTTTTCACTTAAGCAGTCGTGGCGCCACCTATGGGGTTAAACTCTCCCCTACGTTTATCTCAGAGTAATGGTCATAAAGGCAAGCCTAGTCTGCCTACGTATGTCTTGCCTTCTACAACAGGTATGTCGCAGCAGCAACTTCGTGACCTCGCTCTTCTCGAATACTCACCCCGCACAGAGAACAGCCATTTTACGTCCACACCCAACAGCACGGTACGTTGTGACTGTATTCAACCCCACAATCGATGCTGGAAATGAATGTTGGGACACTTCGAGAACTTTCCTCGAACAGGGAACAATCCCGGGACATCTGGAATGAGAGAGCAGCGGACTGATCCACTCGGCCACCGCTCTATTAGTTGATATAGTGTAATCAGTTTTCCTGCTAGACAAATACCATGGCGTTTGATGAAGTGAAAACTGTTACGCTGTGACTTTAGTCACAGCGTAACAGTTTTCATTTCATCAAACGTTGTGAATTGGGAGGAGTTATCACGTTGATTGGATCGGCGCCACCATAAGGGAGAAGGGGGGGGGGGGGGGGGTCAGTAGCGACGTTTTTGCTGATGTTACAGCAATCAAGCTACATTGAGATTCGGGGCTATTATTAAGGAGAAAACGTCTTCCATGCATTCCGTATTTAAACAGTTTCTTTGTTAGTTAAGTATACGCCTTTCACAACCCTTTGCACACTAACGTCAACATATCTAAATTTCCATCTGTAGATCTTTCCCATAATGCAACAGGTTATTTAAAAACTAAAATTATGTTTCACAGAGCTCAAACAAGATTGAACTGGTAAAATTTCTAGTTGCCTTGGAAACATTTCTGCTTGAAATTTAGGTATTCTTACATCAGTGTGTATGGATTTAATATATTGATTCAAAAATGAAAGTATAATAGAAACAAATATGAACAAGTAGCATGAAGAAAGAAATATAATAGTTCTAATGTTGCATGTTTGTGGACAAGAAGTCGTGCAAAGAGTTTAATGACATATTGTTGTTGTCCACCCAACTATATACAATTTTGCTACGGATTTCAAAATAGCACGTACTACCCGAGAATGTCAAATTGAATGGGTGACCAGCGATTTTCTTTGTGTACGTTGTGCTAGAGAGCCTGGGTTATGGAGAAAACACGCTAGCTTTTGTCTGCCGACATTTTAAAAAATGCCAAGGTTAACCGAAAATCAGAGGTTGCGTGCCATTGGTATGCATGGGACTGGGATACCTCCAGATGGGCTCGTTGCTGAGCTCCGAGTCACTGTGGCCACTATTTACCGTCTCATTGGAAGGTACAGAACCACTTGGTCTATTGCCGACCAACCGCGTTCAGGTCGACCAAGAGTTACGATCCCTGCATAAGACCGACACATGAGGACGTTTCACTTGCGGGATCGCTTCCTTCCGGCGACGAGGACAGCAGCAATTACTCCAGGAGGAACTAACAATAGAATCAGTGCACAAACTGTCCGCAACAGACTCGCTGAACACGGCATCCAAAGTAGGCGTCCATACTACGGACCAATCCTTACCTAACATCATCATACCGTCAGAATGGAATGGGTACGTCTGCGTTTTCGCTGGACTTAGCAGCGTTGGGGCACAGTTCTTTTTAGTGGTGAATCACGATTTTGTCTACGGTGCGCTGTTGGTGTGGCGACAGGGTATCGCCGACGAGGAGAACGGTTTGCTGATGCTTGCGTGTGGAAATGAGACCGTTTCGGCAGGGTAGTGCAACAATTTGGGCAGGAACTTTCTTGCACCATCGAACGCAGTTGATCTTCATTGATGGTAATTTGAATAGACAGTTTTATAGGGACGAAATTCTTAACGCTGTTGTTGTCCCGTTGTTAACGCTAACGTCGGATGGCAGTTATTCCAGCAAGACAATGCCCGATGTCACGTGGCGCATATCTGTCGTGACTGTCTTGAGGAGCAGAGCATCGAACTTCTTCCCTGGTCCCACTTTCGCCAGATTTGTCGCCAGTCGAGCATCTTTGGGATCAATTGGACCGTCGGGTACGACTTCATGATCTTCTGTCGTTAGGCGATTTACGCAATGTTCTAAGGCAGGAGTGGAACGCAATACCACTGGGTGACATCCAGAGCCTTATCAGGTCCATGCGCCGTCGATGTCTTGCCATCCAGAGGCAAACGATGGGCATACACGCTATTGACTGCATGTGTGAACTTTTCATTTCACCCCATGTCCGAATTGCGACGTCTGACGTGACGCTGGCAACAGTAAGAACATGAAATTATGCAAATTCATACAGCTGGACTCGAAATATGAATTTACAATATTTTGTTTGGGATTAAAGTCGATAATACTAAAAAAATTGCTCCTCAAAGTTTATTATACTTTCTTTTTTGACTCAGTATATAAATCCATAAAGTGTGTGTCAAAATTTAGCCGTGGAGTGCGTTATCGCAGTAACTGATGGATCGCGACGATCCTGCTCCCTGTAACGGCGGAAGCACAGAGACAGAGGGGGGGGGGGCTGCCCTCCCTGCCTCCGGACCACAGGGGCGAGAGGGGCAGTCAATGTCCTTCCCAGGTACGTCAGTCAATTTTTTTCAATGATTTTTTCTCGAAGTAAAGCTAAACTACACCCCAGGTCCGTCTGGGAGTTTCAAAATTCAATGGGGGAGTTTGGGAGGAGATGCCCCCTCCCGTTGGGAGGGGGCACCTCGTCTCAAACTCCCCATTTCGGACCTTCGGGCTTCGAGATATGCATGCTTCGGCATGTCATGGCGGACCTGTTTGTGCGAGTAAATGTCTCTTTTCCGAGGTCCCCCCCCCCCCCCCCCCGCCCTGAAGTGCTTCCGGTACCTCTGACTCAGCCCTACGACGTTCTGTCGAAAATACTATAAACTCTACCCACAACAAGAAAGAGCTGTCTACGTCACTGATTGTATAATTACTCGGTATTTGTTCCCCAGAATTATAATGCCACCAAGCATTAGTGCATTTCTATTCAATACTATTTTGTACCTCGTGCCATCGTTTCTAAACAAACGAGTGCTATCGAACGAATAGTCTTTCTGGGATATTTAATTTTCGTCAGAAGCACCTTTCAACATCAGTTCTGAAGTCAATGTTTGACTTATGTCTTTCAACAGCAATCCTAAAGTCATAGATTGATTTGCACCTTTCAACATTAATCAACAAGTCAGTTCTTGGTTTTCACTTTTCAGTATTGATCCACAACTCATTTCCTAACCCTGCACTTGATTTGAACCTTTTCACTTCAAACTCCAGATCTGTTTTTTGTTTGTTTGCACCTTCCAATCAGGCTCTCGGGTCACCAGTCTAATTCTGTTCGGAATTCGACGCTGTTATGACCTGTTTGTTTATCCACGTTTCGAAGGCGACTGTTTTTACAATATGAGATCGCTGAACTCACAGAGATATAAATAATCTCTTAGGCTCCACTCACAGATATTATAATCAACAAATAACGTTTACACCACAATTGAAATTGTCTTCAATGAACACTGTATTGCAATGGATTCTCAGGTGATGTTATTTTCCCATGAATACCAGTTAATCACGTGTCATTTGAACATCGCGCATTGATATTATACACTACGTTCGATTTTCCAAAGTCTATACTTACATTCTGTAATTTTTGTTTACGTTCTATAAATAGACGGTTTCCCCAACTCGAGCGTGAGTTGTATTTCAACACTGTTGGCATCTTCCGTGTCAGTTCAATGGGAGCAATTGGAATAGTCCAGATTTATTATTTGGTGGGTAGGCCAATTAATATTTTCAACGCGCAGCCATGGGGCTGCGCGTTTAAAATATTGATTGGTCTACCCCACACTTTAATTTAGTAGTCATCCTATTTGATGAAAGTATGACGTGTCATGTTCCTTATCAGGAAAAAAGAGCCTCTCGGGTTCAAATGGGTTAACACAGTAAACAAGGACTGTTCCGTTTTGCGCCGTTTGAAAGGGGAGATTTCCAATCCATCCCTGCTGCCATCAAGAAAAAAACACATGAGGTATGTGAACAATTCAGAATAATTCATACATTGCGTTCTAAAACCGTGTACAGTGGTTTTATCCCACCCCCGTTGGAACCCGGGAAGCTATCTATTTATTTATTTATTTATTGGTGTTTAACGTCACATACTTATGCACAATGGCTAATCGTGACCGTGACAGTTTTACGGGTACAGGAAGCCGGAGTACTCAGAGAGAACCACCGGGCAGTGACGAGCAACTGTCAGCTCCTCAACATTCTAACTCTGTGCAGGCTCCGCTTAAGCATGGTTACAGCAGTTGAAGGTATGGGCATCATCGACGTGCAGTACGCTTTAGTACACGGCATCATCGGGCCCCCATGTAGGCAACCAGGATAAAGTGCCTTGCCCAAAGACACAAGGCCTGTCGTCCTGGACGAGGCTCAAACTCGGGATCTCAAGCATAGAAGTCCGACAGTCTACCACTGAGCCACCGTTCTCCGTTATGTTCTATAAATAGAAGGTTTCGCATACTCGAATTTGAGTAGTATTTTAGGAACTATATTGACTGTTTATGGGAACTATTTTGTATCAGAGGCTAAGTTCTTTTGTTTCTTTTTTAGGAATAGAACTTGATCGAATTATTGTCAGTCAAGACAGTGCCTTGTTGATGAGTCAACTCGATATCCTGTCCGGAAATAAAATAATTAGGTTTTAGGAAGGTAATAAACATAAGAATTAATTCATAACTGTTCGAAATCCACGAGGTGATGAAACAAATTGATCACGCGAAAATTTACCATTAACAGCGAAGCGTTTTGTTGTTCATGGAATTTTCACGTGATTTCGAACAGTTATGCTTCAATTCTTAATTTAATTCACCTTGAAAACGTAACGGCACCAACACAATTAATGGAACTACGCGGCTTAATGATAAAGCTGGAACTGTGATGACTTTTCATTCATAATGCTAGTGTCATTAAAGATTCGGTCAAAACACGTCTCGACTGAGGAACATTTCTTTCGTCCATTCAAACAAAATGATTTTTTATCGATTTTTCGACTCATTTGGATGGAATATTCCCGTTGGTCGAAAAAGTGAACTGGAGAATATTGCAGCCGATTGTGTCTAAATTGAGGCGATGGACTATTTTAGGACTGGACTGGTTTCGGGTCATACAGAATTAGACTGTTGACTCGAGAGAGTGCGTGTCTCCAAACATGTGTTGGATATTTGCGCCTTTTAAACCAATCCAATACAAATTTGTACTTAGGCCCCCATAGAGTAGATCTTCTGTTTCTCAGGCCATTTTTATAAAATTGCATGAAGCGAGCGGTTTTTTATTTTATTTTTTATTTTTGTAATTATTTCTTTGCCGTCAAGAATTCAAATTCTTGGTTTGTTTTATGTTTTAGGCCTCATAATCTACAGAATGGTATGAGTGGTGGTGGTTTTCGTCCCTTGGGTGCAAAAAGGCTTTGCAATGCTGAAGCATTGCAAAGCCTTGTTGCACTCAATGGACAAATTTATCAATGTTATTAACTTGGGAAAAATATCAGACATAAACCATTTAAATTTGATTTTTTTAAAGTTTGCATTGGTTATAAAAAAAGGCAGCCGAAATGACCATGCGGGTGGACCTGAGAAACAGATTCTTAACTTTCTTAGGCCTTAATGTGCGCCTTTGAACATCATCTGTGTTCGAGAAAATACGTTTTTGTGTCACTACGTTCCTGAACACATTTTAATTTAGGAGACTGGTTGGCGCACATAGAGTGTACACGCCGCACTCAAGCTATCAAGCCACCAGTCAAATTCTGTAACGAATTCAACTCTCTTATCGCCTGAAACCAGTCTAGCTCTGAAATAGTCCATCGCCGATTCTCAACGCGGGGGCAGAGGGAGGAGCTACCCTCTCTGCCTTCGGACCACGGAAGTGAGAGTGGGCAGACAATGCCATTCTCAGGTTCCTCACTCAATTTTTTCAATGATTTATTCTCGACGAAAAGCTAAAATACATCCCAAATCCGTTATAGGAGCTTTCAGAATTCAATGGGAGAGTTTGGGATGAGGTGCTCCTCCCCAGATGGGAGGGGCACCTCCTCTCAAACTCAACCGCCTCGTGCCGTTGACCTTCGACACATGCATATTTCGGCATGTCATTCCTGGGCTGCTATTGCGAGTACAATCCCTTTTTCCGGGGTGCTTCCGGCGCCCCTGCCTATTTTTAGATTCATTCTGCCGGAATATTTCATTTAGTCGAAAATGCGAACGAATTCAAATATTCCATCCAACTGAATCTAAAAATTCCATATACATTCATTTTCTTTAAATCCACGCAAGATTAGCATCTCTCAATCCAGATGGGATTTGACGGAATCTTTAATGACACCAAGTTACAATAATTTATACCATGATTACCTATTCTACTATATATAAAAAGCTTATGACATAAATTTTAGCTTTACACACCAACCATGGTGAACACGTCAGCAATGGGATTTCAGTAGTTACAATTTACACCTGCAGTGGAACTACATCCAAGTTGAGCTTTGGTGACGTCGCCTTGAATGCAAACTTGTCTAAATTTATCACTCGTCGCCTCGTGAAGAGTGAAATGAAACCGGCAATTATTTATCACATTTTTAAATGAGATTACCTCATCCGATACCAAACATTAACAAACATGCGTTGTCTCATGTTAATAAAGCATCCCTAACTCGAAACAGTACGTTATTATGTTATTAAAATGAAACAGGCCCCGTGATTTGCGCGTTTCTTTTTCCATTTCGTTTCGGCGATAAAATTGACAGTGGAAGTACCGTCCATCGATGCTCATGTAAACAAAAACAGATTCGCACGTATGTACGCCTGCTGCTCAGTAGAATCGAGAAAAAATAATAGCGACTCTTAATAATTTGACGATCATGGTATAAATAAAATATACCCATAGTAGCCTGGTGTGCCAAATGTTCACCACTCGTGGTGAACATTTGGTACACCAAGCTACCATGGGTATAATCTATATATTAGACATGTGTGTAAACTAAATAATTATGAATTATCACCACTGCTGGAGTTTCATGATTACGTCGCATAGTTTCGCCGTTTATGTCAACATTGGTTGGAATATCTATAACTGGAGCACAGACTATCTGTGTATCTTTGTGAATAGACGGACATCATATTAAATAAGTGATAGTCTACACGTAAACTTCACAAACTGTGAGTAAATAAGAAGCCCACAACAGCGTCGGATTCCTTACGGAATCAGAACGATGGTCGGCGATCTTGGCCGCAGATCTTTGTGAATAGACGAACATCACATTAAACTGGTGATAGTATGGGCGCAGACTTTACAAAATGTAAGTAAATAAATAGCCTATGACAGCGTCGGATTCCTTACGGAATCAGGCCGATGGTCGGCGATCTTGGTCGTAGATCTTTGTGAATTGATGAATGTTACATTAAACTAGTGGTAGTCTACGCGTAAACTTCACAAAATGTGAGTAATAAATAGTCCATTTCAGTGTCGGATTCCTTACAGAATAGTTTTCTGTTGTTATGTTTACGTAAATGCGTCAATACTCAAAGAAAACAATCCATTCTGACCCACACTGCATCAGAAAAGCTTTGAAAATGATTTTAAAATTTAACCATAGTGCAAGAAGTGCTGAGAGTTATAGATTTATCAGGTTAATGTACAATGTGTAGGGAGGTATGTGTTAATGATATAAACGACAGCAGATTTGTCAAAGAAAGATACAAAAAAAGTTTATAGCAACAACCGGAACCCAACATCAAGTGAGTCAAGTTCAATTAATCGTTTATACCCATGTTTCCCATTTTAGAGGACTACCACCCCAAGCATTGGTTACCGGATCCTGTTTTACCACTAAAGCAGAGCTTGTTTACCATAGTAAGCAATCATTGCATCACTCCCCGAGGCTCTCAATGTGAAAAATTATTAATAACAGGTTTAAAAAAGACCCAGATGATATTAAACTGATAAGTGACACCCAATTTGAATTCAGAAAAACTTTAGAATTGTGGAAGTGTTTTTGTCCTGAAAAACCACCATAAAAGAAATATGAAAACGTAGAACGTCTCAGTATAGCCATGTATGTTGATTTTAACTGGTAGAGTACTAGAAGCCACTATCCGGGATTTCAAAAAAATGGGGGTAACATTCATTCAAGCGCAAATAAAATTTGGTTCATATAGATCTATCTTATTAAAAATGAATGGAGAGTGCCTGTGGACACTCTCCAATAAGTTATAATAAACAAATACTAAATAACAAATTATCTCCTTTTGCGGACTTTAACCATTTACCCACCGTAGACGATTTAAAAAAAAATTATTTGAAATATCATTTTTTAAATTTTTTCAAAAAATTTGATCAAAACCATATCATGTGACCCCTCTTTGGAACGAGCTCGTCGAGCTCGTTCCAAAGAGGGGTTACATGATATGGTTTTGTTGAAATTTTCCGAAAAATAATATTTTTTTCAGCTGCTGAATTTGTATATTACGCGGGCGGATACGGGCGTTTCGTTGGGTAAAGGGTTAATAACGTCAGATTCGTCGCGTGATTATAAAAAAAACTGCCCGTGATTATTGTACGAATGTACAAAATAGTCTCCAAATTAATATTGTAAAGAGAAAATGTCAGATGATTTTCCAGTATAAAAAATAAAAATCGTTATCAATATTCCGTATTTTAAGTGTTGCTCCAAGTAATAATAACTCTTTGGCCAGCCGCTGATTTGTCGCGGTCCTCATAAGAGAAGGCCATCATTCCCCCTGCACCCCACCCCCTCTTCCCCTCCTCTCCTCCCAGCATTCAGATATAAACTGCTTAATAGTGTCCCTCACTTCCTCTTTTTCAATTTCTTCAATAAGCATTCCTACCCTCTCCCTCATGTCCCCCTTCAGCCATCTATCCTTTGTTTCTTCACCCCACTTCTGCATTATTCTTCCAGTAAATTTTATTCTATGAGGTATATACTGTGGGCATTCCAAGAGAAAATGTTCCAGGGTCTCCACTACTCCAGAGTGGCACATTTGGCATCCCTTTTCTCCATCTCTCCCAATTTTTCCCCGAAGCTCCAGTGATCTTGATCTCAGTTTGAACAGCAGTGACCCTCCAAAGGTGCCATCTAGGTACTTCTCAATAGCTGGTTTTTCTTTATATTGTAACCCCTGCAGTGATCTTTTCACGCTAACCCCTGCTCGCCAGTTTCGATTGCAATCTTCCATGACTCTCTCTTTGACAAAGCTTTTGCCTTCTTTCATTCCTACTTCTATGTTTGTGACCTCTATAGAGTAATTGTCCATTAGTTCCCTCACATGTTTTGACCACCCCGTATCTATATTAGAATTCCAAATGGTATCGAGCATCAATTTGCACCACCGGTTGTCAGGCAGGTTTCTCAAGTAGTTAAAGTAACACAGTTTTCCCAAATCTATCCTGTCCTTGATTTTCATCCACCCAAGCTCCCCCTTACTGCTTCCAAAGCTGCAGCATTACTCGACCCTGTTATCCATCTGCCGGCATCATTCTGAGTACTTTCCAACTTCTTAATAACGGTTTGGTTTAATGGAATCACGTCCGTGCCATACGTTATACTTGGTAAACCCACCCTCTCCCACAGTGTTTTCCCCACAAAGACCTTGTTGAAACTATTTTTCCCTAAAAGTTTTAGTTGGTTCAGAATTCTTTTCCCCTTCAGAATCAGTTTGGCTGAGTAATTTCTGTACACCCCTCTTCCCGTTATATTTATGCTTACCCCTAGATACCAAGTAAATCGGTGTTCTTGTCAAGGACAAGGTTCTACGAGTGATAGCAAATTGCTGAACGCCGGAGTAGAACTAAGTATCAATACGCTAAAAGCTTTGCATGGCATTAACATTCTTCTAGGGCCCTGTGAATATTCAAATGCGATCGAATACCGAAGTGAATATTGCACACTATTCGCGAATCGAATCGAATCGAATATCAAAACAAATTTATTAGGTTGGTTACCCGTAGCTCTAATGAAAAAAAAAACATCGTGCTTTAGTCAGGAACATAACTCCGTCGCAGGCACATGAAATAGGAAGTACGAGCGACGGTTAAATCCGTCGTCGGCACCGAATGTGGAGTTGGGTGAGATACAATCTGTTTTTAAGCTGATGTGTGTCTAATTTTAAAACACGCTTTCCTCCTACTGATATTCGGTGCATTCGACAAAGAGAAAGAATGCAAAGATAATCGGACATATCCGATAGATATTCGGCATCGATTACCAAATCGAATTCGAATCGAATTTTGCCGTCGAATCTAATATAATTTCGAATACTGAATATTCGCAGCGCCCTACATTCCACTTCTGAACATTTCTTGTCTATCAATTAAGGATGAGTTGAAAATGATTGGCATGCTTGTTAAACCAATTTCATTGAATGACATTGAGATATGACCTCCAGAAATTAAAGCTACTTGTGAGGGCAGTGTACCCTGTGTGGAGTTATTCAAAAGTGTGTAAACAGGAGATCTCTTAAGAATCGCGAGTTAATGTGAAAATTCTTCACCGACTTCACTAAAATCGGCCGCAGCCGAGGATTACCAAGGGTTAGATTGATTTCAATGAACGAGGTTCATAAATTTGATATCAAATCGTGACGAATTTCAGATTGTTTTTATGACATAATGTGTAATTTAATCTTTTGAATAACACAACGACTAAACTGGTTAGTGCTATTCACAAAAATCGTCAAAGAAATTTTATTATTTTTTCAGCTTTTGCTTTGAAAGCACATCTTTGTTTAAACAATTATTTATTTCCAAATGTACAAGCAAACATAAGTTGAATGCGAACAAGGTAGTGAATTCGACTGTAAGCTAAAAGCTTATTATTCGTCGTCTCCACCAAACAAACAAAATTACATATATACAGTTGAAGAGTGGCAAAAGCACATCTTATGGCACGGGATGTCATCAAGCAGTTCGTCTCCGAGTGTTGGGAGGAGAGAAGAAGCGCGGGAATAGGGAGGAAGTTGGTAGAACATGGGTAACCAAGGCCTTCTCATACGAGAACCGCGACAAATCAGCGGCCGGCCGAAGTGTTATTATTATTATTATTATGACTCTCATTGGAACGAGCCCGACAAGCTTCTTCCAATGACGAGCGATAAGGTATATTTCCCAGGCAAAAAATAAAAATGTTTAGTTTTTCATGAAATGTTTTTGGAGTTTTTTTACATTTGTCGTCTGATATTTGTATAACCGAAGGGGAACGACCGTCGATGTCTGCTGTGCTACAGTGGTGTTCAACTGATGACTCGGAGACAAATTAAAGATGATAATAATTTAATAGCGAATCTGGTATTCCAAACACATAACAGCAATCAACATTTAATAACCGGCTTGTTGGATATCCGAACAATTTTACAGCAATAGCTCATGGGATTTCCCAATAAAATGAAGCAGAGTAACGTTTGGAAATCCAAACTATAACTGAATTCTTACTTGTGATCAAGGTTATATATACAATATAATAAATGAGTCATGTCATAACAGGTTTACAGAATTTTAAGATTAAAGTTAGCTTTCAGAGCGTCTTAATCAGATGCCTGATTAACTTACTGAATAGACCTCAAATAAACAATGGAGGGAAGCAATGAATAAAGGCAACTTGTTGACAACTTATACGAGAGAGACTTGCTGTCACACGATGAATGAAAAAATATGCCAAGTTTGAAACAATTGAAATTACATTGGACAAAATGAGAATAGCAGATTGTGAATGCAGCAATCTAATAACCGTAAATTTGTCTTTTTATTTCGAAAGTTTATCATGGTCTGTACACGCTCTGGTGATATTTGTACAATATATACATACAGAACAGAACTGCACATACGTTTGAATGGGTTAACAATTATCGCACGGGATTGCTTTGGCCAAGGATATCATGAGAGCCTTCTTAACCCATTCAAACTGACCTTTGAATGGGTTAAGATTTATCACACTGGATTGCTTTGTCCAAGGATATCACGAGAGTCTTAGGCTCTCGTGATATCCTTGGCCAAAGCAATCCCAAAACGTCCGATTTCAAAAACGTCCGATTGTCAAAACGTCCGATTTTGAAAAATGTCTGGTCAAAACGTCCGACTGAATTGGTCAAAATGTCCGATGGTATTAGTCAAAACGTCCGATGATATTGGTCAAAACGTCCGATTCCCGAAACATTTCTTTCTTTACTGATATATTATATATATTTAATTAGTTATTTGAGTTCTCATTTGAGTCTTTGAAAATTCAAAGGCTATTTGAAGATAGGGTTTGCAGTGTTTTCTCTCCGTAAACATTGGTGAATTATCGGTAATTATTTTGGTTGAGAATTTAATGTTTAATATTTTGACTCTCCAGTTAACCCAATCCTTTGAGGTTGAGAATCAAAAGAATATTTGCGGAGGAATCACCAGCCCTGGAAAAGAACGTCCGATGGTAAGTGACAACGTCCGATGATATTGGTCAAAACGTCCAACGATACTGAGAATAACCCAAACATCCGATGGTTAAAAGTCAAAACGTCCGATGATTATAAGTCAAAACGTCCGATGCCATCGGACGTTTTGACTAAAATCATCGGACGTTTTGACTAAAATCATCGGACGTTTTGACCAGAAAATCGGACGTTTTGACTCGGACGTTTTTGACAATCGGACGTTTTGACTCGGACGTTTTGACAATCGGACGTTTTGACCAGACCCCGTCAGTACTTATCTGTATTTATCACATACCTCCCATGTCACAACCAGTCTACACGAAAAAAATGAACTTTTCAACTGAATATAATTGCCGCGCTTCCTTCCTTGCCAAACACGACATCACAGTTAGTTGGAAGGGAACCAACGCTAGTTTGCTTTTTAATTTTTACGACATTCAATTGGTCGAAACCAATTGACACCGACCAGTGTCACGGTCACGATGATCAAACCTCAAATATGGACTAATCTGCGGGGAATAACACAACAAAAAGTTTTTAAATACCTAATAAGTTTTGCACACTTCATCATTATCTGACCAGTTTTGGAAAGTATTTGTCAAGGAACAAGCAGTCAGGATATTATTTTTATTTGGTAAATTTTTTACTTGAATCTGATTGTTTAAACATTCCAAGTAAACAAATCTAAATGAGGTACTAGGAATTTCCAAGCGATCTCGACTCCGGTGCATTCGACCAATGATTGACGTAATTTATTTCGACGGGTTCCTTGTCTGGTTACGTTGGAAACGAAATCGAACGTGTTTTGTATCACCACATGTGCGATACAAATTTATTTTTATCGTACAGGCAGAACAGTGGAAATCCCGTGGTTTACATTAATAGGTGTATGATAAATAGAGGATATGGAATGAGTGTTTTTCTCATATAATATTTATGAAACGAGTCTAAGAATTTTCCGTTTTGGCGAGCCTCTGACGAGCCCAAACGGAAAATTCGGACGAGTTTCATAAATATTATATGAGAAAAACACTCATTTCATATTCCATTTATCATATGACACACACACACACACACACACACACAAATTAGCCACTTAGTATGACTTTTTAACCCATCACCTGACTTGAATTGCAGACAGCACTTGGAAAAAACATCCTCGTACAACTAAAAAATTTCATTTTTTGCTTCCAAAACATAGGTTATGACCCCTCATTGGAACGAGCTCGTCGAGCTCATTCCAATGAGGGGTCATAACCTATGTTTTGGAAGCAAAAAGTGAAAATATAAAAAAAATGAATGGCGCTTTTCTTGTAGGTAAAAGAATAATAAAATATAACCTACCCTAAATAGGACAGATAACGTAAATTCTCCCTACTGAAATTATGCAGTTGTATTTTGTTTAGCCAATCAAATTGTCAAGTTTTGAAATTGACCAATGAAAGCTCCCAACTCTAATTATGCAAATTATGAAAATGTGGCCCAGTTTTATTTTGTTCAGCCAATCAAACTGTCTAGTTTTGAAATTGACCGATGAAATTGACGGAAGGCTTTATTTATCACTGATTGATATGAAAACAAAATATCAAATGTTTTAAAGTGAACAAAACGAACGAGTCATATGATAAAATGAGTTACTGAAATGTAAGGGAAGATTAATTCAATTCTTCTTCCGGAATCAACTCACTCTCAACGTTACGACGTTGACGTCTGACGTCATGCCCGTATTAGAATTGCTGTGAACGATATTTTCCATAATGCGCTATTTGCTGGTGATTAACTCTTTACGATTACGGTACGTAATATTACGTACGAAAATTACCATGCGTTACGACTTCCGTACGTAATATAACGTACTCCGACTTTGAACCCGAGCCTCTGCTTTTTCGTCCAGGAACATGATACTTCATAATTTCATTAAGTAGGATGGATGCTGAGTGCATGTGTGTGGTAAACCAATCAATATTTTCAACGTGCAGCCACAAGGCCGCATGTTGCAAATATTAATTGGTCTACCCACAAATAATGAATATCGACTCTTCCTTTTGCTGTCGTTGAACTGATATGGGTGATACCGCCAGGGTTCAAAGGGCTAACGATTGCGTTTGACGTCGCCAAAAACCTGATTCTTCGTGACGTTAAAACGTCACTATAACCGTAGTCCGTAAGGGTTAAGTGATAAAGCCGTACTGGGGAGGGGGAAAAGAAAATCACCAAATCATGGTCTTTGTGGCGACGTCTGGTCCACTTGTCTAAATACATTAACTCTATGCTCTCTGCTTTCAAAATACGGGAATTACAAGTTTCAGTTGTTCCCCATAATACCGTTAGGAGTTTGATCAATTTAATCTTGTTTGACAGAGCACAATGAGCTCTCTCAACATGGTTGAATTGGTTAACTTCCGATAGTTTGCTGTTTCGACAACAATGTGTAAGGGGGGAGTTTGCTGTTTCGACATCAGCGTGCAGGAGGTTAAGTGATTGTTGCTGAGAGATCCCTCATCTCAATTGAATGGCGCCTTCACTGAATCAAAAACTAGTAAGCTTTCTGATTCCTCGTCTATGAAGATTGAAAATCTTGAGTCTCCTCTGATCTCTGAAATGACCCTATTGCACAAGCCATCAGATTCTTTGCAAAAAAGTTGTAATCGAAACATGTTAATAAGTGTCTGAAGCAATTAACGTTGACAACAAAGGATCGGTACATATCAAGCTTCAGATATAAGCCTACGGTATATTAAAAAACAGTTTTCCAATGAATCGGAACCAGTGCATACTCCCTCTACTGGTAGAGACCTGGGGGCCAATACTATAAATAAAATTATAATCGAGGATTGTATTTTCTAGGTATGACTTTAAATGGGTTAAAATGAACCATTAACATTTTCAACGATCTGGCAATTTGCCAGTTGGCAAATTGCCATATCTTTTAAAATGTTAATTTTTCATTTTAGTCAGTTAAATTAATAGGTAGAAATACAATTCTAGAAAATACAATTGTAAAAGTTTTATTGTATTGGCTCCTTGTTATATTTACTGAACTTCGTATTAGAAACAGAAAAAAGGGTTTCACAAATGACTATGACATTCGATGGAATACAGGATGTGTCGAGCGTATAAAATGAATGACATTGAGACAGAAATGCATTTTGTGTCAAACTGCCCGTCTAATTATGAAACAAGGAACTTATTCTCCGATAATTTCATGGAAGAAGAGACTGCTTCCCTGTCCATGGATAAAGAAAATAATAAAGCACAAAGCAAGATCTTTTATTACGAGTAATAATATGCACCCTTAAGGCCCCACAAAGTAGATCTACTGTTTCTCAGGCCATTATTTTTAAAGTTGCATGCGGGCGAGCGGTTTTTTGTTTTATATTTTATTTCTGTGATTATTTCTTTGTTCATCAAAAGTTCATGTTCTTGGTTTGTTTTATGTTTTAGGCCTCATAATCTACAGAATACATGGGTGGTGGTGTATTTCGTCCCTTGAAAGCAAGAAGGCTTTGCAGTGCTAAAGCCATCTTGCACCCAAGGGACAAATTTATCATTTTTTTTAACTTTGGTAAAATATCAGATATAAATTATTTAATTTTCTTTTTTTTAAGTTTACATTAGTTATAAAAAGAGCACGCGGCAGACGAAAGGACCATGTGCGAGGACCTATGGAAAAAGATTTTATTTTTTAGGCCTTATCAGTTTTTAACAAGCCCCTTCTGCTCTTCTATTTTAGGGAAAGATGCTCTGTAAATCTTCTTGGTGCAAGCAAATCATACTGCGTTATAACGGGGGGGGGGGGGGGCACCAAAAATTTGCAGGACGTTACGTGGGGGTGGGTGGGTCTCTTGAGTGCGCCAAAAATGTGCATTTCCAACTTGCGCAATTTTTTGAATTTTTTAAAAATATATCAATATATCAGCTAATATATACGATCATTTGTGTTTCAAACCTTAAAGATGATGTTGTACATCACACTCTTAACATAAATACAACATCAGGAGGCTTTATATGTGAGAATATTGGGCTTAATCTGGGAAAATGTCACACGTTAGTAGGGGGTGGATGTCTTGTTCGAAATGTAGAAAATGTGCAGACAATATTTTGGGAACAATTCAAATGAAAATTTGTTCCCGTATATGTACACCTGCTCTGGCCAAGCCTGATAATGAACAGCTTGTCATTTGTAGATTGGGGCCCACAGCAGCCCACAGAGGTTTAAATTGGTGGTACCAGTTTAACCCTTTACCTAACATGAAAAGCAGACGACACTTGCCAAACAAATGATTGAATAACTAATTTTTTTTCATTTTTTGTCTCAAAAACATAGGTTATGACCCCTCATTGGAACGAGCTCGACGAGCTCGTTCCAATGAGGGGTCATAACCTATGTTTTTGAGACAAAAAATGAAAAAATAATAAAAATTAATTGGCGATTTTTTAGAATAGCGCTGCTCGATTTTGGCCGTTACGTTGGGTAAAGGGTTAAGAACATTATGAAAACCCCCTAAAGACAGTTGTGCCTACTAAGTTTATAAGTTTATTTTGGATTTTAATGGGAGAGTGTGGGGTGGGTGTCTGAGAACGGTAGTAGAAAATTTGCACGTAGTGGGTGGGTGGGGAGGTGTAATAAGGAGTCGAATAAAAAATAGGACGTCACGTCTTGCAAATTTTAGTGCCCCCCCCCCCCCCCCCCCTTTCGTGGTTATAACAGAAAGTACTTAACGAATGTTTTTGAGTATAAACATGTCAAACTTTGTCATGGTTTTTTTTTTTATTAATCAAAATGATTACGCCATGCGCATGATCAGTGCTGTATATTTAGTTTATTCTGCAGGGATGTAAGCACTGGCATACGAAAAAGAGGAAATTCTTAATTTTGAAAAAGAGGAAATTCTTAATTTTGAAACTTCCACAAACGGTAGGGTTTCTTCACTGCTTTCTGTTTTGTTACAGAAAATGTTCTAGTGGTGTGTGTAAATACTTGAGTTATTCTCAGCGAGGAAGTTTTAGAATATCAGACCTTATCACAGTTTACAAAAAGATTTTTCGAATCTTATTCATTATACCCGTTCAACAATATTATTTGCACCTTTTTTATTGAGAATTTCCATCTTGTTTGACAGAGCTCTGCCAAACAAGATGTGATTGATCAAACTGCCAGGCGAACGAGGGTTCAATAAAGCTATTTTTCAAGCGATCGAGTGAAAAGACTCTATCGAGGAAGTTAACTCCCTTTCCTCACAAGATCCATAGGTATAACAGTACTAAATATTTTTCCAGACGACAATTATAACGTTACTATGAAAACAAATATGATCGCACCATTTTAATTTGGGCATTCTACTCTCTTTGTCAAGTATAGCCCCTCAGACAACTTGTTATATTCCCAAAACATGGGGTCACGCAACAAATAAGCGGCAAAGGTTGACGGGAAGAAAACTACCTGTCACATGCACATTTTATCCTGGAAATTCTCAGCGGAAACACACCAATTGTCAAATATATTTTTTAGACCCCAGAATTCATCAAATCGTCCTCTTTTCTCTCCGGAATATGCAGCATCATTTCCGAATGCACTTCTCAAAGCGGGTAACTCTAATTCCAATATTTATTACTGTTATACCTCTGGAGTGAATTGGCTCCTTAGTGGTCTTTTGGCAATCCGTTTATGATAACCCAACGTAACTGCCAAAACCGGCCAGCGATTTTCTCAAAAATCGCCAATTAATTTTCAAAATATTTTCATTTTTTGTCTCAAAAACATAGGTTATGACCCCTCGTTGGAACGAGCTCGTCGAGCTCGTTCCAACGAGGGGTCATAACCTATGTTTTTGAGACAAAAAATGAAAAAAATTAGTTATTCAAGAATTTTTTTTTGGAAGTGTCGTCTGCTTTTCATGTTAGGTAAAGGGTTAATGGGACAAAACAATACAAGATTTCCAGGCAACAGGCAAAAAGGAAATCCTCTGACAAGAAGAACATTTAGGTTGTTTTTTCTGCCGTCCCCTTTGGGTGTAAGTGCAAATATATTATTTATCTGTTCACTGTTTGTTTTGCTTTGAACCTTCATCATAATCAAGTCAGTGCTTCGGGTACACTTGTAATCATCCCAAATCTGTACTTTTGCATGTTTCGATTTCAATCCCCAAAATTACTTTATTTGGTGTGCTGCTTTCAAAATCTAGCTCAAAGTCCGTTTTTAATTGAATCTTTCGGGTCGCGGTTGGTCAGTAATTAGAGCATTAAACTTCAAACCAAAAGGTCCATGGCAGGGCCCCGCGAACCTTTGAGATTTGATTCGATTTCGAATCTTAAATTGATATTCGATTCGATTCGAAATCAGCTGCCCGATTCGTTTCCTTTCGAATCTTTAAACGGGAATATAGCTTGGTATTAGTCATTGTCGTCGTCTCACAAAACGTATAGTTCAGATAGAATTTGTACGTAAATAATGCTGAAAATAAAGACAGTGTGTAATTTCATCTATTTTAACCTAAATAGCATCTGACCCATGTCATCTCCCATACTAATTCCAGTATCACTAGTCTCTACCACTGTTGAAAATAACGTTAAATTTCCAAAACAATGTTGACGATGAGCTATTGCTAGCGGCTGGTCCCGTGTAGTGCTTAGTGCTGGTAAGTCTCGCACCCGTTCCTGGGTAATATTCCAACTACATTATCAAAGCATGCCTTCCATCCATCACGAAACAACAAAATATGTGTAGACCGTAGATTTGTGGAGAACGTCACAATACCACCAGTGTACTACTCTAGCCTGAGTTAGTTGCGCAGCCAGAGGGGGGGGGGGGAGGGGGGGGGGACTTCAAACACTGGCCCAATGCAAGTTTCACATAACATAGATCCCAAAATGGTCTCCACATATATCCCATATTCGCTTTTGGGGTACTAAATTTCGCAACATCGTCCCCTGAGTTCCAATATGTTCTATGTTCCAGTAGGCACATAAAACACAATGGAGCTCAGGGGACAACATGTTCTTCGGGGAGGAACGATTACCCTCTGGTCGTAAGCCCCTTTTATGGAAGTGGGAGGAAGGGGTAACGACCGGATGGTCCTAGTTAGGACTAGAGACTAGGGAAGGACCCCGAACCCCCCTCAAAGGCCTTCCATAATAAACTTGCTAGGGTACCCCTATTATAGAATCCTAGCTACGCGCCTGGCCTGAGTGAAAATACCTCACACACATAACCATACACACATACTAATTCAGCCCATCACGGCGAATAATAATACATTATGTACTTTTAATCATGAATGCGAAGTCTTTTCTTGGACATAAGGGCGAACAATATATTTATAATATCTCTTGATCTTTCGGGCGTTATTGAACACGGGAATTTGCTGGTATTATCGGAGAAAACCGAAGAATAAAATATCTAGCGTTACTCACTGGACAAAATTACCCATGAGTTTGAAATTTGGCCCCCATCACACGAATACTGTATCGACGTTCTATCCGCAAGTATACAGAAGAAGTCTCCTTGGTTACGAATCGAAATTAAGTATTTTTATTGTTTACTAATCATATATATTTCATTTTCAGGTTATTTTATTCAACTTTGTGGGGAGTTAGTTTAGTATAGTAACTGGGACAAAGTTAGGAGGTCTTAAATAAAACTGTGAGCGCTAAGTTGTCGAACGGTTCGTCGTGTTGCCTTTTGTCGCGTGTTTACAATTTTCCCTGTCCGATCGCGTAATTTTGTCTTCATGATGGCGAGCAAGTCTGTTCAGACGGGGGTAAGTATGGAGGTAAATACGTGTAATATCGCGGTCCAGGTCAACGGGGTAAGTATTGGTGTGCAGACAGAGGTCACTGGGGTCGCTGGGGGTGTCGGTCAGAGCCGGGTTGGTGGGGCCACCGATGGCGATATTGGGCTTGAAGTTTGTAAACAGTGTTCTATGATGTATGGGGATTGTCGCTCGATGGGATATGGAGAGGTATGTGCAAACTGTCAGGAAATCCTCCGCCTACTTGAGACAATTGTTAAGTTTGAGGGGGAGATTGTTGAGCTGAAGGGAAAACTTGGTAGGGCGGGGCTGTCTGGAGTTACGCCTGTGAAAGTGGCTTTCCGAGAAGGATGGAAGGTTGTCGGTGGTTCCAAGAGGAAACATGGGGGTAGAACCTTTGATGTGAATGAGGTAGGTGATGAGGTGGGGGCTGCTAGGAAAGTACGTAGGACAGATGAGGGGGGCCCAGGCCGGAGCAATGCTGTAAAGCGTTTGGCATGGACTACCAAAAGTGGTAGGAAAGGGGGGCCAGAGAAGCAGGTAGATAGGGGTGTAAAGTCCAAAGGCAGTGGGGAGTGCAGCACCAGAAACAGATTTGATGTGCTCGATTCGGAAGAGACAGAGGAGGAGATGGAGGTAGTTGCAACAGATAGTAGCTTGGGGTCTAGGCCAGGAAAAAGGAGGAGGGATCCGGGGGAAGACCAGGGGAGTAGTCCAGGTAGTTCAGGGCCTGGAAAGAGACGGAGGGACAAGGATAGGAGTAATCCTAGGTCAAAGATACCGATATTGATTCCGAGTGGGGCTGTTGGAGAGGAAGAGGACGCTGTAAACAATAGGAGACTAGAGGAGATAAATAGGGCGAGGGCCAAAAGTAAGTTGGTGGTTGCGGGAAGTAGCATAGTTCGGGGGATCGACAAGGTTGTCTGTGGTCCGGACAGTAAAAATAGAACAGTTCTGTGCTTTCCGGGGGCTAAAGTGGAGGACCTGAGGGATAGAGTGGACGGTATTGTAGCTGGGTCGGGGCCTGATCCAGTAGTGGTATTACATGTGGGGTCCAATAACATCAGGGAGAGGAAATCAGTTCGTTTGGTGGACACATACAAGGACCTAATTAGTAAGCTACTTAGCAGGAATGCTCGGATCATCGTTTCAGGGGTGCTCCCCGTTATGGGTGGTGGGAATGAGAGGAACTCACGGATTATGGCACTAAACGAGGAGCTGGAAGAGCACTGCAAAGACTTGGGAGTACATTTCATTGACCACTGGGATTCATTCTGGGGACAAGGAGAGTTGTATGGGCGAGACGGATTGCATTTAAGTAGGATGGGTACAGACCTGCTGGGCCAAAAAATTCTACAGGTGGCTGGGCCTTTTTTGGAGAAAAGGGGGGTAGGGGACCACAGCCGATAACCCAGAGGGGCACAAATGCTGGGAACATAGGAAGAACAACAAACATGCACAATACAGGGACATACCAGGGTTATAATAATGTGCCAGTGATGACAAAAAAACAAAGATTCATTAAGTTTGGGTACTGCAACATCCAGGGTCTGCACAAGAAAGTAAGCGAAATATCAACAATGATGGACGAAGGAGACTTCGATATAATGGTCTAAGTGAGACGTGGATACGACGGGATGAGCGGGTTGATCAGATAGAGGGTTGCGTGTGGATAGGAGCTGGGCGAACTGAGGGTCAGAAACGGGGTGGGGGTGTTGGCATCTACGCTAAAGAGGAATTACAGCCCTCATTGATTACAGATCTCACAGAAGCAAGGACTCAGATTCCAGTATCCAACGAAATAGTATGGGCAAAAATCAAGTTAGGAAGCAGGAGTGTTGCCGTTGGTGTTGTATACTTAGCAGTGGAGGGAAGTAAGCCCGAGTGGAATGATTCAATATATACAACTCTTAGATCGAATATCACAGAGCTTGGTAGCAGAGGGTTCAGTATTGTCCTAATGGGGGACTTCAATGGGCACATCGGGGATAAGGAGGAGGGCATACAGGGAGGTGATAGGAAAATTAACACGAATGGGAGGAAGATGTTGGACCTATCAAAAGAGCTTGGTTTAAAGATCCTGAACAGGGATGCGAAATGTAAGGGTAAATGGACCTGGGAGAGGAACGATAAGAAAACAATAATTGATTATATACTCACTGACATTAGCGTATGGAGGGAGGTTATAGATGTAGAAATAGATGACGAGGGAAAAAATGACTTGGGTAGTGATCACAACCTGATAACAGTTAAGATTATGGGCAAAAAGACGAATAGAGACAGAAATACCTTCAAGGAAGTTTGGGGACTAAAACAAGGAGCCGACTGGAAGCAGTTTCGGGAAAAACTAGAACCAAATCTTGATTGTATACCTAGGGATGCAAATGTCCAGAGTATTTCAGATGGCATAGTAAATAGCCTAACAGAGGCAGGGAAGGAGTGTATAGGAAGGGTGAGGGTCCCAACGAGAGAGCTTGGATACAGGGTTAACGAGGGACTGAAAAAGGCTATAAAAGAAAGGAAGGTAAAATGCGCTGCTTACAGAAGAAGTAGGAAGCTTAAAGGGGTGGATAACAATGACACGAGACTAATGAAAGGAGAATATGAACTGGCACGGAAAAAGGTGAATGAGATAAAAAATAATAATAGGAAGGAGCGCAACTGCAGTCTTGCCAGAACAATAAAGAAAACGGGGGGTTCGAGCTCAAACGTATTTTGGAACTGGGTAAATAAACGGGGGAAAAGTAGTGTACAGAGTATCAAAGTGGATGGGGAAAGTACAGAAGATAAAGGCCGTATCGCTTCAGAGTTAGTCAAGCACTGGGAAAAGATAAACGATAGGCGATGGGGCAGTGGGTCCCCACCAAAAAGAAATACACTGGTGGAGGAGAACCTATCCAATCGTGTTTGTAGCGAAATAACGGCAGAAGAAGTGCGGAACGTGGTCTCGAAATTAAAAAATGGTAAAGCGGGAGGGACTGATGAAATTCCGAACGAATTCCTCAAAAATGGAGGGGAGGCACTTATTGAAGTCCTGACAAACCTTTTCAACCTGGCTCTGCGAAAGCAAGAGGTCCCCAGAGAGTGGAGGGAAAGTAAGGTGTCGTTCATACACAAAAAGGGGGATAAGGAAGTTCTAGATAACTATAGGGGGATATCAGTTAGTAGTAACATCGGAAAAGTATTCTGTAAGGTCATATACGGTAGACTAGAGGAAGTTATTGAAGAGAAAGGTTTTTTAGGAGAAATTCAAAATGGTTTCAGGAAAGGACGAAGAGTCACTGATCACCTATTTACACTCACCCAACTGATAGAATCAACAAAGGCTGAAAAGAAAAAGATGTTTCTGGCATTTCTAGATGTGAAAAAAGCGTACGACCGAGTGTGGAGGGAAGGTATGTGGCGAAAGCTCGAGGGCATCTGACTGGGTGGTGACTTTGTGGGAATCATGAAAGCACTGTATACAGATGTGCAAAGCCAACTCAGTCTAGGAAGTATCAGTACAAAACGAGTCCCTATGGATATAGGCCTCAAGCAGGGGTGTATCTTTTCACCGATTTTGTTTGCATTGTATGTTAAAGATTTAGGGGACGAACTAATTCAGAGTGCGGAGGGGGTAAATGTTGGAGACATAAAGATACCAGGCTTATTCTTTGCGGACGACATGGTGTTAATGTCTAGAACTGAACAGGGGCTAGAGAAACTGCTGGAAATTGTTGGTAGATATGGGAACACTTGGCGGCTCGAACTAAATGAAAATAAAAGCAAGGTAATACCCGTTGGACGCAAGGTAGATATGACGAAGAGATGGAGAGTGGGGGAGTTCTCAATCCCCGAAGGGGAAAGCAAACAAATCACTGTAGGAGAAACGGGAGAGTATGAGTATCTAGGGGTAAGCATAAATATAACGGGAAGAGGGGTGTACAGAAATTACTCAGCCAAACTGATTCTGAAGGGGAAAAGAATTCTGAACCAACTAAAACTTTTAGGGAAAAATAGTTTCAACAAGGTCTTTGTGGGGAAAACACTGTGGGAGAGGGTGGGTTTACCAAGTATAACGTATGGCACGGACGTGATTCCATTAAACCAAACCGTTATTAAGAAGTTGGAAAGTACTCAGAATGATGCCGGCAGATGGATAACAGGGTCGAGTAATGCTGCAGCTTTGGAAGCAGTAAGGGGGGAGCTTGGGTGGATGAAAATCAAGGACAGGGTAGATTTGGGAAAACTGTGTTACTTTAACTACTTGAGAAACCTGCCTGACAACCGGTGGTGCAAATTGATGCTCGATACCATTTGGAATTCTAATATAGAAACGGGGTGGTCAAAACATGTGAGGGAACTAATGGACAATTACTCTATAGAGGTCACAAACATAGAAGTAGGAATGAAAGAAGGCAAAAGGTTTGTCAAAGAGAGAGTCATGGAAGATTGCAATCGAAACTGGCGAGCAGGGGTTAGCGTGAAAAGATCACTGCAGGGGTTACAATATAAAGAAAAGCCAGCTTTTGAGAAGTACCTAGATGGCACCTTTGGAGGGTCACTGCTGTTCAAACTGATTTCAAGATCACTGGAGCTTCGGGGAAAAATTGGGAGAGATGGGGAAAAGGGATGCCAAATGTGCCACTCTGGAGTAGTGGAGACCCTGGAACATTTTCTCTTGGAATGCCCACAGTATATACCTCATAGAATAAAATTTACTGGAAGAATAATGCAGAAGTGGGGTGAAGAAACAAAGGATAGATGGCTGAAGGGGGACACGAGGGAGAGGGTAGGAATGCTTATTGAAGAAATTGAAAAAGAGGAAGTGAGGGACACTATTAAGCAGTTTATATCTGAATGCTGGGAGGAGAGGAGGGGAAGAGGGGGTGGGGTGCAGGGGGAATGATGGCCTTCTCTTATGAGGACCGCGACAAATCAGCGGCTGGCCAAAGAGTTATTATTATGTAGGAACGCATCAGGAACAAAGAGAGACAGAGAGGGGATCATATTCGCATCTATATAAACGATTACGTTATGACATATGTTTTTTTATGAATAATAGTTGGATTTCATATTGTTGTGCAACTTTATTTTTTAAAAAGTTGAGGCTAGAAATGGGCAATATACCGAAAAAACCGAACCGATACCGATATCATGGGGATAACGAAAAAGCGAACCGAACCAATCTCTGAATACCGATACCGTCTGAATTTTCAAATGTTCCTACATTCGCTATTTGTAGGTCCCAGTTGAGGCTTGATAAGAGTTTAAAGGTTCATTTTTATGAAAGTAGTGACTGATTTTCTTTTCAGTTTTGTTAACCCTCAATGGACCAGGCAACTGTCCTGAATTTCCACTAGACACCAACATGCACATGTCCAGTTGTTTAGCAGTGATTTCTCGTCAAGTCTTGGCTGCCTTAACAGGCAGCCAATACCTGGCTAGGAATCACTGATCAGATGTTTGCCTATTGTCGACAGGACCTCCTAAAGATGGAATGGTCAGAGAGGAACATGCACTGAGATCGCAAAAGCCTGAAATAAGTCTTTAGACATTGAGGTGTGTTCAGAACAAGTCAAAAAATTACTGTAAATAAGATTTGTGGTCGTAAAAGGATTTATTTATTTATTTATTTATTTATTTATTTATTTATTTATTTATTAGGGTTTAAACGATACATTAACAGACAAGGTCATATCGCGTCGGTGACAGTTTTACGGGTGGAGAAGCCAGAGTACCCGGACAGAACCACGGAGCAACGACGAGCAGCTGCCAATAAAAGAATGCCACCGTTGAGCACACTGGCGGCGTCATTTTAGCGTTGTGGTAGAATGGTACTACAACAGTTTATTCTGGGGTTTTTTCCTGGTGTGAATTGGTACTATCAGCAAATCTCATCAAGCCAGATACCGAATACTGAACCGATACCGAGGTATACCCCCCCCCCCCCCCTGAAAATACCGAAATCGATACCGAACTCAAAATTCCAATACCGCCCATTTCTAGTTGAAGCAGGGACCTCAGTGTCGCGTAGAGAAAATACGGGACCCGGGGGGATCAATTAGATGCCTAATAGATGGTACCACCTGGGTCCCCTTGTTTCAAACCCAACTTACCAAAGGCCTATGAAAATATTCACCCTTCTCCTGGTCCAGGAATATCGAAGCGGGACGTCTATATAACCGAATATCAGAACAACATATTGTGGGCGGATCGACCCACGATATATCTAATAACTTAGACAGTTCTTGAAAGGAATATTACTTGCTTACTTACTTACTTACGAATGAATTCGGGGGTCCGCGGCCCGCCTGTCGATTCACACACACTGGGCATTGAAAAAAGCTCGCAAGCTAGCTGCCTCGGGTGGCGCCACTGGCGCGGCTTTGCTCTCGCAGGCCTCCCGGATCGCCGGGCCACGGGGATACTACCCCCCCCCCCCCCCCTCTCGTCGGCCCTGAGCAGGGTGAGTGGTGTCGATTAGATTATAAATGGCGGTCAATAACACTGCACGAATCCTGAAGTCATGCCAGATATCGATTTGACAAAATTATTCACGATATAATGTGTCGCTAGGGCTCTATCTATTATTCAGTAGACAAGATTTCCAGTAGTCGTGATTTTCCAAATTCTCATTATGGAAACAAATCGATTAAACTCTATGCGAGTCACGTAATGACGACACCGCTTTCGCTAAAGTCCTTGTTGAATCTGACAAAAACAGCCTCATCAGTGGCATTCCAATTTCTGCTCGAGTGTCAAGCCAAAGAAGTATTCATAGTTTTTATAGAGATTTTAAGCGGTGTCTCATTTGCACGTGTCCTCAAAACTGTCCGTGAAACTGTTAGGCACGTTAAACGAATCTGAAGGGACCATAGCCCAATACAATAAAACTTTTACAATTGTATTTTCAAGAATTGTATTTTCTATTTATGGCAATAACTGACTGAAATGGATCATTAGCATTTCAAAAGACGTGAAAATTCACAGGTAGGTGGGTAGGTGTTGGTAGGTGGTAGGTACCGGTGGGTGGGTAGGTACCGATAGGTGTGTAGGTGCTGGTAAGTGGATAGGTCTGATAGGTGGTTATGTACCGGTATGTGGATAGGTACCAGTAGACGGGTGGATATCAGAAGGTGGATAGGTCTAGTAGGTGTGTAGGTACCAGTAGATGGGTAGGTACCAGTAGGTGGATAGGTAGTGGTAGGTGGGTAGGTACTGGTAGGTGGGTAGTTACTGGTAGGTGGGTAGGTGCTGGTAGATGGTTAGGTACCGGTGGGTGGGTGGGTGGGTAGGTATTGGTAGATGGATAGGTACCGGTAGTTGGGTAGGTACTGGTACATCGGTATGTACTGGTTGGTGGATAGGTACCAGTACATGGGTAGGTGTCGGCAGGTGGGTAGAAACTGGTAGGTGGTTAGGTACTGGTAGGTGGGTTGATACTGGTAGATGGGTAGGTACTGGAAGGTGGATATGTACCAGTAGGTGGGTAGGTGCTGGAAATACACAGAACGACACGCGCATGTGATTGGGTTAATCGATATGGCACGAGTGCCAACGCGGAAGGATAAAATGAGAGGCCACAGGCCTCGAGTTTTATCCTTCCGCGATGGCACAAGTGCCAAATCGATTAATCCATTCACACGCACGTGTCGTTCTGTGTTTATTACACGTCTTCCTGTTTCCAAAAACAATTAACAGAAGGACGTTCGGCAATTCATTTGACAGCTATCAACAAAAACAACACATTTTATCGCCAACCTAATTTGCGAGGGAAACCCGTGTTACTACTTCATCCCCTGTGTTCCAATGTGTTCTATGTGCCTACTGGCAGCCTACTGGCACATAGAACGCATTGGAGCTCATGAGACGATTTTCAGGTATCACTGGCGATTCAGATTGTAATTGCGTTGCACGATTTGTAGAACATTCCAGTGAAATTTCCTTTCTATTTAAAAGCAGTCCGTCAACGATTTCCGTTCTGCACATAAGTGCGGAACAGATTTTCATTTTCCGCATGATTTAGTGTTACAGTAGATAAAGAATATATAGAACAGGTGTGTAATAAATTGAAAACCTTCGAGTATTTTTGTTCTTGTTATTTAATGATAGCAACTCCACTCACGAAGTTGACGGCGGTGGGAACACTTTTCTACAGGTGAGTGACAAGCGTTCCAGGAATGAGGTTGTATAGAGATCAGTGCGCCCACCATGCACCCCATACAAATACACATTTTAACACATTCTCTCGTTCTTATCAACACCAGATAATCATAGAAATGGTTTTGTGTTTCCAATTTGCAATTTTTTCTCCTCCTGGACCGTACCAGTTCTAATCCGCCGTACCAGAGCACAAAATTCTGCAACTGAATTCAATATGGCTAATCGTTCATTATAGGGGCAACAATAAGCCACGAATTTGACCAAAATAAGGTGACAGTTTGACAAATCTACTATGGTCATTATGCAAAAGTGACCTCCCTCGTGTTTCATATATCATTCGTATGAACGCGTTCTTATCGATTACATAAACTTGAAGGTGAGAATTTACTAGCGTTATCGATAAAGGCTGCCATTGTTTTTCATCCCGATCTTCATACCCGGTCACTCACCGAAATTTCCGACACAGCGCAGTCTTCCATATTGAAGACAAATGTGAGTATGTGTACACTTGTTTCTATTTATAGCGTATGCGTCCATGCAAACTATCTTGGTTTACTGTTGTCGATAATCAGCCTTAGGGTTGCACGTTGAAACTATTGATTGGTGCAGCGCAGTCTTCTATATTGAAGACAAAAGTGAGTATGAGTACACTTGTTTCTATTTATAGCGTATGCGTCCATGCAAACTATCTTGGTTGACTGTTATCGATAATCAGCCTCAGGGCTACACATTGAAAATATTGATTGGTCTACCCCAACCTTAACTTAGCAGGCATCCTACTTAATGAAAGTATGACGTACCATATTGATTGTTCTACCCTCAAATAATGAATATGGACTCTTCTAATTGCTGCATATGAACTGACATGGAAGACACCACCAAGGTTCAAAGGGTTAATGTAATTTTCAGTGTTAGATCATATGATACAACTGTGTATAATAGGAAAATGATATTTATCATTTTGACCGAAATTCAGAATCTAATTTAGAACTTCTAATTTGTTGGAATCAATCGATGAATAGATCAGCAGAGTGATTCAGATTCGTTCGCTGATAAAATTGGTTTCAACAATATGTATTCGAGATAAGAAATGTGGGTATTACAGAAATTTATGCTGAAATATTGAGTTAGAGAGCAATACATTATGAGATAAATATGAAGAGGCTTTCACACAAAACCGGGACAGGATTCGATTGCAAGCTTAAAGATTTTTTGAATAGTCTTCATCAGCAGATCCATGTAATATTTTTTATTTCACGCCTATTCCATGAAATCCTTATCTACAGCAACACTAAACCGTGCGGAAAATGAAAATCTGTTCCGCACATATGTGCGGAACGGAAATTGCTGACGGACTATTTTTAAATAGAAGTGAAATTTTGCTGGAATTTTCTACAAACCATGCACTGCAGTTATAATTTGAATCTCTAGCGATAGCTTAAAATAGTCCCTGAGTTCCAATGTGTTCTATGTGCCGATAGGCACATAGAACACATTGGAACTCAGGGGACGAAATAGTTCCCCTCGCAAATTTGTGTGGCGATAAAATATGTTCTTTTTTTATAGTTGTCAAATGAATTGCTGAGTGTCCTTGCAATCTTTTTTATAGATGTGAAGACGTGTAATAAACATAGAACGACACGCGCGTGTTAATGGACAAATCGATATGGCACTTGTGCCATCGCGGAAGTATAAAACTCGAGACCTCTGGCCTCTCGTTTTATCCTTCCGCACTGGCACTCGTGCCATATCGATTAACCCATTAACACGCACGTGTCGTTCTGTGTATTTAGGGTCCTACGAACCTCACATTTCGAATTGAATCGAATCCCGAATCGAATGAGGCAGAGAATTTCAAATCCAATTGAATCCCGAATCGAATCTCCCCGTTCTTGAAGTTGAAGATATTGCACTTTCTTACAACCGTAAATATTGCCAGTCTCCACTCAAGTATGCCCCAGCGACCGTGACCACGACCGCGACCACTACCTCACCATGAACAACAGCGACCCACCAAATGTTCCATCAAGGTACTCTTCAAAACCTGGCTTCTATCTATCACGCAGGCCACCGAATGACCTCTTTGTTTCGATCCTCCTCTTACCAATTTATGTTACAATCCGCCATGACTGTTTCTCTGATGATTTTTTTTTACCCTCGGTTGTGTCCATTTCTAACTCCGAGATCTCCATGGAATAGTTCTCCATTAACTCCCTCACTTGGTCTATCCCCATCACTCTGTCTTTATGTTTAAATTTCAAATATTCTGGAACATTAATGTACACCATCGGCTGTCAGGGAGATTTACCCAATAGTTAAGAGGGCAGAGTTACATTAACTCTATCGGGTCCTCAATCCCCATCCACCCAAGCTCACCCCTTATTGCTTCTAGTGCTGCGACATTACTCGAGTCCGTTATCCATCGGCCTGCATCGTTCTGCGGGGTTTCTAAACACGTTAAAGCCATTTGGCTTAGATGTGTCACTTCCGTACGATATATTATACTTGGTACACCCGCCATTTCCCAATTTCTTTTCCCAACGGACACCTTATTGAAGCTGTTTCTCCCTATAAGTTTCATTTGATTAAGGATTCGCTTCCCCTTCAGTCAGTTTATTCGTATGGTTTTGGCATTTCTTCCCGTAATGTTTATGTTTACCGACTAAATACTCGTAGTCATATGTCCCCCCACACTGAGAAGTTTGCTGCTACTTTCCGGAATACAGTGCTTCCCTACTCTCCACTTTCGAGTAGGTTCCACTTTACGACCCACGGGTATAACTTTGCTTTTGCGGTTATTTAGTTCGGGTTTCCATTTGTTCTCATATCTCCCAACAATTGCCAGCATATTTTTTTCTCTGTCCCTCCTTTGCTTTCTGACACTAGTACCATATCATCTGCGAAAAATAGCCCTGGTCTTCAGGTCCCCAACTTCTACCTCATTGTCGCGATGCGGGAGTTCATCTCCTAACCTTTGAATTGGCGAAAGCATACACCCCTACTTTAGGTCTCTCTCCATAGGCACACATTTTGCTAATATTATATGTTACCCAGGCTAAGTTCACTTTGAACATCTTTAGATAATGCTTTCAGAATTTCAACAAACTCACCTCTCAGGCCCAAGGTCTCAAGCTTTCGCAATGTACCCTCCCTCTATACACTATCATGTGCCTTTTCACACCCAGAAAAGCCATAAACATTTTTTTTTTCTTTTTTGCAGTTGCAGATTCTATCAGTTGGGGCAGTGTGAAAAGATGGTCAGTGACTCTCCTTCCCTTCCTTCCATTCTGGATATCCCCTCTCCTCGGTCACATCCTCTAATCTCTCACGCAGGAATTTACAGAAAACTTTTCCAATGTTGCTACTGACATAAATCATCCGATCATTGTCCCATACATCTTTTTCCCCTTTTTGTGTATAAATGTAACCTTGCTTTCTCTCCATTCTTTTGGAACCTCTTGTTTTTTATGGCTAAATTGAATTGGGTCGTTGAGCTTTTACAGAGTTCCTATGACAACAAAGATTGGAACGAACACCAGGGGGGGGGGGGGGGGGGCACCAAAAATTTGCAAGACGTGACGTGGGGATGGGTGGGTCTCTTGAGTGCGCCAAAAATGTGCATTTCCAACTTGTGCAATTTTTTGAATTTGTTAAAAATATATCAATATATCAGCTAATATATACCATCATTTGTGTTTCAAACCTTAAAGATGATGTTGTACATCACACTCTTAACATAAATACAACATCAGGAGGCTTTATATGTGAGAAAATTGGGCTTAAACTGGGAAAATGTCACACGTTAGTATGGGGTTAGGCGTCTTGTTCGAAATGTAGAAAATGTGCAGACAATATTTTGGGAACAATTCAAATGAAAAATTGTTCCCGTGTATGTTCACCTGCTCTGGCCAAGCCTGATAATGAACAGCTTGTCATTTGTAGATTGGGGCCCACAGCAGCCCACAGAGGTTTAAATTGGTGGTACCAGTTTAACCCTTTACCTAACATGAAAAGCAGAAGACACTTGCCAAAAAATGATTGAATAACTATTTTTTTTTCATGTTTTGTCTCAAAAACATAGGTTATTACCCCTCATATGAACGAGCTCGACGAGCTCGTTCCAATGAGGGGTCATAACCTATGTTTTTGAGACAAAAAATGAAAAAATAATAAAAATTAATTGACGATTTTTGAGAATAGCGCTGGCCGGTTTTGGCCGTAACGTTGGGTAAAGGGTTAAGAACATTATGAAAACCCCCTAAAGGCAGCTGTGCCTACTAAGTTTATAAGTTCATTTTGGATTTTAATGGGAGAGTAGGGGTGGGTGTCTGAGAACGGTAGTATAAAATTTGCAAGTAGTGGGTGGGTGGGTGTAAAAAGGAGCCGAATAAAAAATAGGACGTCGCGTCTTGCAAATTTTTAGTGAAGCCCCCTCCTCCACCCACCCCCCCCCCTCCCCCCCCCCACCCATCCACCCCCTGGTCTCACATTAAAAAAATTGTATCGACCAACTGATTTGGTTTAGAGTATGTGATTGTTCATTCTATGTTTTAATTTGCATAATTTGTTTTGAAACTATCGTACCCTTGTAGTGCGTGTCTGGGAAGATGGTTTGTTATCAGAACCGACGGATTTTATAACAACAATAGCTTATCTGTTGATTGAATCCAATTTGATAGGCAGTCAATGAACGGCGTGAAAAAAAACCCACGAACATGTCGGTTAATGAATTCATTTATCTGTAATTTCAGAAGCGTTCGGAACTCATTTCGGTAATCTGACCACGAGGGAATGTTTAAATACTATAATAATAATAACACTTTGGTCAGCCGCTGATTTGTCGCGGTTCTCGGACGAGAAGGCCTTGATTACCCCTGTACTCCCAACTGCCTCCCTATTCCCACGCTTCTCCTCTCCTCCCAACACTCGTAGACGAACTGCTTGATGACATCCCTTGCCCCATTATTTCCACTCTCTCCGATTAGCATATTAACCCTCTTCTTTGAGTCCCCCCCCCCCCCCCTAACCACATGTCCTTCATTCTCCCATTCCACTTCCCCAATATACTTCCAGTGAATCTTATTCTGCTGGACTGGTACTTTGGGCTTCTAGAAGAAAGTGTTCCAAGGTCTCCACCATGCCCAAATTACACATCTGGCACTCCTTTTCACTGTTTTTCCCAATTTTTCCCCTCAGCTCCAGGGACCGCGACCTCAGCTTGAATAACAGTAACCCCCCCCCCCCCCCCCAAAGGTGCCATCAAGGTACTCTTCAAACCTGGCTTCTCTTTATCACGCAGGCCACCCAAAGACCTCTTTGATTTGACACTCTCTCGCCAATTACGGTTACAATCCTCCATGACCCTTTCTCTGACGATTTTTTTACCCTGGTTTGCCCCAACTGTAATCTGACCACGAGTGAATGTTTACATACTGTCGACTCAATTTGTAGTGTGAGAACCATAAGGGTCTATCTTCCAGAGGAAGATAGATCCTTCTGGTTCTCACACGACGTCATGTTGACGTGCGATTTCGGTCGTACCAATTTCATATTACAAGGCTTAAGCGATAAGATCAGAAAAGATCAATTTGATACTGAATATAATTGCTTGGCAAAAAAATGTTAGTGTAACGATGTTCCTAAATTTCACTGCGATGAACAGCTAAAAGCGTTGTTGTACTCTTGTTTTGAACTTTTGTGGGTAGCAGACAAGACATGGAAATGGAAACAGGAAGTTTGTGATAAATATAGTTGACTTCGATCAAATGATCTGTTCGTACAAGCACAGTTATGACGATTACCATTAATGTTTGTGAGTGTATATTTTTGTTTTGAAACCCAATTATCCAGTTTTATATTTTACGTATCAATAATAAAAAAAAATAATATGAAATTTAGGCAAACCTAAAAGCGAGCGAAAGTGATGCATTAGGCCTAAAGTGGTGTGGGCCTACATTGACTGGTAAAGAATAGGGGACCAACCAAATTTCGAGATAACTATTTTTATCTGCGTTTTGATTGGAAGATATTATTTTCCAGTGCTCTGATTGAAAGATAATTTTATTATTGCTTTGACTGGAAGATATATTTATGGCGTCGTTGTTTTCCGCAATTTATCCGAGGAGTTACGGAAATTGCTGCGTTCATTTTTATTTTTTCACAAATAGCGTGTAGCATTTATTGTTACTATTACCAACTGTTAGTAGCCACATAAATATTCTGCCAAAATGTAGTATCGTTCTTCGATAAATAAATCATTTCTTCGATTGCGAATGTCAATTCCGCCATGCGCAAAAATGTCAGAATCCTTGTGTACCACTTCCGTTGAAAAATGTTGAAGTTGATGCCTTTGAGATTAGCTTGGCTTTGAGTTCATACAAACGGTACATACTTGTTGCCTAATAGCTTGCGAAGCAAGGGATCCTTTGGATCGCTTGCACGCGACCATGCGGGTCGCTTTCGCTCGCTATAATATTACGAAACAGAGGCGTGGTGATCCATTTATTAAAATGGCACCACTGGATTAGGAAATTGAAAAGTTCACCTGCAATTTTGACCTTATCTCGCAGTAATGGCATTGCCAATGGATCTTTCCGTTATGAATTCGTCGCCTGAGTGCTAGAATGTTCTATGTCCCCTATGGGACATAGAACATTCTAGCACTCAGCCGACGAATTATTGAGCGTTTTAATTTCCATCGCCATTCAGATTTGAGAAGAGTGTGAGCGTTTCTGCAGTTCTTTGATATTTAAAAACTATATTTTGTCCAAGTTCACGATTTGACTTATGTGGTTACAAACCGCCATGTGTCTGATTTCCTTCATGGTATTTTGAAATGGAAGTTTATTTCTTTTACGTGCATTTTCGTTCGGGAGTTTGTAACATATCACAGACGAAATGGTAAAATGTGCATTCTCCAAGTCTGGAGTACCAAGTCTTTTATTTGAAACCCTGTCATTGGAATTACCGATCCACTCGTGATTTTTTGCTATTCGTTACTTATGTCATTCGAAGCTTGTCTGTCGTCAAACTCATAAAAATATTTTGGTTTCGTGCAAAAGTAAATATATTCCATTTCATTGTACTCTGGTCATTCTTTGGATTGTTTAATGTCTTTATTTACTTTTTTATCAGTATTTTGAGCACTGCTGAAATTTTTTTTAAAATTCCAAAACTTTTGTCGGGCGACACCTTAATTGGACCTTCATCGCGCGTTTAGCATTTTCAAGGGAGATAACTTTATCGAAAGTTGATTGTCATGACGAAAAAACTCAGGAATGAATGCTCCTGATATACAAGCCATGGCAGGTTGCCACGACCTTTCCAAGCCATTGTTTATTGCCGGGGCTTATTTTTAGAGTTTGTCCAAGTCACATATCAGTAAGCCAGCAGCGACCATCTGTCTTTAACCATGTCGACATTTTGATAACAGTAGGCCTAACATTCTTTTCTTTCCAGGGAGTGGATTATTATTTTCTCCCCACCCCACCCCCCCCCCCCCCCCACTATAGGTGAAACATACGCGTGTCCCGGGTGAGACAGCAGGGTGGGATATTTCTTTCCCACCGACCCCACGTGACATACTCATTTGCATATTTTATTATGTCGCCGGAACTATTTCATCATCGTCTGCACAATTGTAAATAAACAAAATGGCTTCACGATTTGCAAATATAAATAAACTCAATATTTAATTATTATTCAATTATTATTCAAATATTAAACTTGATATTAAACTTGATTTGTTTCAACCCCACGTTTCTCTGCAGATTTAATAATATCACTGCGCGAATTTATCGATCGATCAATAATCTCACAATGCCTTTTACATTAGAGTTTGACACGCGGAAATTCATTAACCCCTTACGGACAGTGTTACAAATCAATATTTTAGTATATACCTATGGTATATACCTAACTTTTGTACGATCTTTCCGATGAATTTGTTCCTTTTTTCGAAAGGACTACGACTTGATAAACTGGGTATGTCAGCAAGTGACCGCTAATTATCTATAATGACGTAATCCTCGTGTGTCGGGAGAAAAATCATCCTCGATGAGTCTGAAGGTGGGAATGGGGAAATCTCACCCTCGGGGCAAGATATGTGAACCAGACCCTCGGCAAGCCTCGGGTCTGGTTCAAATATCTTGCCCCTCGGGTGAGATTTTCCCATCCCATCTCCAGACTCATCGGGGATCATAATAATCTTCAAGTGATTTGGGAGAGGGAGGAATCTCGACCGAGGGGAGATATATTGGAACCAGACACGAGGTTTGCCGAGTGTCTGGTCAAACATCTCCCCCCGAAGGTGATATTTTTCCATCTTGAGGATGATTTTCTCCCACCACATACACCTAATATGACGTCATCATATCAAGCTACTGCTGTAGTACGGCCGCCGTGGATTTGTCACTTTCCACGGTAGGCAATATTTCCACGGCCGCGCTAATATTAGATTCCAAACACTCATTATAGGAATACGCATTAAAAATTTAATTAATGAAGCACCGGGTACAACCCGGTGCTTCATTAATTAAAATTTTCCTGATGATGCATTTTATTACCCGCTAAACGCATGCGTGGACATCATTGCCCACGCGTGGATTGCGACCAGTCCACAGCTACTGTTCTGTAGTGCGATGAAAATTTACTGTTCTATGGAGCGATCGTATGTAAAAATGAATTGTATATTCGGTATAAGGGCATCGCAAAATTCCGTATATTTGCGGCATATATTACGAAAGCGTCCACAAGCGCACAACATCGATGGGTTAACACACTAATACGAGTTGAAACAGGTGACATTCCGGTGACGTCACATTTGGCATTATTGATTTCGATGATGTCATGGGTTGTGGTGTGAGAAAAATCATCCTCGGTAGTATAGGGGTGTAATGAGTATCCGAGTCAACTGAAGTGCAATTGGCAGGACCGCCGAGAACGAGGACGGGCAATGTGTAAGGGCTCTGCGATCGCTGAAGGCGCGAAGCGATAATCGGGGGATTTGGGGGTCCTCCCCCGAAAAAAATGTTTAAATTAGTGACAGGAGAAGCATTCTTCTGCATTTTCTTATCAATATCTACTCAATTATTTTTTTAATTTATTACCTGTATTGCTGTGTATGGTGCATTTTTCTCCAAAGGTAATCATGACCAGAAAGATGCAGGAAAAACTGGCGGAAAACCAACAAACTGGTGCAAGTGGGGTTTTTTTTTATATGAATGGAACCTGGTCAGTGATGCCATTTTGTTCCCTTCCCACCTCCACCTGCGTCGGAGGCCCGTACCAAATGCCTTCCCGCGACTTTCAAGCCAGACGTATCGATAGGCCAACCTATACTTTTTACTTTTTTAAAACACAAAAAATCACGGGGCAGTTGTTATCTCCCCCCACCCCCTCCACCGGCTAGTGGAAATTGGAGGTCATAGTTTTTTTTCAAAATGCGGCGATTATTAAATATTCAAAACGAGGGTGGTCACGTGGTGCGGATAAGATATAACTGTCTCATCCTGTTATCTCACCCGGTACATGTGTTCCTCATTAAACATGGGGTGGCAGAATATTTGAATGAAAGCCAAAGTGTACTCACCAACTGCAACATAGAATGGTGTGGTTTGAATGGTGTTCCTGATGTTCGACAAACACAACAATATCCTGCGAAAAATTGTCACTTGTTTTGGAAATCGCAAATTAAGTCAGCTGTTTTAAAATTTCCTTCTGTGAATCTCAAGCACCCCAATCTTCCAACGAGCCTTAGCGGATGCTACACTCGAATGTAAAGTTTGCGAAATCAAGAAATTCTCGTCGAGCTAACGAAAGCAATAGTCCATTAAAGATACGTCTGAGAGAAATCTTTATCAAATGATGTTTTCATGAAAACTTCTTGGAAATGATGAGAGAGAGACATGCAGTCGCCTATTGATCCCACGGAATCAGTTTCCAACACTGCTCCTATAGATAAACGATGGTATGGCTCAAATCATTTGCTCCTCTTCTCTGGAAATGTCATTTGAAAATCAATCCCAGTGGAAGTGATAAAAATTGATCGACTCACCCAATTTTCTTCCATTAGCCAGAATCCTCCCACAGAGTACTGTAAAAGTAATGGCGGATCGTGGAAAGTGGTCAATGCCGGTTTGACAGGACTGGAAGTCCTTAGGAAAATTAGTCCCTCTGGACTATTATTCCGCGGAATTATAGTCCTAGGTCTAACATTTCTAGGAATAGTAGTCCGCCGGACTACTATTCCTAGAAATGTTAGACCTAGGACTATAATTCCGCGGAATAATAGTCCAGAGGGACTAACGTTCCTACGGACTTCCATTCCTTTTACACGGGTCTCATCTTTCAATCTTTCTTTTTTTCACTTTTTATTTGTTATTTTACTTTTATTGTCTTTTTGTTCCATGGCCAGTTCTGCAATTAACATCGCGTCTTTGTGCCCTCACTAATTAGATTAAATAGCGCTATTTTTGTCGCGGATCAAAGAGTGTGAGCCCCTATCCCTCTACGACATCGGGTTCTTTTGCTTTGCATTATTGTCACTGCTTTCGGCTTTGGAATGATTGACCTAGTTTTGCGCATAAAGCCGGTTTTCAAGTACAGTGTGCAGCGTCCTTGGCTTATATCGTCACGGAAATCGACTTTCGATAAAGTTATCCCCCTTGAAATTATTAGACGAGCGAGGAAATTCCAATTAAGAAGTAAGTAATTGTTGAGAAAACACCTGTGACATCAGTAGAAAATAAAGCCAAGCTGCCTTTTGTTATTTTTAATAAACGAAAACAACAGACAGCTCCAAGAGCTGTCTGTTGTATTTATTTATTAAAAGAAAGAAAGGGAAACTTGGCTTTCTATGGCAAGATAATTAGAAGCAACTTCTTCACAGATGGTCCGTCATTAAGAATATCTACCAGTATCACACCTACCAATCCTTTAACCCTTTACCTAACGTAACGGTCAAAAGCGGCCAGCGCTATTCTCAAAAATCGCCAATTAATTTTCATTTTTTTGTCTCAAAAACATAGGTTATGACCCCTCGTTGGAACGAGCTCGTCGAGCTCGTTCCAACGAGGGGTCATAACCTATGTTTTTGAGACAAAAAATGAAAAAAAATTATTTATTCAAGAATTTTTACGGCAAGTGTCGTCTGCTTTTCAGGTTAGGTAAAGGGTTAAAAAACAGTCCACTTTGGCTCTTGTTTTAGCGAATTTTTTTTTACAATGATTTCTTCTTCTCGGGGAAAAAATGTGCAAATCTCACCTCTTTGACTTTCTTGTTAATAGTAAGGACAGTGTCTGTATTATATGTCACGATGCGCGCACACACTCTTGATATAAGGAACAGAAAAAATAGAGGATATTCACGAAAATTTGATGAATACCGAAAATATCTCGTGAGTGGCTACAAAGAAATATGAGGATCTTCACGAGCGACGCACATCAAATTTTCGTGAATTTTCTTTTTATTTAATGCTCTACGACTACAAACTCTCCAATTTGTGGCCTTTATTTGCCATTAAGGCGCAAAATTTATGTGCCGAACCGGCGTCCATACAAAAATTACAACAACCAAACTCCAACCATTGGAATGTGTGAATATCCGCACAAAAAGTAGTCCCGTCTTATTTCTCCCCTAACTTTACGATTTACCAAGGCTGGCGAATTGAAATAATCGCAATGTGTTTCGAAGAAATAGAACAATAACAAAAAACACCACTTTCTTATTTTCAATAACAAGACACGTCATTTTATTTTTTTTGAACTCAATGCACTGAAGACGTGTGAAGTTGAACTGAAGAAATTTGAAAGTGATTTCGGCTTTTCGCTGGAAGGTGAATGAGAAAGTCAAACTTTGAAACCGCTGATTAAATGAATTGATTTAGTCACTGTCACTATCAATTATTCGAATTCGTTTGTATTTGGGACTCTGGAATTCATTACTGATGTGCTGACTCGTTTAAAGTACATGTGATTCGTCATCCGAACCTACGATGAAATATCGATTTCTAAATATCATTTTGATATTTCGTTTTGCCGACCGACAGGGGAATATGACTTAATTTTTCAGCGTGAATTGATGCCTGAGCATTAAATAAAAGTTACTGAACACCAAAAAATGGTGAGAACGCCGTTTTCTTATTTTTAAATGGGTTTCAACAAAGAAAACTACTCAAACGTTCAAACTGGGTGGAACATAAGTGTAACAAAAACACTCATTTAGCAGAGCTTTTGGCCCTTGGCCTTATTCAGTGATTAATTCAAAGTAGAGTTACTTTGAATTAAGCACTGAAGAAGGCCAAGGGCAGAAAGCTCAGCTAAATGAGCGTTTTTGTTACACTTCTGTCGACCCTGTCCCTTATTTGGACAATGAACCTCAATGGGTGGAACATAGATTGTGAAAAGCCAGCTTCTGTATTTTATAGTACCTTAGAGGGGGCGAGGTGGCTCAGTAGGTAGAGGTGCAGGCTGCAAGCCGAGAGGTCCTCGGTTCGAATCCCACCTGCGGCAACCGCGTTGTGTCCTTGGGCAAGACACTTCATCTCCATTGCCCGCGTGGGGGCACGATGACGCCGTGTACTAAGGCGCACTGCACGTCGATGATACGCATGTCTTCAACCAATCTAACCCTGCCTGTGCTGCAGTGTGGAGTTACGATGTTGGAGAGCTGGCAGCTGCTCGTCGTTGCTCGGTGGTTATCTCCGGGTACTCCGGATTCCTCCACCCGTAAAACTGTCACGGTCATCATTAGCCGTTTGTGAAATGATGCGTACATCGATGATATAAGTTCGCTAACATTTCGAAATTTCAATTTTTATATGAAATTCTCATACACTTAGTGTGAGCTTTACTGGCAGCTTTCGAAAATTAAGGGGAGCTAACTTTCCTGTAAGTCTCTTCAAATGACAAAAATTGTCAGCCATGTTTAGTGTAAAACTATGTTACGTCAAGATCTAACCGATTCAAGATTCCATTCTTTCAACCGAATATTTTGAATCCCGTTATTTTTCCTGGAGTAGGGACCGTGTCATTGTGTGTGCTTTCCTTTTCTGACAAAACGAAATGGTACTATGGTACAGTAATCGATCGGAGGATTGACGACAAGGGCGATCGTCATCTCTGCCAAAGGAAAGTTTTCTTTTCTGAATGAAGACTTCAGCGTTGGGATATTTAACAGCTTACCGTTTCGTCCCCTGAGTTCCAATGTGTTCTATGTGCCTACTGGCACATAGAACACATTGGAACTCGGGGGACGGTTTGTCTACCCTATTTTGCGGGCGAGAAATAAATATATATGTTTTTAAATATTCATTTTTGCTCCACAAACGCATAGCTTGTGTCTCTAACTGGAACGAGGTTAGATGGTACCACGCTATATATATGGTCTCTAAAACAATCATACTGCTTGGCAAGGTCGACACTCGCTCAAATAGATGAAGACTGAGGCACATGATTTCTGTTTTGCTTTTATTTATTTATTTATTTATTTATTTATTTATTTATTTATTTATTTATTTATTTATTTTTGTGACATTAGTCAATTAAAAACGGTTGTATTTTACTTTGGATTTCAAAATTACTTTCAGCTCATTGACCAAAAATCGCATTTTTCTAAGCACCCATTTTTTTTAAAGTTTTCAACGAGTAGGCGAGAACCCCTTCCCTGGTTTCACCTTCTCTGTCCGACTCACTCCTTTCTTCAGACAGTTCAGTTCTAGATTAGCCACTGTGCTGTGTGGCACATTCCTGGAAATGGCTCCATTACTCAATTCCAGTAGAGTACATCGGTTTAATGAACGATACTGCAAGAGTTATTTAGAGTATGCTGAACCATACGGGTCGGTCATGGCATAAACCCTTTCTATAATACGACCAGACAATGATTCTTGGAAGTTTTCTGTATCTACATATTTTCATTTCTGCTTCCAAGTATAGCTTATGACCCCTTCTGGGAACGAGCGTGATGAGCTCGTCCCCAGAAGGGGTCGTAAGCTATATTTGGGAGCAGAAATGAAAATATTTAGATAAAGAAAACTTGCGTGCAAGGTCCGATGAGGGGGGTCATAAGTGGTGTTTTTGGAGGCAAAAGTTGAAAAAGTAATAAAATGTAACGGGCGATTTTTGTGAACGTTGCTAGCCCCTTGTTATTTATTTATTTATTTATTTATTTATTTATTTATTTATTTATTTATTTATTTATTAGGGCTTAGCGACACTTTAACAGCCAAGGTCATATCGTGTCGATGACAGTTTGACGGGTGGAGAAAGTCGGAGTATACCCGGAGAGAACCATCGAGCAACGACGAGCAGCTGTCAGCTCCCCAACATCGTTACTCCACACTGCAGCACAGGCACGGTTAGATTGGTTGAAGACATGCACATCATCGACGTGCAGTACAACTTAGTACACGGTGCCATCATGCCCCCTGGTGTACAATCGGGGTTAAGTGCGCCTTGCCCATGGACACAACGCGGGAGTCCGAATCGATCGCTCAGACGGTCACCCATCGAAGGGCTAACCGGGCTCGGCGTTGCTTAACGTCGGTGATCTGACAAGAACCGGTTACCGCAACGCCCCCCCCCCCCCTTTCCCTTGTTAGTTAAAGGTTTAAGTTAAAAGTCCCTAACCTTATAAAGGGCGAATGGATTACCAACGAACTTATTTATTCCTTGCTGTTTAACGGCACTTTCGATAGCAAGGGTCACCTCGTGTCGGAAAGTTTTACGGGTGGAGGAAGCCGGAGTACCCGGAGAGAACCACCGAAGAACGGCGAGCAAATGCCAGATTCCCCAATGTACTAACTCCACACAAGCAGGGTTAGCATTGGATTAAGGAGCCAGTGATTCATTTTAGTCAGTTAAATTAAAAAGTACATGGTGAAGTTGTGGAATCAACAGTTGTAGAACGTTTTGTAGTATCGGTTCCTGGTCAAATGGACAATAGTTACAAAGGGGCATTACCAACGTTTCTTTTCTTTTCTTTTTCTTTTCAATTCTTCACTCTCATTTTTTCTTTTTTTCCGCGTTTCAGTACTTTTTCATTTACCTAATGTTTTTTTATATTTTTAATTTAATTTTGGTAATAAGATTGTACATATCTACACATTTTGCCGGAAATCAAATTTTCTGTATTTTTATCTGTATATTGGTGGGAAAGGAGAGTTTCCTGAGTGGAAAGAATTTGTTGTCCAATCACAGTTTATTTTCTATATTGGCAAATAAAATATGTTTAACCCTTTACCTAACATGAAAAGCGGACGACACTTGCCAAAAAAATTCTGGAATAACTAAATTTTTTCATGTTTTGTCTCAAAAACATAGGTTATGACCCCTCGTTGGAACGAGCTCGTTCCAACGAGGGGTCATAACCTAAGTTTTTGAGACAAAAAATGAAAATATTTTGAAAATTAATTGGCGATTTTTGAGAAAAGCGCTTACTAGCATTTCCTCTAGCCCCTCTTCGCTTCCTGACACTTGCACCATATCATCTGTGAGAAAAACAGCCCTGTGATCTTCGGGTCCCTAACTCCTACCTCCCCGTCGCTATGTTGGAGTTCATCTCCTAAATCTATGACGTTGGCCTACAATTCAAAAGAAATTAGCGAAAGGATGCATACCAGTTTTAGGCCTATCGCCATTGGCACACGTTTTGTTGTTATGTTACCCAGGCTAAGTTCACTTTGTACATCTTTATATAATGCTTTTGGAATTCCAATAAATTTATCCCTCAGATCCAAGGCTTCAAGCTTTCGCCACATACTCTCCCTCCATAATCTATCATATAATAATAATATAATAATAATAATAATAATAATAATAATGATGATAATAATAAAATAATAATAATAATAATAATAATAATAATAATAATAATAATAATAATAATAATAATTATTATTATTATTATAATAATAATAATAATAATAATAATAATGATGATAATAATAAAATAATAATAATAATAATAATAATAATAATAATAATAATAATAATAATAATAATAATATTGATTATAATAATAATAATAATAATAATAATAATAATAATAATAGTAATAATAATGCAATGTTAACGTCTAGAATCCACCGCTGGGCTCTCTGACTTAAATTATTACCCCGTATCACAGGTGTTCACACCCTTTGTTCATTCTATGACATTCTCAGCTCAACTCAACGGAGCATACTGCCGGTGCTCCACAGACGGGCACACAAGGTAAGCACCTCAACAGGTCCCTATTTTCACCTAGGTACGGTGGGGATTGCGTAGTACTGGTAAATATTCCCAACGTTCACAGCTGGCATCTGATGCAACGTCGCAGAATCACACATTCAAACTTCGCTGATCGCACACCATGCAGCCACTACTCCGGGAAGCACCCGAATCAATCACCGAATGGTCACCCATCCAAGGATTAACCGGGCTCAACGTTGCTTAACTTCGGTGCTCTTACGAGAACCGGTCTCGCTTCGCTCGTGCTCCACGCACGAGCGAAGCGAGACCGGTTTTCGTAAGATCACCGAAATGCCATACACCCTTTCTTTTTTGGCTTTCGCAGAGTCTATCATTTTGGGATAGCATGAAAACACGGTCAGTGACTCTCCTTCCCTCCCTGAAGCCATTCTGGATCTATCCCAAATACCCCTTCTCTTCGATCACATCCTCTAATCTCTCACACAGGACTTTACGGAAAACTTTTCCTATGCTACTACTGACAAAGATTCCCCGATAGTTATCCAGTACGGTCTTGTCCACCCATGTTGTGAATGAATGTAACCTTGTTTTCCCTCCACTCTTTTGGCACCTCTTGTTTTTCTATGGCTAAATTGGATAGGGTCGTAAGGCCTTCAAATAACTCCTCTCCCCATTTTTAAGGAACACGTTAGGAATTTCATCCACCCCTCCCACTTTTCCATTCCTTAATTTTGAGACCACTTTTCGTATCTCCTCTACTTTTATTTCGCTGCTCTCGAAGTTCGATAAATATTCCTCGGCCTCATTGTGGCACTCCGGTTGATCCCCTATGTCCCATCGCTTATCGATTACCTTTTCCCGGTGCTTGACTAGATTTTATGCGATTTAGTCTTGATCGTCTGTGATTCCAGCTTATAGTTTAATACGCTGTGATTTCCTCCCTTCGTTTCCTTTATTCATCCATTTCCAAATACATTCTAACTCGATTCTCCTCTCATTATTATTTACCTAATAAGATTACAGATCCGCAGTCTCTGATTATTGTCTTTTGTCTTAGGCCAAACAAAATTAAATAATTGATTCTCCGGCTTTTTTTTAAACGAATGAGGGAGGGCGGTTTTTATTTTTATTTTTTATTCCTAATGGAATGGTCGCTGATGCCTAAATTCCAATTGTGAGAGTCTAAAATTAAATACTAGAGCCTCCATGTTGATTTTTTGTATTTTGTTTTGTAACAGCGATCACACAACAGAAAATCAATATAGAATGTATTTATTTATTTATTTATTTATTTATTTATTTATTTATTTATTTATTTATTTATTTATTTGTGTTTAGGGTCACATATTTCTGAACAATGGCTAATCATGACCGCGACAGTTTTACGGGTGGGGGAAACCGGAGTACCTGGAGAGAACCACCGAGCAACGGCGAGCAACTGTCAGCTCCCCAACATGCTAACTCCACGCAAGCAGGGTTAGCCATGGTTGAAGGCAAGTGCACCATCGACGTGTAGTACGCCTTAGTACACAACGCCAGCGTGCTCCCGCGTGGGCAATGGGGGTGGAGTGTCTTGCCCAAGGACACAACGCGATTGCCGCAGGTGGGATTCGGACCGAGGACCTCTCGGCTTGCAGCCTGCACCCCTACCTACTGAGCCACAGAGCCCCCATCAACATAGAACAACTAAAATGGAGATCAAAAATAATGAGGAGTTTTTTAACCCTTTACCTAACATGAAAAGCAGTCGACACTTGCAAAAATAATTCTTGAATAACTAATTTTTTTCATTTTTTGTCTCCAAAACATAGGTTATGACCCCTCGTTGGAACGAGCTCGACGAGCTCGTTCCAACGAGGGGTCATAACCTATGTTTTGGAGACAAAAAATGAAAAAAATAATGAAAATTAATTGGCGATTTTTGAGAATAGCGCTGGCCGGTTTTGGCCGTTACGTTAGGTAAAGGGTAACCGATTTAGTGCTAGAAGCCACAATCAGGCTTTTCGAAAAAATGAGGATACCAGTGTAAAAGTAATATTTTCCTCCTGTTTCGTATTCAGTTAAACGTTGGCACTCTCCAATAATTTGTAATAGATCAATTTATGATGAACAGATTCAGAACACCAAAAATAATCCTGACCTTTTCCAGTTAAATAAATATTTATTTTGTACACATTTTAAAATCGTGTCGCATTTCGCGAAGAGAATAACAATACTGTATCAATGTATATGACATAATGTATCGCAAATCGCGATGTGATGCCGCTAAAATCACATGGTAGTGTTGTAGATTTTGAATTTTGCCTCCGAAATAAAAATGACGAACGCGGGCCGAAAAAACGTAACCGCCTGTGCCTGAGAATCAAAAAATTAATTTTCATTTGCCTTTTTTACTTTATTTCATACTTGTTAGTATTTTTTTGTTTGCTACTCTGGCAGCGATACCTTCCAACCCAGAGTTTTCGACTCCGCATGTATGCTGCTCATTTTACTTTTCTTCCTTTTATAGCTTATTTTCAATTCGTCATTCACTCTGGCACCCTATTCTTTCTTATACTCCCCTTCCCTACCTCTACGAGGTCCACAACTATCATACTATGGCATCTGCCATTCCCTGACATTGCCTTCCCTGTGTACATTCTCGAGCTTTGGTTTCAATTTTTCTTCAAACTGCGCCCGGTCGGTCCAGTTTTGCTTCTTCCTGCGTTTTACCCCTGATCATAACTATAATCAGGTTGTCATCACTATCCAACTCCCTTTTACCCTCATCGCCCCCTTCTGTATCTATCACCCCTCCATAAAGCAGTATCTGTGAGAATATAGTCGATTATTGTTCTTCTGTCGTTCCTCTCCCAGGTCCATTTCCTCTCACACCTCAGAATCTTAAGACCAAGCTAATTTGTGAAGTCCAACAGCCTCCTTCCATTCCTGTTGACTTTCTTATCCCCGCCCTGTATGCATTCTTCCTTATCATCCATGTATCAATTAGATTCTCCCATCAGAACTATGCCGAGTCCTCTGCTTTCTAATTTCGCGATATTGGGGCCTAAGTGTTTAGTACATTGAGTCACTCCACTCAGGTTTGCATCCCTCCACTGTACAGTACACAATCCCAAGAGCAACACTTAATTTTTTTTTTAGATTAACGTTTACTCATCCAATTTCTTTGTATACCTCAGCTGAGATGCTGACATCTGCCAGATTTGTGCTCAACGAGGGTTTTAACCCTTTACCTAACGAATCGCCCGCATCCGCCCGCGTAATTTGCAAATTCAGCTGTTGAAAGAAATAATTATTTTCAAAATATTTCAACAAAACCATATCATGTGACCCATCATTGGAACGAGCTCATCGAGCTCGTTCCAATGAGGGGTCACATGGTATGGTTTTGTTGATTTTTTTTTTTTAAATAGTAAATGAATTTTTTTTTATATCATCTGCGTTGGGTACTTGTATACACCCTTCGGCTTCCCATACACCCTGGAAAACACAAGGATAACTAGTAATATTCTCCTGTTTCCCACAATGTTTTATTCTTGCTTTCCCTTCGCCGATAGAAAACTTACCCAACCTCCAACTTCGGGACTCATCTACCCCACGGCTCACAGGTATTACCTTAGTCTTGGTTTCGTTTTATTCAAGTCTCCGTTGTTCCCCCTAGAATGGTTAACAGCTGTTCTAGTCCCTCTTCACCATCGCCTAATAAAACCATATCATCTGCAAACAATGTTCCTGCAATTTTGTCTCTCCAACTTAATAATTACGCAATATTTGACTGACTAGTGAGAAACGTGATCATTTAACGCATTGTATTCTAAGAATGCAGTCGATGGGAGACAATTCTCGTGTAAAACATTAACATTGCATTCGAAGCAAAATAGGATTCATGGAGACAAAGGACAATAAAAATGGCCAAAAAACTGGAAAAGGTGTGGCCAGTGTACAGAGACAATGAGATCACCACTTCAAGATTTTTAAAGATGTGTAATCTATTTATAGAGTATAAACTGAAATTGTAACATGTTATGAACAAAACATACAGCTATTATATAGAGGTTATCACCATTATGTGGATACAAAATATGTATCCGAGTCGAGCTCCGGAGTTAAAACAGACACGACAGTTGCGGAGTTAATACAGACAAAATACATGTTGATTGTAAGATAAATGTATTGTGAGTTCCATATTTTTTCTTTTTGTTCATCTGTACGAATAAATAGTTCGTTATATATTCGTCTACATTCTTGACTTATCCCCTATATAATGTAAGATAAAATGATTATTACCATTATGTGGATGTACAAAATATGTATCCCAGTCTCGCTCCGGGTTCTTAGGGTAGATCACGACTTGTCTTCGACTCGTCGTGATCTGCCCTTAGAACCCGGAGCTCGACTCGGATACATATTTTGTACATCCACGTTATGTAAATAATCTCTATTTATTATGTCAGCTCTCGGAATCAACCAATCAGCGTAGATAAACGGTGGGGCCTATGAAGCCATATCAGGTCGATGATGACGCCATCGGTGAACCCATATGAAATCAATATTAGGTGTGTCCACCATATTGTTTTTAGAAATAAAATACAACCGCCTCGCCTCAAAAATGGCAA